>JAQMYF010000023.1:27823326-27876763 GCA_030014195.1 Neosilurus mollespiculum | reverse complement strand
AGATAGATAGATAGATAGATAGATAGATAGATAGATAGATAGATAGATAGATAGATAGATAGATGGATAGATAGATATAGATATATGTATAGATATATAGATATATGTATGTTGCTGGAGAATGACTGGTCTAGGGGTTTGAATTATGACATATGCTTCTTTGCTCCTTAACGTACTCATTATACTGTATCTTCTGTATGTATGGGATTTAAATTTCTCCCTGGAAGTACAGAGCTGTTCTTCCACTCCCCCTCTAAATTTGTGTGACAGCAGGGCTGAATTAAGCCCTGAATTTCTTTCACTATTAACGGCTGATCTGTCACTTTCTGTCAGTATTGCACTGTGTGTGGAGTGAGCTGTATAAACTCCTCTTCAACTGACCCAGCCTCGAGTGTGAAGCACTTCATTTTTATGCAACAGTTCAGGAATTGTTTCAAAAATTAGTATTAGGTAAAGAAAATAATATTAATAATAATAATAACTAGAAAAGCACTCAGAGAGTGCAGACCTCTGCCAACAGCACAAAAAAAAAAGAATTCCCTGCATCCAGACAATAATATGGATCCCATCCAAAATTGAATCAATTGTTCCTTGTATCATTGCTGACTCAACCTGAAAATTTAATCAAAATCCGTTCATAACTTTTAGAGTAATGTTGCTAACAGACAGACGAAACAATGCCAGTGAAAGCATAACCTCCCAATAATAATAATTATAATAATAATAATAATAATAATAATAATAATAATGAAAATGCTGAAGATCAGTTTGAGAAAGAGGGGGACTAATCAAGAAGTTTGACAGACAGTGATATTGAAAGGAGTTTTTTTTAATGACCTTATGCAAAAGATGAGACATGCTGGTCATATCCTATGATGTAGTGGGGGAGTTCTTCTTGAAGGCAAAATTGAAGGTACCAGAGCATGAGAAAGATAGAGAGCTCAACAAGCCTGGTTGCACCATTTTACTGTTTCCTTTCAAAAAGATAGAAAGGTTAGTGGAGTGATGATATTTAAGAGTGTGGTATGATATCTTCTTACACAGAAACAAAGAGAGCAGGAGTGAACAAGGATAGATGGAAACCCATGGTGGCCACCCTTCGAATGTGACCAAAATACCTGAACCTGATTGGCAAAGATGAGGGCAGCACGTTAAAGAAGTCCCCTGACCCACTTACGGTTGTTGAAGGAGGCTGAAATTGCACGAGTGTAATATTACATATCTCTATAAGTCACATGGTAATTTGCAGGTCTGACCTCATAACAGTTTTTCTTTTACATTTGCTAAGGTGGAGTAAGGTGTGATAATGGATCCAGTTGAATGAAGAGCGCCATCAGGTTTCTGTACTTGAGAGGCCGCACACCACAGGGAATGTTTTGATGAGATGAAAGAGACTTATGGGTAGGATGCCCCAGTTGTGTGGGAGTACAATTGGTTCAAGTGTGGTTGGACATTGGTGGGAATGTATCCCATTCCTGGGCGATCACAGTCCACTATTGCTAAAGACACCATCTGGGAAGTGGAGGGAACCAAAACCTTTCCCCAGCGAGCCCAAGAAGATCAGTGTGGGGTCTGTGGATAAAATCATCCATGACTATTTGCAGCTGTAGAAGTTGTCTGCACAACTGATGTCCTGGCTGCTTGCACCATTCCAGAGCAGGAAGAAGTCACATGCTCCCAGGCTCATTTGGCCATGTGCCAAGAAAACCAAAAGGAATTCTTTAACAGACTAATCAGGTAGGACGAAACATGGATCCATCACTATGATCCAGAGACTAAAGCCCAGCTGAAGAAATGCAAGTATTATGACTCACCACCCCGAAGGAGGAACGTATCCAACCTTCTGTGGGCAAACTCATGCTCACGGTCTTTGCTGATGGATTTTTTGACAAAGAGTACCACAATTACTGGGACACTCTATGCTTCAGTGCTGCAGAAATTGCAAAAGTCCATCAAAACTGAAAGGCATGGAATGTTAACCAAAGTTGTCTGCCTCCTGCAAAACAACCCCCGGTTTACAACTTTAGTTTCATTCCTTTTAGTCCAGGGACAAAGATTCAGGGGAAGATTTTAATGAACATTCCTTGTCTGAGTTGCCAGATTTTAATCTAACTTTGTGACCTTCAAGTTATTACAGATTAATATATTGGTAGGGAAAGTTTGTAACGTTAAGCAAATGAGGGGGCTACATTTTGGGGGTTTGTTGAATTTAATTTATTTTTACCACTTTAACTAATGTAAAATAATACAGTGACGACCACCATCAGCGCCAGTTCATGGCATACATGGATTTCTTTATCTCAATGTTTTATTTTTGCAATATGCTGCCCTCTACGGATGAAAAATGTCTTCAAAATAAATATTCATGTCACCACCTTTAGAGAGAAATAAACTTTATAAAAGATTTTAATCCAAAATTTAGTGCTTTAAATTTAAAATTTATCATGCATTATTATAAAATATTAGTATACCAGTTCTGCTTTACATGAATTACTGTTAAAAAAAATACAAAGGTGTGTGAATAATGAATTCATGTTTCATAGATGGAATTTGGTGTATAGAAATAAATTCTAATGATACACTTGAATGGAAGCACTTCATTAAAATGTATGTAAATTTGTTAATGCAAATATTGTGATCTAACACGCACAGGATATCAAGAGCCTTATTGTAATGATACCATTGTGGGATGTCCTATGAAATGGAATAGACCATTTAGTAATGCTTTACTGGGGTCCAGACACACTGTCCCTCTGTCACAATGTGTGTCACATGACCTACACACTCCGTGATGATGTCACAGAGAGGGCAGAAGCTGTCTTTAGACATTATCCACACAGATTGGCCTACACACTCTGTGACATCATCACCTACTGCTTGACCTGCTCTTAGAGTGATATCATTACTTACTGATTGCCCCACCTTCTCAGAGATAGTATTACCTACTAGAGGGGCACTAAATAATTTAGGTTTTAGCAAATGGCAACACCAGTGGGATGAGGAGCCCAATAATAGACTTAAAAAAAAACAATTCTATTCAGCCATCTTTAAGACAGAGCTATGCTCTGCTACGCTCTATGCTATGCTTCTGTCGTGAGAATAGAAGGGAGGAAGCTGGTGTTGACCTTTCTACTGGAGGGAGAGGCAGTATCGTATGCGTACCACATGTGCGGCTCACTCCCGTCAAACACAGATTGTACTGCATTTATTGATAGCACAAACAGATATTTTAATGATAGCAGATCTTTGAATGATTTCTTTAAGAAAACAAATGGTGATATGATTTTAAATCACTTGAAAGAAGTCAGCATGTTTTACTGTTTTTAATGTAATTTAGGCATGTAGTCAACATTTATTTATCTAACCCTGTCTCTTGTTTATTAAACTTTGGACTTTGAACGTGCCCTTAAACCGCACTTATTCATTCATACAGAGAGGGGCATTACCACCCTGGTATCCTCCTCCTCCTCCCCTCCTATCTCTCTGTTACGATGATCTATCGTCCAATGTGTCACATGACCTGCTCATTGACTCATTCACTATGTGATAATGTTGAATTTCTGGTGGTCAAGGTATCACTGTGATGTCATCATTCATCACAGAACCTTTATAATAGAAAAATTCAATTTAGTTCCAGGATGATTTATGCTGCATTCTTCCTCTTGATTTTAGAAAAAAAAATAAAATAATAATTTGGCCAGATTTAATTAATTGCAATGCTTCTGCTCAAAAGAACTGATGATCAGCAAAAGGTAAATGAATTAACCTAAGTAAAAATGGCTTTAAAAAGTATAGTATGTGTAGAACTGGCCACAAAAAAGATTGTGAGATACTCCACAAGGCCTAAAATAGTCTTTGAAATGAATAAGAAGTTTTACATTACTTGTACATAATTTAATACTCCTTTAACTGTAATTCAAAAGGGTTTGGATTGTGTGGTTTGGGTCACAGCTCAAGTGAGACAGATATAAAAATACAAATGCCTTTCATTTTATCTCTCAAAATCTCGTCAGTGAATGAAATAATGAAAAAAAAATACTGTAACTGGATAAATTATTAAACATGCACTTTAACTTTTCTAGACTTCTGTGTTTTGCTGAAAGCTCTGAGAGCGACAGACACGATGATGCTCCACAACCATTTTCATCTACCCTACCCTGAAGAATATCATAGAGTTTTTCCCTGCTGGACATGTAGAACACACACACACACACACACACACACACGTGCATACACACACACATACACACACACACATGTTATCTTTCATATTTATAGTTAATGCTGGGGTTGGTAAATTATTAGCTGTATACACAAACTGTTATATTGGTTGAAATGATCTTTACACCTCGACAGCAATAAATAACTTATGTGGTCTGAAAAAGTTCCTGAAAATAAAGGCTTTGGATGGGCCTCCAACAGCAGAACTTGGTTTAGTTGGAGCCCTGAAAAAATGCTACTTTCAAACCAACCCCAGTGTTGATATTAACTTATTTTGAGCTTCAAGGTAAAAATAATAATATAACCTCTCACAGGTTAAAAAGGATCTTGATTATATTTGTGGTCCAGAAGATTAAAAAAAAAAATGTATCGTCAATTAACTGATCACAATAACTATGGTTTATTGTCATCACCTAGCAACCATAACAGCATGGGACTTCACAACACAAAACAAAATGATCCAATATTTTTTTGTATTCCATTTTTTACACTAGCATATTAAGATTGTGAGGTTACAGTTCAGAATTCTGGTCATAATTAGATTAAAATAGTACAATACTGTAAAATGAATAACATTTATCTAAGAATATAAAGTAGGAATCAAGTACTTATTCACCTAATTAATGTTTTACCTGCAGGGAATCACAGACTCCAGGCATATCGTGATGTGCTTGAAGCTCAGTATATACATTTTCTTGGCCCTCTACTGAGGTTAGACACTCTTTCTCTTCTCATATAACTTTCATCCATCCATTCATCTATCCATTATATGTAACACATATCTGTTAAAACAAAGCTGGAGCCAATCCCAGCTTCAGGCAAAAGGCAGGGTTACTCCCTGAAACAGGTTGCCAGGTTGCCTATTGCAAGCATAACACAGACAAAAACAACAATTCACACTCACATTTACACTCATGGGTAGTTTAGAGTAACCAGTCGACCTACTGTGTATGCCTTTGGACTTAGGGGGAGAAAACCAAAGTACCAGGAGGAAATCAATGCAAGCATGTGAAGAACATGCAAACCCCACCGAAAATCGTCTATCTGTCAACAGTGCTAAACAGTGCACCACTTCCCCATGTATAACATTCATTCATTCATTCATTACCTTTCGCATGAGCTAAACGGAAGGTAATGACACGCCGATTTTCGTTCCGCAGGAAATTGTGTGTGTGTTTGTCTGTCTGCAGTCCACAAGTGCACGCTCAATCTTAGTGAACTCCGGACAGACAAACACATGAAATGTTTTCAAAACATCTCACGCAAGGTCAGAGGAAGTTCTGTGTGCCTATAAAAATGTGTTCTATAAAAATGATTCCTTAATACGTTTCAGCAAAGAAGGAATCAAGTCTGAATCATGTGCATGACTTTAATTGGTGCCATGTGACAGGTGGGTGAACGCGTGTGTTCACTCCACCAGTCATTCATTTGCTAAACCATTTAATCCTACTAGGGTCGCTGGGAGCTTTGAGACTATCTCAGCCGACTCTGGTCAAAGACGGGGGACACCCTGAACATCTTTCCAATCCATCACAGGGCCAGCACACACAACTATTCACACTCTATTCACAGCCTAATCAGCCTGTCTTTGGACTTTAGAAGAAAACCAGAGTACCCAGAGGAAATCCGCTCTAGCACATGCAGTACATACAAACCCCACCCCTAAAATGTCTCTATGAGGCAACAGTGCTAACCACTGAGCCACTGTGTTCCATGTATATGTATAGCATTTACTGCAGTATAGCATTAACATGTTATATCTGCACACTGTTTGAGAGGTAATGTGTCCTGCTGCATTTCTTCCAGACCAGGGTTGAAGAAGAAACAGCTGATGGCTTTCATTCACATGAAATCTCAGGAGAGTCTGTGGCACATGGAGGTGCCTGAGCAGAAGGAAGCATATTTTTTCTGGCTGATTCTGGAGCTGCTCTGTTATTATAATGGAGTAAGTGCTGCAACTGTTACCTGATTGTTTAAGCAAAATTCTATGTGCACAAAGAAATAAATATTTACTCTTTTACAGAATGTCCTGCTGGTCCAAATGGCTAATGTCCTCTTTAAGGGCTACAACTGCCTAAGGAGCAAGGTTCCAAATGTAAGTATACAGCCATCACATTCATCAGTATCTATCACCATCACCATCTGTGTAGTGTATGTTTCTAACACGATAATTCCTGCTACAGCTTGTGTCTACCAAGACTCAACGCAACTGGTGCCTTCCTTTGGCACGACTCTTATGCTCTTCCAAGCGTTACAATGAGCTTAGACAAGCTATCCTCAATATGGCAGACAATCTCGGTATGGATAAGCTCCACAGTAACAATGAAAAAAAAAATTTTACGTTTTAATGAGCCTGATGTATGGCTTTTCATCGGCAGCCTCCAGAGGACAGATGTTTGCAGCACATATCTGCTGTGTAGCTGCGCAATGTGAGCTGGGATCATATAATGATGGCAGTTTCGATCTGATTGGATGTGGCAGGTATGTAGTGTGTATTTGTGTCCATGGGTGCACTGATTTTTCTTTGCTTGTGACTGAAAATGTTATTTCTTTTGTACAAGCTTCCCAATAGAGAAATCAGACTTCAGGGAAGCAATGAAGCGATCTGAGGTGTATGAATACGTGCTATTCCTGATCTCAGGGTTTGCCCAGCCAAACTTCCAGGTTAGAATTTTTAGAAAGAGCAGCTGTCACAATCCTATTCAGTGAAAAATAATGCAGTAATTATTTTTTTTGTTGGTCATTCATTTATTTCCCGAACCATTTAGTCCTACTATGGCCACTCACATTCACACCTGGGGCAAATTGGACCAATGTGCATCTTCTCTCTGTGCTTATCTGGGCTTCCTCCGGGTATTCCGGTTTCCTCCCACAGTTAAAAGACTTACTAATTGAGGCTAATTGGCAGTTCCAAATTGCCCCTAGGTGAGGGTGTGAGTGAATGGTTCTGTATGTGTTGGCCCTACAGTTGTCTGGCAAGCTATTCAGGGTGTACCCCGCCTTCGCCCAGAGTTGGCTGAGATGGGCTCCAGCCCTCACACGACCCTAGTAGGATTAAACAGTTCAGTAAATGAATGAATGAGTGATGATTAAATAATTACATTTTTAAGCTATTACCACTGAATGTTTCATTAGTGCTTGTGATTATAGGATTATAGGTACAGCATTTTTTTAGTTCATCCGTACATCTAAGTAAATACCCTCAATTCTGGGATTGGATCGAAACATCTTTAAAATGAGCATTTCACTACATAACACAGATGCACACAGTGATTTTGAGTTCTTCTTACTTATTTTATCCAATTATCACACAGATGAGGGTCCTAAGGTAAAGTAAAGATCTAACTACTACTTCTTCCAAAAAATATTTGGCAGGTTGAACATTAGAACTGTATTCCTGCTCTCCGCAGATCAGAGATGGCACTTACTATAAACGCTCACAGTTGAGTGGCGAAATTTGCTCTGTCAGTGAGCTGGAAGTCCAAATCAAAAGAGAAAATAGCTTTCAGCAAGAGCAAAATAGCTAGCACCATCCGTGTAAGTATTTGAGCAGAACCCAGCAATGCAGTGAGTAGGCATTCTTGCAAAATATTTCCAATTACTGGCATAAAAAAACAATGAAGCATTACAACACTTATTGGAGGATCTTCCCTTACCTCACTTCCACTTCTTGCTCAAACAAGAGAGACGACACTAAAATTTAAACCTAAATACACACATGTCGCAGAGCTTTTTTAAATTACAGACATGCTGATATACCACATATATTTGTTTTATTTGTTCAAATCTGATTTAGTGTTGTTAAGTGTTTAAGTGCAGTTTAGGTGACAGATGCTCTTTCAAATAACCTTTAAATATTCCAGGTCAAATTTAAGCAGCAATCATTGTACTGAAAATGAATAACTCTGTCTTAGAAATACAAGCTTATTTATGCTACCACGCTAGCCAACGAAGGATTTTCTGCTGTAGCTCTTGATTACTGTGAATCCATTGCTAGAGCAGTCTCCACATTCCCCTACAGCATCACAGCAGACCTGATGAGAGATATTATACTGGTAAATATGATGATCAAGACTTTTAATGGTTTTAAACTCATGGCTAGTATTGTCCCATTGTTCACAATTGATTTCTCCCACCTGATTTTCTCTCTTGAAGATGTCTGAGAAACTTCTCCATGGGATTGACCAGGAACCTGAGTGGTTGTTAAACCTTCGCATGCTGAATGAATCCAAAGTCCGTGAGCTCAACGAGTTTGCCTGCATGCCACAGCAGAATGAGATTCCTGAATTACAGCCTTTTTATATGAATGACGGTAAATAAGAATCCACTCTTTCCCGAAGGATTTTTTTTTTTTTTGAAGAATATACAGATGCTGTTTAATTCTTATTTTGAATTTAACTAAACAATCGTCTGTTTGATTAACAGCGGTGGTTGCATCACGATACACCATAGGAAAGCTGCTGGGAAAGGGAGGCTTTGCCCCTGTCTTTGCTGCAGTTCGTAAGGCAGATGGCAAAAAGGTAGGATGTATGCACAATCAGTCAGTTGTCATTAACGGACAAAAGTGTATTTGAATTTGAACCATTTGATATTAGAGATTTCCCTGAAATACAATCAGGAGGGTTGTACTAGTCAGGGCAGGTTGTGTCCCCATCAATTTAATGATGGGGGGACCCTTAAATCCCTTTTGTGCCTCTTTTGGCATCACCCTGTAACTCTGGCCATCTGTGAAATATCTCCAAACAAGCAGAGTTGTAGGTTGACTAAGAAGAAGTAATTCCAGAGCAATGAAACTTGAGAGAATTTAAACCAAGAAGATCCAAGTACTGCAACACTGATAGAAAAAGTGTGTAGACGACAGGGGAGACTATGTTGAAAAATAAACCACATTTGGTCAAATTAGGCCACTGCATCATGGCCAGCCTATGAACTTTTCAACCCACCCTTGTATGCCTTGTGTGCTGGGGGTCTGTTGGAGCTGGTACTTTTATATCTGGGGCAGATGCACTCGGGAGTCCCTTGTCTATTCCGGCAGTATCCACTACTCCGATGGTTTCCGCTATCACTCAGGGTTTAGCTTCAATTTACTAACACATTGCCAAATTAAGCAACCATGGAATTTTAGCAAACTATCATTGATGACTTAATAATTACGTTTTGTATATGTGAACAGGTCGCTTTGAAATATGTGTCCAAGTCAACCTGCAAGAGATTTTTCCCCACTGTAAGTAAACCAACTTTACGGCTACTTTACAGAAAAGCGATAAGTCCAATCTATCTGCCAAACTTGCTAATCCATGCCCATACTAACCCAAGTCTTTTTAAAAAATGTTTTGGTTTGTTTACAAAAAAAAAAAAGGTTTTGTTGTAATTTTAGCCTGGAAATAGGTACAGCCTGCCCATGGAGGTAGCATTGATGCAGATGGTGTTGAGGTCGCCTCGCTGTGAGAACGTGGTGGAGCTGCTGGAATGGTTTGAGATGCCCACTTACTTCATCTTCGTTCTTGAGCGATTTAGTCCCTGCATGAACCTGTACGAGTTTTGTATGCGCGAAGGTCCACTGCTTGAAACAAGGGCTCGATACATCATGTGGCAGGTGGTTCGGGCAGTTTTACACTGCTGTGACCGTGGAGTTTTTCATCGCGACATCAAACCACAGAACATTCTCGTCAACACCAGGACGCTGGGTGTAAAGTTAATTGACTTTGGCTGTGGAGATTTCTTGAAGGACATCCCCTACACTGTAATTGAAGGTAACTGTACCTACTGTACTGTGTAGAATATATATGCATCTGAATCCAAAAGAATAAAGCGCAGAAGTTTTTTTCATAACTGTTGCTGTGCCTTCTCTCTTTTCTACTCAGGAACTCCAGAATTTTGGCCTCCCGAGTGGATAAAATTCAGACAGTATATGGGACGTCCTGCTACTGTTTGGACTCTGGGTGTTCTCCTGTACTACTTGATCTACAGTTACTTTCCTTTTAATAGCTACTATGAAACAGTCACTGCACAAGTACCACTACACAATCGTCTGTCTAAAGGTAAGACGATGCAGAAGTACTAGATTTAGGCCTTCTTTGTTGAATGTTCTTTTTTTAATTTTTATTTCTTTCCCATCTCTGTACACACAGATTGCCAGGATTTGATCTTGTGGTGCCTGGAGAAAAACCCTAAACACCGTGCAAAGTTGCACAACATTATGGAGCATAGGTGGTTTTTTAGATGTAATTCACGAAAAACAAAGAGAAGAACTAGAGCCAAACTGACTTAGCAGTCAATTTAAAGACACACCCTGTGTCCCAAAATGCTCGCTTATTCACTCCCTCCTACTCACTAAAGGGAATTTATTGCAGGGGACTGAATAGTGTTAAGACGCTTTTGGACACTACTCCTATGCACTGTTGGGAGCTGGTGGTTTGTTGCTGTCTTTTATTCAATCAGATTTGTAGCTTTGGATCAATTTGTTTCACAACTATTTTTAATTGTACCTGACTGCCCGTTAATAATGTGCCCCATATTTTTATTTAAAGTGAAATGAAATGAAAGATTTCCAAACTCTCCTGTTACACTGTTACACTGAAAATATGTATTTTTAATCTGATAGTTTGCATTAGCCTGTTTAAAAAGGCCACCACTTGGAGTCTGTTTCACTCTCATTAGTGTGTGACACATCAGTTCATATAAGGCAAGATAACAGCAAAAACAACAGTATACAGATATTAAACTAATCATTTTAAAATTAAAAAACTAACACAAATTAAAAATAAATTTTGTAGGTTATTGGGTTTTACTCATCACGGAGCTAATACTTTTGGTAAGAGATTCTAAAATAAGTTACAGAGGGGACAACATTTTGCTGTTTTTTTAAGGTGAACATTAGTGTAGGAGTATTTTATAATTTTTAAAAATAATCTGTTTGAAGAATCTAGCAAATGCTGCATCACAGATGGGACATGGTCATTTGTCTTCTACTGGGAGACTTTAAAAATATAAGAGCTTTTGAGAATTTGATATGATATGAAAATGGTATAGATTTAGGCAGTTAGATATCTCTATTATCCCAGTTGAACTTAATTTTGTTCATGGTGGAATAATTTTTTCATGACCCATGGGCCAAATGCTGTGAAATGCCCCTTTAATGTTTTTAGGTTTTTTAATTAAAGGACAGACTAACATTTCCCCACTGTTCTCTCTTGTCTGTCAGGTATTTTTTCCAATAGACCTAATGTGATGCATGGTGGTATACGTTGCTTGCTTAGTGACTGTCGCTTGTTCACTTTTCACGATGCATAATCAGATACATTGAGTACACAGTTCATATAGTTCATACTATACATTCAAACACCACTACAAAATTATGAACTTACTATAGTGTACTATACAGAGAATAGTGAGGAATTTTGGTTGAGAGTCCTCAAGCAAAAGCTAGTGCTAGCGCCAATTACAACTGAATTCTTTATACTATTCACTGAAAGTGTTATTGTATTGGAAGTTAAACAAGTTTATTTCTTAACTTCAAAAAATGTCTACATCTGATGTATTGTACATAATTTTGACAATTTTGTCACTGCAAAGTCATGAAAATATGTTTACCTTCCAGAATGTCTGTGCGCTATTAAGCATGCTCTGCAAAAGCTTAAAAATGTGCTGGTTGTCTTTCTGTACTCCAGTATACAGCTGGATGCATTGACCAAAAATAAGATTTTATTAACTTCAGATGAAGCCAGGAATCAAACAATCTTTTTTTTTGAGACAATGTAAAAGTTATATGCTGATACGTGACTTATGTTTTTGACTGAGAAAAGAGAGCACATCAGTAAAACCAAAGAAGTCAAAGAAAAAAAGTCTCAAATCCCAGCTTTGAATTTTATTTTTTTTAATGTTTTTGTTTTGTTTTTCTTGTAAATAATTTTGTAGAATTGCACATGTTTTGGGGTATGAGGGGTGCACAAAAGGGAGGTACCAACAGGGAATTGGACTAACGGGGTGGTATTAAATAAGATAATTCTTTTCCCCACTGCTTTTGGAATATGTTACAGTTTAAAATTTTATTTGCTTCATGCTTTTCAGTGTTTAATATTATTGTTGTTGTGTTTATTATTACTTTTGTTTGTCATTTATTTAATTGTTTAATTTCTTTATTTTTTCATAGGTTTTTTTATGTTTCTTTCATGTCTACTGTATTCTAACATATTTGAAATAAACATTATTCATTCATCCATTTATTCAATTTTCATCTTTAAAAAGTTTGTAAATCACCAGCCTCTCCTCATTAACACTAACTGTATTATTCATTTCTTTGAGGAAAGTGAATCTGATGATCAAGATTGTGTAATCTTCTTTCACACATAGAACAAACTGAATAGACATCAGTTGTGCAGCTATGGAGGGTGAAACAAGTTTTTGCTGCTGGACCAGCATCCCAATAAATGAGTATGCCCTTCTAGAATACGGCACTTGCGCACAAAAAATTGTCCTTTCTCACAATGTTAAAGAATAAAAAAAAAAATCCTGGATACAGAATTTAATCCAGATCATCTCTAAAATCTGAGTCTTCCTTGTCCAAAGCCCCACCTCTGGTAAAAAAAAAAAAAAAAAAAAAAAAAAAAATTCATGATAATCTACAAATAACTTTTATTCCTGCTAACAAACTAATACACAAACCAATTTTGGATTCCAATCACATCAGTTTTATTTATGTATTTATGGTTCTAACAGGGTAACACTCAATTATTCTTTGAAAAACATGTTTATGAAACACCACAAAGTAGTTTTGTTTCTATGACACGGCAGATGTGTGATCCGGATGGTATTTACGTATTTAAGCGGTTCTGATCTAGTAATGTTTGGAGACGTGTCAGGACATCTGGAGATTATTAAGCCTCTCTAAAGATTCTTCAGACTGTATATCAGAATCACATGGGATAAAAACCAACGACACATTTCAGCAAGCCGCCATTTTCATGAGACAGTTTGAGAAGCAGGGAACTTTTTTCCTACTGGCTTTTACAGAAATAATTCAGGAAAAAATTAATCTAAGTGTTCAGGATGTTGTTAAACCTCTTCACACTGATCTTACTGTCCTTGGGCACTATAAGAGCTCAAAGATCGACTCAGGATGTGTTTATGATGGAATATTTTCAGAGGAGAATCCAGGAGATGGAGGTAAGAGTTTGGAGATGGATATTTTCCAACAGAGCTTAAAATCATATAGAAAAAATGACTTGGTAATGCTTTATCTCAGCTGGCTTTATTTAACACTAGTTAATATGAAAAAAAAGAAAAACTTTACATGTCATATACAAGCAACTAACATAGTAACTGTTGCTTTGTAAAATATAAAATAGGCCAGTAATTAGTAAACATTGTCTTCGGATACAAAAAAAAAACAAAAACACCTTAATGGACATTTATGCAATTCCATATTTATGCCATATGCCATAGAGTACGGCAGATATGCAGTACTCTACTATTTACACAAGTATTTAGAAATGCGGTATGGTATTAAACTAAATTAATGTTTTCTTGTTAATGTTACTTTTGATTTATGATGCAGTAATACTGAAGGTGGTTAATGTTCACTAAGTTTTGATCTTGTGTTGCCTGGAGAAAAACCCTAAACATCGTGCAAAGTTGCACAACGTTATGGAGCATGGGTGTTTTTTTAGATGTAATTCATGAAAAACAAAGAGAAGAACTAGAGCCAAACTGACTTTAAAGACACACCGTGTCCAGAAATGCTCACTTATAAAAGCAACGTATGAAGAACAGAAGCTGCAAAACCCGGTTTCTGCTGATTTTCCCAGAAAAGCTAATTAGTTGTTGGATGAGTCATAACAAAGCATAAGAATTTGAATAAGTGCTGCAGTTAAAATACGAGCAAAAGGTTACAGCCGAAGACGTGAAACTTTAAATACTACTACTACTACTACTACTACTACTAATAATAATAATAATAATAATAATTATTATTATTATTATTATTATTATTATTATATAAAAATACAAATTGCTGCTCTAATTTATAGAAAAAACGTAAATAATTTACTATGTGTAATGTAATATGTAATATAATATATATATATATATATATATATATATTATTTATAATATTATTTTATAAATATATTAACCATAACATTACTCAGAGATGTCCTCGGCAGCGTGGCATCTTCCCTCACACTTCTACAAAAGAGCTTCATGTCACTAAAAAGCTAGTTCCATTAGCCATAATCCGTATCCCTTATTGTTTGTTTGTTTGTTAAGCATACAGCGTGCAGATTTATTTACATGCCATGGGGGTAAAACTTTGTGAGACGCGTTGAAGGCTAGGTGGTGGTGGTGGTGGTGGTGTTGGGGAGGTGGATGCCTGCAGCACTCCGTGTCATTCTAGCGCCCTCACTCTGCTCGGCTCGTATTACACTGAAGCAGGAAACGTCCATTTACCATTTAAACAGGATTTGCGATGCTTAGAAAAGTTCTCAAGTCGTATAAACGGCTTTGATAAATGCCCCCTGTGGAAATGATCGTTTTCCATTACAATTTTTTTTTCATTGAAATTTTGGTAATCTGTCACTCGGTGAATGAGACGCTTCACGTTTGTATTTTTACACTATTGCAGCTTTTGTTAAAGAAGCTTCTCGTGTGATAAGTTGGAGTAGATATGTGCCTCACTAGTATGTAAGAAGTGCATATGAGATTTATTTCAATTCTGAAGATCTACACAGTCTCACAGGACCGTGCGAATATGATCATAAAGAACAGATTTTAAACTGCCTTTATTTTTTTACAGACAGAAATGTGAATGAATACTTAAAATGGACACATTTTATGGGACATATCCCTTTTAGTTATAATAATAAATTCCGCATATCAGTGCGTCCGCAGAGGTGTGTGAGCTAAAACCTATTGCACGATTTCACAATAGGCCTCTGGTGCATCTCCTTACAAACCTCAAAGTGGATTTATATAGATAAAGAAATGGTGATGCTACGCTCCCAGGTAAAATGGGAAAAACTAAAAAAGACATATTTATACTCTAGCTGTTATCCATTTCAATAAATTCTGAATTACAATCTGCAAAGACAAAGTGCAACAGCTTCAGGTATCAGTATACCACACTGCACTGTAAACTTACTGTGCTAAATACAATAGTGTCGAGTTTATGTGCTAACAGTTAAATGCACAGAGCCTTAGGATAAACAGTATAAAATTTTGAAACCTGAAGTTGGGTGTAACTTCTAAACAATCATTATAAAAAAAAACAACACATGTATCGCTTCATTAAGTCGTCTAAATGTACGAGATGTAACACTTAGCTGCAGGCGCGATAATCCGCTTGCAAATCTGATCTGATGCTTTGTTCCTTAACACCACTTGAGATTCAGGTATGTAGGCTACTGATTGTTTATTGTCGAGAAGTGAAAGCGAACTTCCAGGCAGATGCGGCCTAATTAAGATATCAAGCACCGAGGACAGCAATCACGGCTTCAAGATCATTGCTTTGTCCTCATTAAAGCCCAGTGACACTGGAGCAAGTAAAAACTCCTCCATCAGTGTTCTCAATTTCCTTCCACCCATAATGCACTGAGTATGTCACGTTATACAATGTGCACTTTCTGCAGGTATATGCAACGGCCACTCAACTGAAATTATATAAAAAATAAAATACATTAATATTTATCATAATAAAAAGTTGTTGTTATATAATAATAATAATAATAATAATAATAATAATAGCAACAACAACAACAACAGGCTATTATTATTATTATTATTATTATTATTATACAACATTTTTATTATTATTATTATTATTATTATATAACAACAATATTATTATTATTATTATTATTATTATTATTATTATATAACAGCAACAACATTATTATTATTATTATTATTATTATTATTATTATTATTATTATTACTATCCGTATATGTTGTCGTATTGCCTATAATGTGTAAAAGTGAGATGGGTTTATTTATATTTCCGCCGTCAACTTTATATTTACATTTATTTACTTTGAAAAGTTATAGTCAGGTTTTTATCATTTGCAGAATTTTGTCCTTATGATCCTCTATTTTCTCAGTTATTGTCTTATTGAGTGGTCACCCCATTTAACATTTGAGTGATAACATCTTTCGAGGACATATTAAATTCCACCGCGCTTTTGTGAAAGGCAGCAAGGTTATTGCATTACAGCTGGTCACATTTAACATGATGCCTCTTTAAGAAATGGACAAATTGCTGTAGGTATACTGCTGAAAACTTGTAGTTATTACAAAAAACAACTATTTTGGCTCAGTAATAACTAGAGTAAAATGGTGAACAATAAAAAAGAGATTGAGGGAAGTGGTACTCCGAGCCCTTTTTTGCCAATTGGTCGCAGAAGCAAGCAAAAGGTGAAGGCACGTTGAGCTTTAAAACCCATGCCCTTTATATAACAAATCAGAATTTTTTTTTTAATCTCATAATGCCTTCGAAAGGAGGAAAAGACATGCTGACGGACAAATTCGAAGGTTTTAGGTAGAGGTCTGCCGAAAAACCAAAGTCCCTCAGCATACCCGCAAACTGTCGCTTAAATGCTGTCGGTTTAGAGAACAAACAAGATTCAACTCCAAGTAAAATTTACCTGTAAAAAGGACAAAGTGATCGCGATATATGGACGAAACCTATTTCTTTTATTTTGTTAGATTTAACAGTTTAAGCGACAAACACGGGCATATAGACCACAAAATCACAACCATGGAATTTAAAGACGACATAAACATTCACTTAATATTTTATGAGGCATTTACTCAACACGGTTACACTTCGCAAATTTAACCTATAATTACAACAGGAATTGACATTTTACTAATTACAAAAAGCATGTGACCTGGTGGTGACCACATACATTACCCTAAAAAAGATGCAAAACACAAGCTAATAGCATTCATTCATTCTGCTCCCTTTAAAACTGTCTGTCAGATAGTGAATACTGAAAAAAATATTTCGATACCCATTCTTTGGTCTATAAAGAAACTGTAATTTAAAAATATGTATAAAAGAACGCATTAAAAATGCATTTATTCCATTAACAAGAGGCTATGAAAAAGACAAAATAACAAGGAGCCATGGATTCGAACGGGTATTCTGCACTTAGAGCACATTTATTTAAAAAGAAAAAAAGAGAAAATTTTGTGTTAATTTTGTAAAACCATATTTCACCAGTGGGCCCATGATACGTGTAATACTGCAAACATGAAAACTGGTGGTTGATGTGATGGTATTAGATTTTTTTTTTTAACATTTAAAATTAAACAAATCTGCAAACACTATTTAAATACACATTCTAATGTAATTTTACTGTCTTTCCAAATAAAAAAAAAAAACGACGCTTCACTCTTTAAAAAAAAAATAATAAAAATCTTGTCACATTGCACGTTGCTGACAGTGGAATAATAAACAATTTCGCGACACCCGACTTTTTCGTGTGTACAGAAATAAAGGAGAAGAATAATACAAAATACCTGGAGTTCGGCCGCTTGCATTTTTCCTTTCCCTTCTTAGTCTTTTTTTCTTTAAAGTATATTTATATATTTATATATTACAGTGTAAATGGGGGTGTAAAATGTTCACTTACAGTCTTCATCCTTCGGAATGACAGTTAGTGTATAAGAGGATTGGACGTAGAGCCTTGGTTCTGATGTGTGAAGTAATCAGACAGTCCGGCTGACAGTCCCGATGAGAAGCTCGGTAGTGTAGGCCTTAACGACTCACACGGGAGAGACGCGGCCGCCTGCGGTGACGAAGAAGAAGCGGAGCGGGAACTCATCGACGTGCTGCCCTGCGATCCCATGGAAGGATGGGGCACATGGGGAAAGAAATAGCCGGTCTGTCCCGCCAGCAGGTTCACTGAGCACGGGTTGAGCGAGTACGTCCCTGAGCAGGGCACTGACAGGCCACAGGGCACAGATGCGGCCAGCGCTGCCGCCGTCAGGTGATGCGTGGCGTACGGGATTTCTCCATTCACGAGTCTGTCCACGCTCAGGCCGTTCGAGGCCGGAAACGAGTGGTTGTTGCTCAAACCGTTCTGCGTCAGCATGGTGCTGTAGGACATCGGGTGACTTGGATAGGCCGAGGAGGTGCTGTTGTAGCTCAGGGCGCTGCTTGCCCTGGGATGGTGCAACGAAAGGAACGGTGACATGGGCCAGTATAGAGATCCTGCTCTATCCATGAACGTGAAGCCGGTGGAGGTGAGCCGTGCGCCGCGCTTGAACGCCAACTTGGCCCGCGACGTGGTCGATCTCCGACGAAGTTTTCCCGTCGTGCCACCGATGAACACGTCGTCACTTGAAGGGTCGAGCATCCAGTAGTTCCCTTTGCCCGGGTCATCGTAGTGCCGCGGAACTTTCACAAAGCACTTGTTCAGACTTAGGTTGTGCCTGATGGAGTTCTGCCAGCCTTGCTTGTTTTCTCGGTAGTACGGGAAATTTTTCATGATGAACTCGTAAATGCCGTTCAGCGTTAACCGTTTCTCCGGACTTTGCCTGATAGCCATCATGATTAAGGCGTTATAGCTAAAGGGAGGTTTTTCGTACTTGCCGTTTTTCTTTTCGCCGTCTTTCCCCCCCTCGCCCTCTTTGGAGTCTTTTTTTTCCTCCTGTTTGTCCTTCTCGTCCGTGCACGTTGGTTCCGGATGGTCACTTTTCGCGCAAGTCTTCTCCGACTTCGCCTCCTGAGCTGTGGGTAAAGGGATTTTCTCTTCTTCTTCGGGAACCGTCCTGTGCTGGTTGTCACTCTGGACGGCTTCAGGCACCAGGCTGTTTATACTGAACGATGATTTCGGAATCATTTTTGCTTCTTTCCGTTCTCCCATATCCAACATCACACGTAAAGGTAGAAATAGCAACCAGCAGCAGAAGCAGTAGCAGCAGATCTCACAGTTGGATCTGTAATCTCTAAGGCCGACCGGTAAAAGTCCTTTGATTAAAAAAAAGGGAAAAACACCACCACAACACAACAGCTATTTCATGTTCCTTCCAAACGCATCGATAAGAGACGGCTAGCTACAATTAATTACGGTGCCACAGACACTAAGCTGTAAAAAAAAATTGCTTGAACCTTTACAGTCTGCAGCCAACCACAGCACCATAAGTATTAAAGCGTCCTCCTTGGTTGCAGCCAATCAGCGCGCAGCTCCAAACGGCCGCTCGAGCGCGTAAGGACACACACGGAAACTCGCGCACACAGTCAACAGCGAGCTCGCGTTTCTGCACCAAACCCCTACCACGAAAAACACACCACATAACCTCGATCCGTTCTGTAGCTTTAGATAAATTTAGAGTGCTGTTTCAACACACCCGCACGCCCTCACATTTGTTTCCATGCCGCGTGCGTGTGGGGGTGGACACAGAGGTACTACTTCCTGTATCAGACATTATTTTTTAATCCAAGCGCGTGCATGTACTGTACCCCCCCTTGCAGTAGCATCATTTAGGATTTCACCACACGTGTGCTTCACTACACATTTCGTACTTTTCTCCGGGACATTATATCATTAGCGCAGCGCCTTCAATTCTGTTTCCTGGAAAATTCCCACACTTTGACGCACGCCGTTTGTTTATCATCAGCAGCACATTTAGTGTAGCCTACGCAGAGATTTTGCTTCTGTTTGACAAGAGTTTTTGTTTACACTAAACAATAGAGAGTGAGTGGTGTTTTATATAATATCCTGCATGATTTCCAAGTAATCCAAGTACACCTCCTAAATCAGCCTATAGGTGCAGCATCGCACTATATAACAAGCAAACCATTTATGCAAATAACACATATGTATGTTAGCAGTAACACTGGGGCAGAATCACGATTCATCCTATAGTCGACCATTAATTTGTTGTTTGCTTCGCAGCATTTAAATGCTAACCGCAGTTCAAGCCCAACAGGACAGTCAGTGACGTGGAAGGGGTTTTGTACCATATTTGCTGTGATTATGAAATAAGTATTATAAGTACAACGAGGGAATCTTTGCATTTTATTTTAGTGAATCTTTACAGCTATAAGAGCTTTTTTTTCTTTCCTTTTCTTTCCTTTTTAAAAAAAAAAAACATCTGGCTACAGTCACATATAGATGGAGGCAGCATTGAAAGCCTTTCCTACAGCTTTTAGTCCCAATATTTCAAATTTGAAATACCTGCAGCTGAGTTTGTACACATCCGCAATATATAAAGTTTTATTATATGAAACCGTGGCAACAAACAAACATTCAAATAAATAAATAAATAAATAAATGAATAAATAAAAATGGACATAATTGCAAACTTTCATTTCAAATGAAATCCAGGGAAATGTATGTTTGTGTTCGAGTTGTTGCAAGGGGTTTCACTGGTACATAGATCACACACACACACACACACACACACACACACACACACACACACACACACACACACGTCCATGGTCTAATAAATTGTCCACACACATGCACGCACACAAACAAAAGATCCATGTCCTGACAGTACGGATAGACAGCTTACAGATGTACTATAAGCTCGTGTGTTTGATCTATTACACATCATATGAGATTATTTTCTTATACAATCTATAAATAATTGAGACAAAAAATACAGACCCAACATTTCCCCTTTTAAATTTAGCTACTGCTTTTCCACTGTTAATAAATCTCAACACTATAGTAAAACTTAAATATGAATAATAATAATAATAATAATAGTAGGAATGAACAGATTGTTATTTTTAATCGTCGTCATCATTCTTTATTATTATAATAACAATTATTATTATTATTATTATTATTATTATTATCATTATTATTATTATTATTATTGGTGGTGGTTGTAATAACAGTAGTAATATCAGTAGTAGTAGCAATATTATTATTATTGTTGTTGTTGTTATTATTATTGTTGATGTTGTTGTTGTTATTGTTGTTGTTGTTGTTGTCAGTGAAGAAATAAACCCGTATGCAGCCTAAAAAGCTTGATTATCGATATTAATGCTTAGTAATTTCACTGAACTGTTCTGTACAGTAGCGCGGGATATCATCACAATATTTATTCAAACAGATGGGTTTTTTTCAAAGTTTAAAACAAACCAGTAAAAGAAATTACATCCACGTGTTGCTTTACATACCAGTCTGAGTCTATTTCAGCCGCCTATTTGATTCGGTTAGAAAAAAAAATTAAAGGAAATCTTGTTTGTTTGGGGTTTTTTGTGCTCCATATTTTTTATAAGCCACAAAACAAATGCTCTTCATTTCTTCACCTATTTTCGACTCGGGAAAAAAAACGAGTTTTATTGAAACAAATTGTCTGAAATATATCTGTATTTCTTTTTATCAGTTCAACTTGTCTAATTCAGAGTAATCCAGAGGCTGTCATGTTTTTTCACTGTTATAAAAAAGCCAGTTCTATTCCTGACCAGCTGTGGATTTCTGACTGATTTTTAACATTTAAAGCGCAGATTATTATCTTTAGTTCTAACAGGTGTGTTTTTGGCTGACTATTACTTAGCAATTCATAAATTTGTACACATTTCCAATTGTGAGTGTGTGCTACAACAACTACTACTACTACTACTACTACTACTACTACTACTAATAATAATAATAATGATAATAATATTAATAATAATAATAATAATAATAATAATAATAATAATAATATAGACACAGTTGCTACTGTATTCCTGTATAATAGTGGAAATGAAACTGATGTTATTTGAGAGAAAGCAGTTGATTACTCCTGAACTAAACTATTTTAAAGTCGTTCAAGACGAACTGAAAAAATCTATCACATAACTAATAATGAGTCAGTCAGAGTTAACTTCAATATAGTCCAAGTAATACCACCTGTATGTGAGGCAACGTTTAAACCCAATTTCAGGTTTTTAAATGTAGTAAGGGCTCCCCCTAGCGGTTACGGAACCGTTATCTACAAGTGTTCAAGCAAAAATGAATCAGATTTTTCATAATTAGTGCTGTTTCTGGATTTTGCATCCACACTACCTTGAAAAATTCAAGTAGAATAAGAAATGTTGAGTAAAGCCTGTGTAGGCTTAATTGCAAGCCTGGCTGCGGTGGCTATGGGCAGGGGTGGAATGAGCCCACCCAAATGTACATCTTGCCCACCCAACCAAACGTGAAGAAAACGTTGCTATTTTTATTTATTTATTATTTCATTTAAAATAATAAAGAATAAACTGGTATTATTCTAGCTTCTGATTCCGTGTGCAACCGAGAACACACCAGTACTCGTTGGGTTAGGCAGGGTGGTCAGATCATATTCTTCTTATTCAAACACCGACTGGATTCGGTTACATAAAAAAATATGAAAATGAATGAAATCTAGATATTTAACTCTTAAATGGTGAATAACATGTTACACATTTACCTACATTTACCAGTTTAATAAGTGACTGAAATTCAGAAGTCACCATCTGCCTAGACGTGTGTGTTAAAATGTGTGTGTTAAAATGTGTGTGTTAAAATCCATTCCGCTGAAAAGGTAAAAGTCTGTAGAGGATCATTATGGACACAAATGCTCCTTATTTTGTACATCACACTTATAAGATGAGCCTAATTTTATTAACTACAAATAATTGGACACGATGATATTATTTATTTAAGCATTTTTTTTAAGTAACTGCAATTTCGTTCACTCGTGATTGTTCATTCATAATTAATTCAGATTTTTTTTTTAAGTTAAATTGAATTACATCAGAACTCGTTTTTAAAGACAAGAAAATCGATATTTCGCGAAACTGAGAGGTTATTTTAGTGGTTTTCTTTTTTTAAGTTGAGTATGAATTACAACACTTTTTTATTTTATACATTTGTTTATTTTTGGCTATGGGTAAAATCACTGGATTCGGGGTTTGGGACACTAGTCCACCTCTGTAAACTCTGAGTAATCTATTAAGTGCCCTCCCTTTATTTCAGTCCATCCTGATGCAGTCCAGCCCTGATTGCGGTATTATAGTTTAAATATCCTGTGAACTATGCACCAATGAAATGAATACGAATACTTTGTTATTTATGAATGTAGTAATGTTTCTGGGTATCCTGCTCACCCTGACCAGCTTGACAGACCATCGCAAGGCCAAGGCCAACACACACACACACACACACACACACACACACACCTACCTACCTACCTAGGGGCGGTTTGGAACAACCAATTAGCCTAATGTGTATGTTTTTGGACTTCTTGCTGTGAAGCGGATGTGCTAACCACTGCATGCCATACATTATTATTATTATTATTATTATTATTATTATTATTATTATTATTATTAAATAAATAAATAAATAAATAGGTAAACGGGTTATGAGCAGGTAATATTGATGGTATTAGTAATGTAACAGAAATGAGGTTTTTTGAGGTAAAAAGGTTAAAGATGCTCTGACACTAAAGTAAATAAACAAAACATAACTTAACATGTTCTTTAAGCTTTTTAGATTTTTGATGGATGGATCGTCAACCCTGGAACGTGATTAAAAATATATAACATTTTATAAAACAAAGAAAAGTGTTATAATGGCGTCCAACAGCAGTCCGCTTCCTCTGGTTTAACTCTAACCTCTCAGCAGATTGAGCCTCACTAATTTGTGTCTCTTCCATCTTATAATCACAGCTGAAACCTATAAATAGACGGGAACACGACCCTGGATCAAACTCTGGGCCCAGTTCAAAGCACTGCGTTTGAATCGAGGTTCACATTGGATTTGGCGCCACCTTGTGGTAGAGTTGTACATTAAACATTATTCTGAGAAATGAAATTCTCGCAGGCCAGCTTCATATCCTAATCTACATAATCCTTTTTCCAAAACAAAATTAATAAAAGAAAATAAAATAAAGAAAAATACGATATTAAGGAAAGTGTTAATCGTTATTACAATGTAATAATATCCTAGAAAAGTAAAATCATAATTTTTTCCAGGTTTGAGAATTTCTGTGGCATCACATCCTCGAACACAGTGCTGGATGTTATCTGATTAGTTCAGTCAGTTGTTTTGGGTTTCCTGATCCGCTTAATCCTACTAGGGTCGCAGGGAGGCTGGAGCCTATCTTAGCTGAAACTGGGGGAAGGTGGGGTACACCATGAACAGCTCACCAGACCATTCCAGGGCAACACACATACAACCATTCACACTCACATCCACACCTGGGGGCAATCTGGAACAACCATGTCTTTGGATTGTGGGAGGAAGTCAGAGGGCCTGGAGAAGACCCATGCAAGCCCAAAGAGAACATGCAAACCCCACACAGAAACACCCGAGGACAAGACATGAACTCATGACCTTGTTGCTGTGAGGTGAACATGCTAACCACTGTGCCACACAAACCTCAAGTTAACCCACGCAATTTAAACTTACAAAAAAGAATAGTAAAAGAAAGTGAATAAGGATTCTTTACGTGTATGAATGCAACAGGTGCAGAATTTTTTTTTCTCAAAAATGATAAGTTTAAATTTACAAAACAAAATTCTCAACTCAGAAGATTAAACTATAAACAATACCATCTAAACTATCTGATATGAGGCAGAAGAAATCATTACACAAGCAGCACTCAGTTAACATAATGTTGTGTTTTTGTACACTATACCTTTGATATACCTTTACTTCCCCACACGTTTAAAAAAAACATTCTTGGAGGCCCCCTGGTGGTCAGGGTCACTTAGTTTGCTGATGCCTTGGGCCGGCTCTGATATTATGCTGTTTTTAATATATGGCCGACAATTTGATGAATATGTTAAACTATTAAGAAGGAATAGAGTGAGATTTCTCTTAGAAGGGGTATATTTCACAATAAAAATATTTATCATAATTCACAGACATATTAAAATGAACACACCCCTCTCATCACAGAGGTTTATCTGTGAAACTCATCTGCCAGACTATCACTGGGCAACACACACTATCATTCTCACACCTGGGGACAATTTGGAACAGCCAATTAGCCCAATGTGCATATTTTTGGACTGTGGGAGGAAATCAGAGAAAACCCACACAAGCACACGGAGAACATTCAGACTCCACAAGGAAATACCAAACCTCGGGAATCGAACCCAGGACCTTCTTGCTGTGAGGCAGACATGCTAACTACTACGCCACCATGCCGCCCACAGTTGATAAATGGTTGATAGTAACCAGCTATGCCATGAACACCAGGAGGAAAAGAGTTGTCTGATTTACAAAGAAGGCGTATTGTGGGTTGGTCTGAGGGTGGACTTATCCAGCGTCAGATTGTAAAAGAAAAACTTTAGGATTCCTCTTCCACAGTCAACAGAGTGATTGCACACTTCACCAGCAAAGGCAAGGAATCAACAGCATCCTGCTCAGGTCAACCTGGGCTTCTCTGACAGGAGTCTTCATGACATGAATCATGTTTCCTGTGTAATCATGTATCTGCTCCCCTGGGGAAGAGATGGCAATACTGTTGCACACCATAAAGACTTTTTGCAGGAAAAATCATTTGATGTGCAAACATGTTTAAGTGGAATGCCAACATGTGGTAAATGCTCCCAAATTATTACCTCCACTGCTTGGCGGCGAAGGTTTTTTCGGCGAAGGTCTTTTTTTTTGGCGGCAAACGTTTTCTCAGGGAAGGTCTTTTTTTTTGGTGGCGAAGGTTTTTTCAATAAGTCTGTTTATTGGGTTGTTTCTTTGTTTGCCTGTTGGTGAGATTTTACAAAAACTACTGAACCGATTTTCACCAAACTTAGTAGAGGTTTGGGGTATGGGCCTGTCAAGAACCCTTAACATTTTGGAGCAGATCTGTATCAAGAGCCAGATTCAGGAATTTATTAAGGGCATTTTAGCAAGAATTTATGAAAGGATAATCTGCTTCTTTTAGCAGGATTATGCAAAAACTACTGATTTTCATCGAATCTGGTGGAGGAGTGGAGTCTCTAATATAATTATATATAATTATATAATGTAATAACTAATATGTTTCAGATGGCAAGGCTATTTAACCTTAATTACTGCAGTGAGTACCTTCTCCTTTCTTAAAACAAAACAAAAAAAAACAAAACAAAACTAAAAAACATGGCAGGTCATGTCTATGGACAAGTCATATCCTGTGGTTGTTGAAAAGATGCCCCTACACTTCAGCATGGTCAAAAATATTGGCCGGCAACTATGAAAATATTAAAATGAATAAAATTTGGATAAGATATGACCAAGATGTTATTAAAACCTATAAGGACACTGCAGAACCATTAACTTCACAAAAGAATCAGAATAAATCCTGATTGACTGTTATCGGATAAATCATTAAAATGTACAGTAGTTTTAAAGCACGTAAGAGCATTTACACACACAATGAGATGAGTCTCACAGGTTTGGAGCTAAACTGCTGTGTTGCCATAGGAAAACCATTTTTTAATTAAAAAAAAAAAAAAATTCAGTATAAAAGTCTTCAGTTTGCTAAGGAACCTAAAGCTGAGACTCTGGAGTAATGGAAAAGGTCATGTGGTCTGATGAGTCCTGATTTACCCTTATCCAGAGTGATGGGAGAATCAGGGGACGAGGGGAAGAGCATGAGATGTACCTATTCATGTACAAGCTCCTGGAGGTAGAGTTCTGATCTGAGGTTGATTCAGTTGGTCAAGTCGAGGCTCAGCAACATTATGTGACAATAAAATGAAGTCAGCTGATGACCTGAAAGACCAGGTTATCACATCAATGGAGTTTTTTATTCCCTTATAGCACAGATATAAAATTCAGGCTCAAACAGTCAAAGACTGGTTCAAAGAGCCTGATTTTTCCTGTATGAACTGGTACTGGTACTGGTAGTGGCACTGGCATGAGACCTGACTTTCATCCCACTGAAAGTGTTTGAGATGTGATGGAGAAACCTTTATGCAGTGGTTTGACTTTCTCATTCTCAACACAAGATCTCACGGAAGAATTCATACTACAGTATGAACTGAAGTAAAAGTTTACTGAAACAAGGCCATGGTGAATAGACGATGTAATCAAAGCTGAGGCTGGGTCAACAAAATGTAAAAACTTCATATCTTTGCTAGCTCGTGCTACTCACATTATTAAGTTGGATGACAATAGAAATAGTTATTTTGCAATAATATTGCCCAGCCCTAACCCACAGCCTTACATGAATCCAAATCTTGAACTTTTTTAGGCATATGTGATTGTAGAGAGTGTGAAATGTGCACAATTATGAAGGTTCTAGTTTTATAAAGATTCGCCAAACCGTTTAATCATTCTTGGGTTGCTGAGAGGCTGGAGCCCATCTCACCCTGAAAACCTCGCCAGTCCATCACAGGGCAAACACATACACAAACACTCACACAAAAGTGCAATTTGAAACAGCCAATTAGCCTAATGTGCATGTTTTTGAACTGCAGGAGGAAACCGGAATACCCAGAGGAAACCCACGGAAGCACGGGGAGAACATGCAAATTCCGGAGGCGGGGACTTAAACCCAGGACCTTTTTGCTGTGAGGCGAACGTGACCCACACCTCTAGCTGACATGAAAGATAAACAATATGGCTTCTTCATGTCTATAAATGCAGGAGATGTGGCGTATTTTCTCAAAAACTTGAATCTAGAACCTTGTTGTTTTGAGGTGGAAGCGCTAACCACTATGTCACCGCCCATAATTGAATTTTTTATTATTATTATTATTATTATTATTATTATTATTATTGAGGGAAAAGTAATTCTCAAGGCTATATTTTTCATTAAAACGTAATCAACAATTGGCTTAAATAGACTCTTTTTTTCATTAACATTTAATGCAGAACAATAAAGTTGATATAAAGCACTGATTTCACTACATGGTGTAATGTATGAGAATGATCTGATATCTAATTATTTTTGATTAAATTTATAGTGAGCTTTACTTAATGATCAAAGTACAAAACAAGAAACAAAATGACAGTAAAAAGAAGTCAATAATTCAGACTAGTGTGATTCTATATAGTCATAGTTGAGTTCCCATTACAGATACTACCAAAGACTGTACAAATTATATTTTAAAGAATTTTTTGAAGACATTCTTATTTTTAGACTTTTCCTTGCTTTCACTCTCCTGCTGGTTCTGTGGGGGAAGGGGAGGAGGGAAGGAAGGGGGCAGGGTCTTCCTCAGACCTCTCAAAGTCACTGAAAATAAACAAAGAAAACAAAGCTCGTTAATGCATCATGAACACTATTCCAGTTTCTTAGTTCATACGGATGTGACATTTCACACAATAGGTTGCTGAGGAAACATTTTGAAAGATGATGTAAACTATATTGATGCGTTTGGTCTTTATTCAGTCATTATTTAAACATTATACACATTACACCCCAACATTTTCTTTCTTTTTTTTTGTTCATTATCGGGTTTATATTCTGGGGCTCTTGACATGACAGGTGAAGAGAATTACATTACAGTGGTAACTGTCGATGGTTGGGATATATTAGACAGCAAGTGAACAGTCGGTTCTCAAAATTAAGTTGTTAGAAGCAGAAGCAAAGAAAAATGAGCAAGTTTAAGAATTCGAGGGACTTTGACAATGGCTAAATTGTGATTTTCAAAATGCAATGTCCTATTGTGTGTTTCTGGTATGCAGTTAGTAACTACCAAAATTAAACCAAGGAAAGAAAACTATGCTTTCCAGCTATGAATCATTGGCCATGCAGAGCAGGTACACCAGTTACTAATAAATGTGTTCCTACTGGCAGTGGTCTCTTTCAGGATAATGTGGCTGCTACACACCAAAAAAATGTTCAAGAACAGCTTGAGGAACAGGACAAAAAGCTCAAGGTGTTGACTTGGCCGCCTTCCCCAGATATTCATCTGATCAAGCATCTGTGGGGATGTGCTGGGCAAACTAGTATGTTCCATGGAGGTCCCAGCTTACAGGCCTAAAAGGACCTGCTGTTAACAACTTGGTGTCAGATAACACAGCACACCTTCAGAGGTCTGACGGAGACAAAGCCTTGCCAGGTCCAAGCTGCTCAGGCGGCACAACAAGGACCTACACAATATTAGGCAGGTGGTTTTAATCAGGCTGATCAGGTTATATTGAAGGACCTGCTCATTCAACTATGTGGTAAATTCCAAAGAAGAAGGAACATACTTTTCAGTTCAGGGACACCGAAAAACCTGGACGCCCAGGTTGGTAGGTAAAAGAAAGTTTTTCCCTGGTGCAGAAAAGTCCCTTTATAACAAAGGGATTGGTATAAAATTTAAACCGTTGGTAAGCCTCAAAAGCTGGAGCATTCATTCATTCATTGATTTGCTGAACCGCTAAATCCTACTACGGTTACACGGTGGCAGGAGCCTATCTCAGCCGACTTTAGGTGAAGGCGTGAACAGCTCACCAATCCATCAAAGGGCCGACACATTCACATTTAGGGGCAATTTGAAACATTCAGTTAACCTAATGTGCATGTCTTCAGACTGTGGGAAGAAACCAGAGTACACAGAGGAATCCCATGCAAGCAGAGGACTAGAACTCAGGACCTTCTCTTTGTGTGGCAGACATGATAACCCCTACACACCACCATGCAACCCAAGAATAATATAAGAAGTTCTTCCAGTACAACCTGGACAAATTATGGACCTCACTTTGTGCACAGGGGCACAGTCAGGCTGAAACGTACTGTATTTGGGCTCCTTAGTTCCGGTTATAGAAAACTGTAATGCTACAGCATATAAAGATATACAAAGACATCCTCACAACTCTGTGCTTCCTAATTTGTGGAAACAGTTTTGGGAGGCATGGTGGCGTAGTGGTTAGCACATGCGCCTCACAGCAAAAAGGTCCTGGATCCGAGTCCCAGGCTGGGTGAGGGTGTTTCTGTGTGGAGTTTGTGTCTTTTCTCTGTACTCTCTGTCCCCCCCGGAAGAACTGGAGGAAGTGGCTGGGGAGTGGGACATCTGGACTTCACTGCTTAGGCTGCTGCCCCACGACCCAACCTCGGATCAAGCGGAAGAAGATCCGGTGGTGTACATTTATCTTCAGCACCCTCTTTATCCCTTTCATGGTCACCAGACCCAGTCCCCGGAACACTAAGCCCAAAGTGGGAATACACCCTGTGTGGGATGCTTGTTAATCACAGGGCATGTCACGCACAAACACCAAGCACATCACACACTCATTCATACAATTTTAGTGTAGCCAATCCAACTACATGTATGTTTTTGGGAAGTGGAAGGAAACCAGAGGAGAAAACTTTTCTTCATTTGGCACTGGTCACATTAACTTGGGAAATTCTGATGTGACTGAGAAAAATAAATACATTACAAAAAATCACAACATCCAAATATATATTTGTTTGTGGGTTAGTTACAAGATATAAACAAAAAAACATCATATTCTAGTTTTGACGTTCCCTTTTTTGCAGCCCACCTGAGTCTTTGCCCTCTCCTCCATCAGGATAACGATGTTTGTTGTAGTACGTGTGTGGGGGCTTGGGTGGTGGTTCCTTCTCCTCGTCGAAACTCTCTGCGGAATCTGTAGTTTGTTCAGAACCACTGATTAGAACACACAGGTACAGATAAAGCCTTACAATGTCTTACAGGCTGCCTTGAGTTTCTCACTTTTTTCCAGCTCAGTAATATTGGAGACTTGTGCTTGTGGTTCATCCAGTAATTCTGAGACCTGCTGCTTTGTTGTCTCTATGTTATCTTCTGTGTTAATCCTGAAATAATACAAGAAAAAAAATATTTGGGTGTAATAGTAAAGAATCATGTTTATGTGATATGTATATATATCATATAAGTTACTGATTTAGTTAAACATAATAATAAAATTATGTAATTATTTCAATGTTGCATCTTTAAATGCCTCTTAGTATATAAATATATATTTATAAATACTGTCCATCCTGAATATGGTACTTCCATATTTGAGTGGTTACCCAGTATTATCTGAGAAGCCTCTCTGACCGGTGCAGTTCTGTAGCTCCTCCACCCACTTCTGCTGTTCCTCTTCAGAGGGTGCAGCGAACAGGTAGTGACTGCCATCGTCCAGTCTTAACCAAAAGAATCATAACAGTTGCACTTTTTCAATTTAGCAATAGACTGTTTTCATGGGAAACTAACTCTAAGAATTATACATGTGTAACTTCAGTATCCTATTCACAAGAAAATTAGTTTCAGAGATTGAAATGTGGTCTCAGAGGAAAATTAGTCTCATAGGCATGGAGGGTGACTTGGATGGTTGTCTCATGCCCATGCCCCCACAGGAAACCCAATAAGGCTGTATACCAATAAAGAACAGACTTATTATTAATAACAAAACTGAAGCCCAAAAAATAGGGGCTTATACACCACTCCTCAGACTTGTGCAGAATAAACACCACAATATAATTCAGGTCGGTAGACAAACTTTTGCTGAGCAAAACATGAAACATTCACAGGAACACGGAACACAAACTTGTTAAACGGATAATTAAACTAACAGGACAGGTGCTACAAATTAACACAGAAACCAGTGAGTGAAAGGCAGTGAAAAGAAAACTAAGTGTTAACGTTTCCTTCTTTCACTTCAGAGCATAGTCAGGAAAGACGGGGGAGATTTATTTATTGATTGATTTATTTAATTATTTCCTCGAGGACTGAAATTGATTTAGCCCATGCTACTCTTATAACTCCAGAATTGAACACCTATCAATAAATATCTATTGGGAGCTCCGCCTTTAGGCAATGCCTAAATTTATATATTTATCAAAAGCAGATAATTAGGTGACTAGCAGAGGTGGGAAGTAAACAATTCATTTGTTACTGTATTTATGTGTGACTTATGGTTTTTTTTTTTCCAGCTTTTCAGTCTTTGCTTTTGCTTTGAGAACACATTTCAAAACCTGAAACCTTACCAGTCTGTCAGGTTATATACTGTCTATGATCAACCAGAAGGCATGATAAGAGTAGGTTACGCACATCAGTTTGAAGGTGTAGTTCTTTCTTCTGTAGTATGGGTTATATTTACAAATTGCTCCAGCCAGAGTGATAGGTGGCCATCGGGTACAGTTCTGCAAAGCATATCGAAATTATCTTTGCTAGTATGTGCTCCATGTCTGTTATTATACATGAAGGATTTTCTAACAGAATTTTGCTGAGGGATAGTCTTGGACTGACATATATGTACGTTTCATAAATATGCCCTGTATGTGCTTGTGCTTGTATATTCATACCTCTCCAACATCATTTTGGTTGTTAAACAGATTTAGCGTCTCTTCTTCCAGCATTGCATAGACGGTTTCCCAATAGTCCACACCCTTACCAAATCAGCACACAACCAATATTCAGTTACTAAGAACACCTGAGGCACAGTTATTTTCTTAGTAGTTAGACAATGTCACTGTTTTTGTAATTTTGTTTCTGTACACCACCACAGTGGATTTGAAACCTAGAAGTAAAGATATGAATGAAGTGCTGACTTTTAGCAGGAACTGACGCAGTCTAGACCAAACGCGACTTTTTCGGAAACCGGAGGTGACGTAATGCTACAGCTTCCACTAGTTCCGCTAGCAAACAAGTAGTGCAGCAAGATGCCAGTTTTTCAGTCTAGATTTGTTCCACCAAAGAAAAATAAAATAAAACAAAATAAAAGATATATAATTAAAGTACTCGATACTAAGAATGTGTTTCTTTTTTATTTTTAGAATTATTTTTTCCACCAAATATTGGTGGATATGTGCAGAGTGGTAAGGCAGCATGCTGTATAGCAACATTAGGTCACTGTGACCTTCACTCCAGTTAAAAGAAAAAGCTTGCCACATTTCCTATATGCTTAGCCTCGCATATGCCAAACTAGGTATACTTAAACATTTTGGGAAAAGCTTACCAACATGAAGCCTTGACCCTTGACCCCATTGAAAAGAAAAAGCTTGTCCAGACCATAATTCCTATATGCTTACCCTCATGTATACAAAACAAGGAATACTTGTGCATCTTGGGAAAGGGGAATGTCATGTACTTTGACTGTACTTTAAACAGAAAAAGCTTTTCCTGGCCATATTTTCTATATGGCTGGCTTTCCTCATACAATATTAGCTTTTTAAGGGGGGCAGCAGTAGCCTTATGGTCAGAGAAGCGGCTTTGGGACCGAAAGGTCACTGGTTCGATTCCTGAACCAGCAGGAAAAATGTGTGGTGTTGGTGGAGTGAGCTGCACCTTCCCCTCCTCCACATTCATGGCTAAAGTGGCCTTGAGCAAGGCACCAAACCCCCAACTGCTCTCCGGGCAACCCCAGTGTGTGCAAGCCCATTGCTCCAAGTGTGTGCATAAAATTTGGAAGACAATAGTGGCAAATATTTGCGTAATATGATGTTCCCACAATTGTTAAAGACTATATATTGTGATGCTGGACGACTCAAGATCAGATCACTCCACGGAATGAGTTCAAGACTTTTTGCTTGAATAAAAAAGTGTCCTTTTAAGCAACTGCTGAACTGCGTCTCATTGATTTGAAAGACTGCCGAAGTCTGCTAAACTGGATGATCGTAGAATCCCTGCTCAAGAGAAAACTGATTCACAACATCCAGTAAACTCAAGAACACTCTTGAGAAGGTAGGCTGATGATTGCCTGCTTTCAAATGCTACAACATTGATAGGAAGGCACTTCACAGTACACATGGATAATAAGCCAAAACATACAGCAAAAGCAATCTGAGCGCTTCTTCGGGTGAAAAAATGGGATGTTTTTAAATGGCCATGCTTTTCATGTAATAAGGACAAAACTTACAGCAGAAAGACATAAAATCAGCAGGAACTGAGGGCGTCTACAGTAAAGGCCTAGCAATGCATAATAGGGAAGGAAACTTAGCATTTGGTAATGTCAGTGGGTTCCAGACTTCAGCTGGTCACTGAATAAAGGATATGTACCCATGAATTAAAAATTATGTTAATATTTATATTAGTTTGTCTAATAACTTTTGAGGGTCACACAGTGGCATAGTGGTTAGCACATCCACCTTCCAGCAAGAATGTCCTCAGTTTAAGTCCCGGGCATGGCGAAGCTGTTTCGGCGTGGAGTTTGCATGTTCTCCCTTTGCTTTCCTGTGGGTTTCCTCCCACAGTCCAAAGACATGTACAGTAGACTAATTGGCTGTTCCAAACTGTCCCTGCATGTGACTGTGAGTGTGAATGGATGTGTGTGTGTCTGGGCCCTGTGATTGCCCCCACTTTCATCCAATATCGGCTGAGACCCTAGAAGGATTAAGTGGATCAGCAAATGAGTAAGTGAGTGATTAATTAATTTTTTCAGACATTTTGAAAATGTATTACATCTGTTAAACCCCTTAAATTCAATCAATATCAAATTCCTTGTGGTGGTGTATAGAGACAAATCTACAAGGAAAAAAGTGACATTGTCCAAGTATTTATGGATATAGCTGTATTTTCAGACTATGTTTCACAAATTCTTCAACAAATTAAATCAATTATAAGCAAAATTTTAATTTGTTATTAGCTGGAAAGCTTACTTTAAATCCTCCCTGTTTCAGTTTAATATCCAGCGGTCCATCCATCTTGACCAGGCTTTGTCTAACCTATAGTGCACAAGTGATTTTGACATAACAAATATACCATAAATAAAGGTAGTGTGAGTCAAGGAAACGTACCTTGTCAGCTAACAGGGATGGCTCAGCAGGTTCCTCAGTTAAATCATCAGCTTCTTCAGTGGACCTCCTCAGTATGGGTGGTGATGGTGGTTGAGATTGTAGAGGTGATGGTGGTTGCAAGGTGAAGAGAGACAGAGGAAGGTCACTTATTGGTGAAGCAGTATTTATTGCTGCAAGTGTTTCAGGATTGGCTACAGGAGGCTTAAGAGGCAAGTTGGTACGAGGCTCCTCAATCTCTTCATTCGATTCAGGAAGTAAGGATTTGGGAGGCTCCTCACTCGTTCTATTTGATTCAAGACGTATGTATGAAGGAGGTTCTTCAATCTCTTCATTCGATTCCAGACATACAGATTTAAAATGTTTATCAGTCAGTTCATTTGGACTTGACAACCTCATTTCTCTGGAGGCGTCAAGATAGAAGGATTTGTGGGTCAGATTTATGTTTCCTGTGGTATTTATTCCATTTTCAAGCATGGATGTGTGGTCAGAATTTGTAGCAGGATCTAGAAGGGATCCAGAAACAAGGCTTGCATGGGATGCGTTTTGTGACTGAGAAGAGTCCAGGAAAGATTTGCCTGGGGGGGGACTGGGAATCATGGCATCGCCACTGTTGCTAATGGTCCTCTTGAAGATAGATGCCACTCGAGGAACTGGAGAACTGTCACCCTTGCCACTGCTGTTTTTCCTCAGCAGCACTGAGGTTGGTATTAAACCCTTCCCAATGCTGCTTCTTCTTGAGATGTGTTTGGACAGAGAAGCTTGAGAAACCGAGACCCGGTGATCCGAAGGATTTCTCTTTAGGGAGGTCACATGGATAGGTGTCTTCCTGGAACCACGATCTTCGCCATAAGTCTCCTGCAGTCTTTGCTCTTTCTGGGAGATCAGAGTTTGTTGTAAATTTTATAGAATTTGCAAGAGAAGTGAACTGTCAGTATTCTTTTTTAAAGGGGATTTAAATTATTAAATTAAACTCAAACTAATAAAAACTTGCATGCATAGTATATGTTCATACCCATCAACAAATATAGCATTTTTGATGGGTATTCAAAATAAAACTAAATTAATAAAACTTTTTTAAAATTAAAAGAATAAAATTAGCAGTAAATCTTCATACAAGGGGGCGCATTGTATTGTGAAAAGTGGGACATGAGTGATGTTGAGTAAACAGTTAACACGAAGTGTTGAGGTATACATCATGTGTTCATGTAAACACGCAGACGCCTGGCTGATGTACAAAAATGTAATGGTTTATTATGTGCTGATGTGCCTAGCCTTATTTTTCAGAAGTTCACTAGTTTACTTCGGATTTGTTAGTTTAACATCTGTATAGTCTTACTGTTGCTGACATCTTGACTTATTGGAACTGATGGGTCTACATATTATTCTTGCAATTTTACACTCTCACGAAAGTGAAACTGCAAATGATGGCCTTTTCAAACACACACTATCAGAAGCATTTTGGCAACTTCATGGATGTAAATAAAAACCACCTGATAATGAAAGTATACATATTTTCTCTGTAACAGGAGAGTTTGGAAGGCTTTCCATTTATTCTTTTTCAAAAGTACTCCAGGTTTTAGCCCATTTTTTTATCTTTAATACCACTAATCTTTGAAATGATCATGCATTCGTCTAGCAATATTTAAATGTGAATAAAGCAGCATAGAGATTCATGATGCAATATTCATGGCAAATCAGGCACATATTAATGTGAGAGTTCACAATGGCAGTGCATGGATCTTGAATTCAAAAGACTTAATGAAATTAACTAGTGAAACAATGGCAGGTTCTCTCAACTCACAAAAAGAGGAGACTTAATGCAGCTGCAGTCAATTGACTGTATAAATGCTAACACTGATTCAGGAAGCTTGGATGCTACGTACATACTGCTAAGTATTTATTATCATTATGAGACCTGACTGTGGAAACCTCTAGTAATAAAAAACTATGTTGTTTAGTTTGGGGTTTTTTTGGCCACCACATCCCAGAAACAGGAACAGAGTTTGCTATCTTTGCCATCTTGACCAGGATGATTAAGCACTTACAGGATGTTATTAAGTACCTAATGTTACACAATGCCTCCTGTAGGAACACAAGTGCACTTGCTAATGGTAGAGACGGATATTGCACGGTGTTGCACATAAATCTGCACTACATACGAACTGAATTTAAGAGAGATGTTGGATAAAAAGGGGGTTGTATTGTGGCACAGTTGCTCCTGTCCCATAATTAGATAACAATGTAACAGAAGATCCAATGGGTTGGATACCTATGATTCTAAAAATAGATTTTAAAAGATCCCTAAATTATTTCAAATAAATCACTAAACTATAAGGAAGGCAGCTATAAGTGGCATAAATTTAAAACTCCAGAACTGGAGCAACCCAGTAAATTCAGGTAGAGAGCAGACCACCGATGCAAACAGAGGTCTCCAAGAAACGAACGTTTCTGCAGGAAACATTTGCATCTGTTGGTGTGAAAGTTTATCTGTCCACAATTAGAAATGATTGAACGATTGAGACCTGAGCTATGGAAAAGCCTTTGATGTCCACAGTGACACAGAGACTTTTGAGTCATAACACAGTATATCTGATCAGATTTTGTTGCTTGTTGTTCCTCTTACCTGAGTTTTCTTCTTATATAAAGTGTTAAATCGGTCACTCTGAGCTTGAATCATTGCTTCTAGATCCTCCTGCTTTTTCATTAGCTCTAGAACATCTGAAACAGAGTCCTGAATAACAAAGCAATGAATAGCTTTATAATTACAATCATCATTTACATAATCGGCAATAAGATCCCTTATGAACAAATAATTTTGTTTTAAGAAAAGTCCGCATCCTCACTCCGTAGTCTTGGGCAGTGAGAACATTCTCATATGTGTTCAGCCAATTTTCAGCTTGCTCCAGCTCTCTCTGCAACTGCTGCAGTTCAAGCTCCTCCTGGTACAGATCTCTTTTCTCAGCCCAGCCCTGCAGGACCAAGACTTCGAGATCTTGGAGCTCTGCTAGATGCTCCTCCAACTGGTTTTCAAGCAATAAAACAAATATACACATTCAGGAATATACAGCAGGTGAAATGTCTAGTTTATTTTGTAATAGATTTCTATTGTGGTGTATGGCTTAGGGACCACTCACACCTTGCCGGATAGCATGAATGGATGTCCGTCTGATAGAAACTTTGTTAAGGAAAATGATTTGGTGGTAAAAATTGTCTTTAGATTCTCAGAATTCCCCAGAGGATATACACCACTCTGTTTTGGACCTGTTAAAGACTCATTTCATGTATGGTAGTTATATTGTACTTATCCTGAAGTCGTCAGTTTTGTCCCCTGGACCCCCATTAGACATCCATTATTCATCAAGTCCCATGCCTTCCTTGTCAGTAATCATCTGCTGAACATGAGGTCTATGTCTGGCACACCTCCTGTTCATCTATTACATGTCAGGTTGTAGTTCGGCCATGAGTCAGTTCAACCGGACTGCAAACTGTCAAGTGCGAAACAAGGAAAGCTCAAGTTCTGATCAAAACGCATGTCCAGCACACAAAACTATACAACCTGTGGACAACTTTGCCCAGTGGAGTCCATTTCAAATTTTGTGCTTGCCCGAACCTTTCCGGCAAATTGAACGGGGTTTGCAAATGGAAATGAACGGATTGAAATGTTTCTTTCAGTCGGACGTCTGTTTACGCAAGGTGTGACTGCTCCCATAAATATGACTTTATTTGAGTTCTGACGAGAGTATTGTGTAATATTTTGTGACATTTTTAACCACACCTCTTCACTCATGAAGTTTCCTTCCTGTATTAGATGTCTCCCTTCATTTTTCACCGTTTCTGATTTGTCAAGTTGCCGCTCAATCTGGGTGTGATACTCCTCATGCCGTTTGATTAGCTGTGCCAAGTCTTTGACCTCACCTCTGAGTTCGTCTCCTGTCACCAGAGACAGTGACTCCCTAAGCCATGCCCTGTGGAGGTGTCAGCAGTATTTAACAGAACCAATATTATGATATGCCACAACAATATAAAAGGAAATAAAATAACAGTGACTTACATGAGCTCCCTCCAGTCAGTAAGATATCTCTGGACAGCCATGGCCTGCTGCAGTTTGTGTTTACACTTGCTGGCTTTCTCCAGGAGGATATCCCAGTTTTCCTCCACCTCCTGCATCCTATCAACCACACTTTCCCTCACCTGGGGACACCGGCTAACCAGAGCCCTACTCTCTTCTTTTCTGTGCTGCAGATCTTGTTCTATAACCAGCAGATCCCTCTGAATACAGGAAAATGGATTACTCATCCATATCTTGTCAAGATGCATTTGATCGAACACCTGGTAAAGTGTTTATAGTTATTCTGAGCAGTACTAATGGATAGACAGTACCTCAAGGCCTTCATGCTGTCGAATAAGAGCTTGAACACTGAACAGGTCATTTTCCCTGTCCTCTGAGTCCAGCATAATTTCCTTCTCACTTATCCAGCTCTTCAGCTCATCCAAATCATGGTCAAATTGGTGGACTTCACGGGCTGACTGTAAATTCTGTGTTAAAGGATCAGATTTTAGCTCCAACCTTGTACAATTTAACCACAGGCCTTATTATCAAGCTGGACACAAAGAAATGTATTTGCAATTTTCTCAAAACACTTGGCAATAATGAGATGGATGACCCATATATAGATTTAGGCACTGCCAAAAGGCGGAGCTCCTGATAGATATCTCTATTGGTGTCCAAGGCTGGTGTAATAAGGGTAGCGTGGCTCCTTTAAGGGCTGAATCAACTTCAGCCCTGGAGGAAATAAATAAATAAATAAATAAATAAATAAATAAATAAATCTCCCTTGTGTTTTATACTCTAAAGAGAAAGCAGGAAAGGTTACCAGTGAGTTCTCTTTTCGCTGCCTTTCACTTGCTGATTCCCGCGTTCATTTGTGTAGATTAATTATCCGTCTAACAAGTTCATGTTCATGTTTTGTGTATATTGAGTTATATTGTGATTTTTATTCTGTGCGAGTCTGAGCGGTGGTGTATGAGCCTCTATTTTTTGGTTTTAAGTTTCGTTATTACTAATAAATATGTTTTTTTAATTGGTGACACGGTAGCCTTATTGGGTTTCCTGTGGTGGGATAAAAATGAGACAACCATGGAAGTCATGTTCCATGACTTTGGGGCTCTGCTCAAAAGCTCTGATAAAAAAAATTTGTGAAGACCACATGCAGGCCCTGACCAGCTGGCCTGGGATCATCAGGGCCAGTAGCTATACCTACAGTAATTCCTGTCTCATATTTTCTGTAATATTTCTTTACATTTTGGCTCCTTTTCTTTTGCTGTTCTGCCTTAATTCTGAGCGTTCAGCTCTCTGTCACCTCTTCCTTTCATCAAGTTCTGTAGGCATCACGAAATGCTGTGCCATGATTGGGCTTTGCACTTTTCAAATGTATTTAGTAACACACACCGGTGTATAAGGAAAATCAGTGGTAAAACATCTAATGGGAACATTTTGTTGGGTGTGGTCTGAAATATGTTAACATGTGACTCATTTGCTAAATAAGGCCAATTGTTAGCAACTCGATAAAAGGAGAAGTTTAATATGAGTGAATTCAAGAAAAATTTCTAGAGTTTTCAAATGTATTGAGCCGTTACCTCTACTCGTGTTTTAATTGCATTTTGTAACTCCTCCCATAAAAGTAGTAGCTCCTTCCATCTCCGCTGGGCTTCTGAGGATTTCACTTGCTGTTTCAGCTTTTCAACTGTACTCAGTTTGTTCTGACCCAAAGTGTTGACTTCACCAGTGAAATTCTCAAATTTTTTCTGTAGAGTCTGGATAAAATAAATAAGCCATTTCAGAGAATCACAGCTCAGAGGGTCTTATTTGAATAAGAAGTTTTCAAAATTTCAAAATAAGGAAAATTAAAAATTTTTATTTCATTTTTTGAGATTTTTAAAAATGCAGCATTTATAAACTTAATCTATTTGTGAGCATTGCTGTGATCTTTTATAAATTATAATTAGCATGTTATCATACCTCCACATCTTCAAGGTCTTGGCCAAAATCATCAGACTCTGCAAGGGTTTTGTGAGAGATGAGCCAGTTTTTGAGGTCTCTGGATTCTCTCTCAAACACATAGAGACTGTACTGGTCTTCCAGTGCTGCACGATACGCTTTAGACAGCTGCAGCAGATTTTCATACTGCTTTCCCACGTTTGTGACACTCTTGCTTACCAAATGGCTACAATCAAACATATTCATCTCTTAGTCATTTAATTCAATTAATTCAATTATTACTACTACTAGGGTCACAGAGCGGGGCTGGAGCCTATCTCAGCCAACACTGGGCAAAGGCTGGGTACACCATAGACAGCACGCCCGACCATTGCAGGGCAACAATCACACAACCATTCACACTCACACTCATACCTAGGGGATATCTAGAACAGCCAATAAGCCTAATGTGCATATCTATGGACTTCCAGAGGAAACCAGAGTACCCGGAGGAAACTCCAGAAACGCCCGATCCCGGGACTCGAACCCAGGAGCTTCTTGCTGTGAGGCAGGCATGTTAATTACTAGGCCGTCTTGCCACCTCACCACAAAATAATGACTGATTTAAATATGAACTCATTCAGTTTACATTGCTTAAGGCGATGTACGACGAAGGAGGTTTGCTGTTGTAAGTGTAAGATTTTGTGTGAAATTATTTAAAGAAAATATTTAAACTTACTTTCTTTCTATTACTTCCAAACACTCTTCTATGTTCAGTGCTAGTGTGACTGTTGAGCAACGTTGAAAATAATATGACTAATGGTTTAACCTAATGTTTTCCTGGCAGCATGGTGGCGTAGTGTTTTCCTCCCACAGTCAAAAAACATGCACATTAGGATAATTGGCTGTTCGATATTGTCCCTAGAAGTGAGTGTGAATGGTAATGTGTGTGTGATGGCTCGGCGTATGAATTGGCGAGCTGTTCAGGGTGTACCCCGATTTTGCCCAGAGTTTGCTGAGATAGGCTTTAGCCTCTCCACGACCCTAGTAGGATTTAGCAGTTCGGAAAATGAATGAATGAATGAATGAATGAATAATGTCTCCATGCTAACAAAGCAACTTGTATTAAGATTAGTCTAAATTTGCTTTATTGTCTATACCTGTTGGGGTGGCCACACTTCTCCACTTCAGCTCCAGTCTCCTGCAGGGACTTGACTTTCTCATGGTGGCTGACTAACTCCAGGTCCATGGTATCTAACTTTCTGAGGAGTGCCTCGGTGGCTTCCTCACTTTTGCCGTAATCTCTGGACTCCAGCATTGGCCTCAATTCCTCCATCCACAGCTCCATCTCAGAGACCTGTAGAAAAAATACAGTGAGTCTGAGACAACCTTAAGGAAAGGTTTTAAAATGTTTATTCATATCTGAAGGAATTACCAAGCAATGTTTTTTTTAAAAAAAAGGTCAACATATTAAATTCATAATATGTTGATAAAAACATAATGAAACTTGGAAGACTTGTTCTTGTGGGCAATATTTAGAATTCCACTGGGCCTGATTTTGGAGTTCCGAACCGGAAAGTCCAATTGCTCCATGATGGGACAATAGAATCAAACAAAATTTGGCAACATTATACTACACAGCAATGCCAACAATTTTACAGTCACGTCACAGTCATGAAATTTTAAAGTTCTTCTCCTCTGTTATTACTGACCAGGATCACATTAAACTTAATTATTGGCATTATCAGCTATGTAGCCGAATCTGAATGCGTCACAGATACACCTCCGGTATGTAGCTCAACTGAGCTCGTTGCGCTACTGGTGACATGTCATCATACATCATTAACTAGTGTAGTAATATGGATCACCATTTCAACATGATAAACAGGATTCTTTCTTTCATATTTATTCTTTTATATTAGTAATATTACTGAGTAAATCTTAATGTATCATTAATCCAAACTTTATAAATGAATCTCACACCTCTGAGAGGAAGGTCTGAATCTTCAGTGCCTCTTTCAGCAGATGACCTTTAGTCTCAGACTCTTCCTTCAAAGTATCAAAGAGCTCCGTGAGTTCAGCCAGTCTTGCGCTGATTTCCTGTGAGGCGAAGTGCCTCCCTCTTACCAAGTTTTGGCCTGCCTCAAGTACCGCCTGCACCAGAGGGCTACGAGCTGTGATTTCCTGCATCATCACCTAAGAAGAGCAGTAAGCCACACTTGTAAATACACCATGTGTGTTTAAAATCCTGGTGTATTCTGTTTAAAACAAGCACACCAAAAACTGCCGTATGCACTGAGACATGTTTATACAAGGTCTTTTTAATGCATCTTAAACATTATGTGAATTTTTTGCATCGATTGCACTGGTCACATTAATAAGGATTTATCTTTCTGAGAAATGATATCCAACCATCCATTTGCCAAACATTTTAATCCTAATAGGGTTGCGGGGAGGTTAAAGCCTATCTTAGCCAGACCATCGCAGGCCAACACACACACAACCATTCACACTCACATCCACACTGAGGGGAAATTCGGTATAGCCAATTACCCTGCTGTACATGTTTTTAGACTGTGGGAGGAAACCGGAGCACCCATGCAAGCACGGGAGAACATGCATGCTCCACACAGAAACGTCCCAGCATGGGACTTAAACCCAGGACCTTCTTGCTGTGAGGTGGACATACAGACCACTACACCACCGTGCCACCCCCAAGTCATCTATTAATGATGAATGTCTTGTTGTGAACATTGAACCATCTGAGCACATCATATATACCAAATACTTATGAAAATTTTGCCAAAATAACCGTAATAACAGTGAAACACTGACCTGATACTTTTTGACCAATGCTTGTGTACTTTCAAGTGAAGTGCCGCAGTCCTTTGCAACAGTTGCCTGTAGCTTATCATGAATCCATATCATTTCATCTTCGATGTCCCGGTAAAACTGGAACAGTAGCTGCCATGATTCCAGTGTATCTCTACGAGCCTGGAGAGGCTCAGCAAGGCCATTATACCTGAAGATAAAAGGTATATAACCGAGTGTTTTATATGTGTTGTTCTCTATAATTTAATTCTCACTGCAGGCAGACCTCCAGCAGATCTTAGGAAATATAAATGCAGAAAACCATAAGGTACCTGCTGGCCATATGCCAAACTTGTTGTTGGATCTCCCTAGCCTGAAAATTCCCTTGGGAGCTGAGATTTTTGGCACCGTCCACCAGATTCTGGATTTTCTCTAGATGTCCGTCCACCACTTCCTCCAAGCTTTGGAGATCCTTTATTAGTCTGGTGACTGAGGCCAGGTCCTCCCCACACTCAGTCTGACTCACCTCAGCTTCAACCGAATCAAGCCATTCCTCAACATCATCCAAGGAGCGCAGGAACTGCAAGGCCTGAAGGATGAGGAATATTTTTACAGAAGCAGGACAATGTTTTTACCTGACAGCTAATGCTCTTGTGGCTGAATGGGTAAATCCCCACAGCTATGTTCCTAAATCTTTTGGAATGGTATGCACAGAAGGCACATATGGCTGTGATGGACAGGGGCCTGCAAACCAAAGGCCACACTGTGTCATACATCTACATATTTTAAATGAACAAGAAGACTGAAATATTAAAACTCTATTATTAAACATAGAACATATTTTATAATAAAATCCCAGGCCTATATGTCCTGTATAGGGAAATAGAGCCTTTTTTGGGGGGAATTGGGGGCACATGCAGCACTCATACACCCAATTTGTATTTTAAACAGCCCCATTACTCACTGTATGATGCCCTTAAAATTAATAGGAAATAAAACGAACAACCCATATCTGTAGTGTACATTCATTTATTTTCTAAGCAGCTTAATCCTAATAAAGCTCGCATCTCAGCCAACTCTGGGTGAGGGCGGGTTAACCCTGGACAGCTCACCAGGCCATCGCAGGGCCAACCATTCACACTCGCATACACCTAGGGGTGAGTCGGAACAGCCATTTAGCCTAATGTGCATGGTTTTGGACCATGGGAGGAAACCAGAGCACAGGGAGAACATGCAAACTTCACGCAGAAATGCCCCGAGCCCAGGAATCGAATCCAGGCCTGCTTGCTGTGAAACGGACGTCTAGCTATGCTAGCCAGCTTTTTTACTATTCGTTCAAGACTGAACTGAACGATATTTGGAATTTGTAGTATTTTTTTTTAAAGAATTAAACAATTTTATTTTCACCCAATGTGACTTTTTCGGTAACCAGATGTGCCACAAACACTAGCTAACTAGTTCCACTAGCTAACACCGGTTTTACAATCTAGAATCATTTCACAAAAAACACAAGTTTTTCTTCCAAACACAATTTTATTGGACTACTAGACTACAGGCTAACTGCCACACTCTAGCTCTGTGCTAACCAGCTACTTCTCCTGTAAAGTATTTTACAGTAAGAATGTATATAGTTTTAATTTTCAAGAATTTGAATACAATAATAAGAGGATAGAATAAACGATTTATTTAAATCCTTTTCGTTGAATATGATTAATATACTCCACTATCATACTGGATTTGAGGTCATGGAATAACTGTGAAATATGTATCAGTTAGTAATGCTGCAGCTATCAATCTGTTTTTCTGGTAGCAACCCAGGCTACTACAGTGTACACTGATGTACGATATTGTTCTTCTTCTGTACCTGATACGCCTCTTGTAAACGTGATTTCTTCTCCTTGCAGTTGATTACGAGCTGCTCCCAGCCTTCATGGAGATCCATTATTCTGGGTTTGATTATGTCCTCAGCTGAATGGCCAGCAGCAAGCATCCTCTCACCTTCCTGGAATTGGAGCATCATTTCAGTGATACTGATACTCACAGCATTTCAGTACTCTGCAGGTATTTTTAAGAGGTTTTGTTTTTTTCTAATTGAAGGTTCTGATTTGCTGGTACCTTTTCTAAGGCTTCTATAGAGTTGCGGTTGGCGAGGATCTCAGCCTCAAAGCTCTGGTGCTTCAGTATTTTGGTCTGCAAATTAATGGGCTCTCTCCAGCTTTCATCCTGAGCCACTGAGTTCTTCTCGTTCAACCATGAACACACCTTAATGATAAACAGAAGACTCACTCACTCACTTGCCAAACTGCTTAATCTTATTAGGGTCATGGGGAGGCTGGGGCCTATCACCTATTGGGTGAAGGTGGAGTACACCCTGAACAGCTCACCAGACTATTGCAGGGCAACACACATACAAACATTCAAACTCACACCCACTCACACATAGGGGCAATTTGGAACAGGCACTTAGTCTAGTGCATCTCATTGGACTGTAGGAGAAAACCAAAGTACCCAGAGGAAACCAACACAAGAACATGCAACTTCTCTTGTTGAGCCCAGGACTCGTATCCAGGACCTTCTTGCTGTGTGGAATTTGCATGTTCTCCTGCATTTGTGTGGGTTTCCTCTGGGTACTCCAGTCTCCTCCCACAGTACAAAGACATGCACAAACAGGCTAATTAACTGTTACAAATTGCCCCTAGGTGTGAGTGTGAATGGTTGTGTGGAGGAGGTGTGTGTGTGTGTGTGTCATTTATTTTTTTTCTTTTTTGCAGTCACATACCTCATAACTATCTTCTAAAAATGTCTGTAGCCGGACTGATTCCTCCAAAGCCTTTTGTCGGGTTTTACTCATCTCCAACAATCTCTCCTTTCTGGAGGAAAAACAGACTTCTAACCAAACTGAACATTCAACTAAGATGTATTTTTTTTAATATGGAACTAAGAGTTATTGCTGACCTCAGCTGAATTGCTTTGCTCCTCTTTGTAATGTTCTCCGAGTCATAGTGTTTTCTCTGAGTCAGTTGCTGAGCGTATCTCTCCACCTCTTCTACCTGTTCTAACTGAGCTTCCAGGGAGTTCTCAAACAAAACATGCTTCCGTTGCAGAGCCTCCACCTCTGACAAGGAGCTCTAAAATGATTAATAGTTTTCTTAATCTTAGAAATAAGTTTCAATTTTCATATTGGTCATATCGTAAACAGCACTTTACTGCTAATCACATTCCAGCAGGTTGCTTACCCCAACATCTTCATTAGCCAGAAAAGCTTCACTGTTGCTCAGCAGGCTCTCACTTTGCTCCAAATTATTAAGGAACACCTACACCAAGTCAGTCAAGATGTCATATTGATTACTTTTCATGTAAAATCCTGTGGCATTAGCAAACATACTTCACTACATTTTTTATAATACCTGAAGCTCCAGAGCTTGGTCCAGTGTCGTCCTCCTTTCTTCCCATGCTTGAACAAGCTTTTCTTTAGCACCCTCAAGTTTGTTCAAGGCTTTTTTGATTTCTGCTGTTTCACTATGGCCAGACGTTACTAGGTTCTGTCCAAAGTTCTTCACTGAATCAATGCGTTCACCACGTGCATCTATCTCCGCCTACAAAACCCATATTCTGTATTAACAAAAATCTGGTTTTGGTTTGTCGGATTGTTTGCTCATCACTTTCATCCATGTCAACCAATTTTTATTTATTTATTTTCTGTGTGAGTAATTTTGGAAGCTTTTACTTTCCAATCCTGATGCTCCACTATAAGGCTTTCTGCTTCAGCTTTACTCTTTGGTAAGCTCTTCTTTCCCATTTCTGCAGTCTGCTTCAGTGTCCAGTCCAGTAACAATCGTTGGTTAGCTTTAAATAGCTGTAGCTGGTGTGACTCCTGCAAACGTTCTTTCCTGTGATGATATTAAAATGAACTTAGTGCAGTTTGTTGCAGTACCGTTGTGTTTGAAATGGTATTATGTCTCAGCTCACCTTAGTTTCATTTCCCTGTCCAGCTTCATCAAAGTGCTGTTTATTTGTTGCTGCTTCTTTCTCAGTTTGTCAGAAAGGTCACGGTGAGTCTTTAATCGATCTTTAGTCTCTTTCTCCAGGGCCTGATTTATATGTATTTTTAGAAAGGACCAAAAAATATCAGACATGAAGTCAATGACAAACACGAAGCCGCCGATGGGGGAATCGCACCAGCTGCTACCCAGCCATTATAAACAACTGGCAGCCATTTTGCTGACCTTGCACTTGATCTACAGTACAATGACCCTGTCTTAACCCTGTTTAAGCCTTTGGTCTCAAGTTTCCCTATAAATGTGATGGTTATATGTCAAGCAGTTCTTGAGATATAGGCATGCAAAACAAAAAATAAAAATACGAAAGTACAAACTGGCAGAAATGAAAACAACACCAGCTACGCTCTCGCGGCTGGTTATTATATTACATGCATCAAAGCTCTTGGAGTACTCACAGAGCTTCTCTCTTGGATAACTCGAACCTCTCGTTCCATCTCCTCATGCCTGCGTATGAGGTTCTCTACGCCCTCTACATCCTCGCCATAGCCATGACCTTGCAGTAACAGCATCTGCAGCCCCACAGAAAGAAATGGAAATGCTAGGATTTATTTATTTATATAATTTTTACAGGACAAAGGATTTCTGTTTTACGGGTAAAAATTTACATGCTTTATGTAATTCACAGGGAGCTGTAGTTTTGTTGCACACTGATTGAAAAATGTCTAGTATTGAAATCTGTCTTTACAGATAGTGTCATGATATCTGTACACTAGGGTGCAGTGCACACCAAAAATTTTAAATGGAACCAGCAGAATACCAAGAGACTGCAGTATTAAAGGAGAAAAGGCATATATATATAAAGAACTGGGGTCATTAAAAATATTTCTTTTTAAAGGCAACTTCATGTAATTGGTGTGGAATATGGTGAAGTGTGGCAAAGAGGTGTACAGGACATTAGGGGTGCATTTTACAAATACACAAATAAAAATAAGATTTTGTTGAACACCTTTACAGGAACAGCTCTAGTATTGAAATATGGTCCAAACAGAACAAAAAAAATATTTGATTAAATTTGTCCTTAAAGTGGAATTAAACCCAAATTTATTAAAAGCTTGCATGCATAGTTTATGTCCGTACCTACCAATACATGTGATGTTAAATAAAATTCATAAAATTTCATAGGAAAAATTAAATTGAGTAATAAATCCTCACACAGGGGATTTCGAAAGTGGGATGTGTCCCTTACAGAAGAAACTGTAAACGTGGAGGTGTTGTGCATTTAAATGCACTGCACTACATACCATGTATTCATGTAATCAAGCAGACAGGTGTGGGATATATGTGAATGTCATGTAGTATGTGCAAATGTACCTAGATTTATTTTATTCAGAAGTTTACTGGTTTATATCTGATTTGCCAGTTTAATATCTGTATACTGTTATTTTTGCCATTATCTTGCCATATTGGAACTGACCCGTCAACTTCCTATTCTATCGATTTTAGAATAAAAAGGATTACAACTCATGGTGTTTTCAAACCGGCTAATGAAAATTACCAAATGTATTTTAGCAGATCTTTACAGTCTTACCTTTTCACTTGCCCTGTCCCTGACTTCCTCAAGATCCCGGATTAGAGCGTGGACCTCCAGTGCTCCTTTTAACTTCCTCTTATAGCTGTTTAAGTCTCCATGGAAGTTACTCCATCTATCAACAGGAGCAATGAGCAGGGTACAAATGTGGGTATGTTTTAAACTTGTAAAAGTTTTTAATGATAAATGGAAGACAGAGGGAGCTAATTAATATTTGGCAATAATTGCTCACAGACCTCTCATTCAACTGCTGTCTGCGCTTCTTCACAGTGACCAACTCATCACAATTCTGTCTCTCAAGTCGAGCTGCCAGGTTGTTGATGGTTCTGATGTGAGCATCATCAACTGTCACATCCTGGCAAAGGAGTGAATAAGAACATTCATATCAAACTCTATAACATTATAACTAACTGTTTTAGCGGAGCTCCTGAGCAGCACCCCATAGGCATGGAATATGACATCGATAGCTGCCCCGTGTCCATGCCCCATCTCTGACTTGATGCTGATGGCTGTTATGTACAGCTTGTGCAAGATAATAAAATCACACAATCTAGCTCAGGTAGACAAACAAACTTCCGTCAAACAAAACAAGAACGTCCTGGGTCCGAGTCCCAGCCTCGGGTGCTTCTGTGTGAAGTATACATGTTCTCCAAATGCATGCCTGGGTTTCCTCTAGGCATCCCGGTTTCCTCCCACAGTCCAAAGTGATGCACATTAGACTAATTGGCTGTTCCAAATCGCCCCTAGGTGTGAGTGTGAATGGTTGTGTGTGTATGCCCTGTAATGGTCTGGTGAGCTGTTCAGGGTGTACCCTGCCTTGGCCCAGTGTTGGCTGACATAGGCACCAGCCTCCCCGCGACCCTAATAGGATTAAGCAAAATAGTGAATGAGAGTGAGAATTATCTCACAATATTTTTATTGTACGTGTCTTGGGTACTCCTCCCACTGCCCTAAATAACATCACCAACAAAGTACAATGTAACAGAGTAATGTAGTAATTGTAATTTTTCATGTTGTTAGACTACTTATCCTGTGACTTACCCCATGGCTGGAGCTTCTGAACTCACTTAGCTTCTTTAATAGCTGCTGGCAATGTTCATAATCCTCCCCAAGATCCCCGACATTAATCATGACCTCCTGAAGAGGGAGATAGAGAGTGGTTTTATGATTTAATATTTGGTCTGATAAATTATGGTCCTCAAGTCTAACACTTGTATTTCATACCTTCTGTCTGATCCAAACTTCTACCTGCTCCACTTTCTGAAGGAATTCAAGAAAGTCCCGATGGTCTTCTAGAATTTTGCCCCGAGCTGAGATGGCTTCTTTCAGAGCTTCCCAGTGAGAGATCAGAGAAGAGATGCTTTGTTTTACCTGCTTGGCCTTTGGATGGTGAAGAGAGACCAGCTCTTCTCCTGTCTGAATGAATTGATAGAATGAAGGAGATGAATATAGTGTAAAAGCAAATGATCTGTCATTCTCACATATACAGAGCTCATCCTGAAACAACATGCAGCGAGCCCTACCTGCTGCACAGAGTCAATTATTTTGCCATGAGCCAGAATTTCAGCCTCAAACACCTGATGCTTCTGCAGTAGTTTCATTTTGGCTTGAAGGTTGCTCAGGTCCATTTTGGAATCGTCCTGCAGCTTCTGCATGCGCTCTGATACCCATTCTTCAGCCTGAATTACAATTCATAGCAGATGGAGTGAGAGATTACAAAACAGCACTTACTGTTGCTCGTGGCTAGTACTGACGATGGTGATACCTCAGAAGCATCCCGGGTGAAGATGCAAAGAAGCCGAGAGAGCTCAAGCTCTTCCTTGCGCCTCATGGACAGATCTCTGATACGGTTCCTCCGTGCTCTGAGAGAGTTTAATGTGTTTTTATAGTTGCCTTTTTCTCTTGTTAACCCTCCTTTGCTTAAACGGTCAGCTGATTCCTGAAGAGCAACCATCTGCAAAAATAAAATCATAAGTATACTGAGTTATATAGATATAATATGAAACACTGCCATTAGTTATTAGACAGTTGTAAGTGCTATTATTATTTAAGGGAAAGCTAGCATACACTGTATACGTCTTTGCAAATCAAAGTACGCTGTTATTACAAGCTTCTGCATGAAGAAAAAAAAAACAAGTAATAAATCAGCACACAGAGGGGCCATGTTGTACTGCGAAATGCAATTCATGTAATTCATGTGTATCCCACAGTAATTACAGAAGTAATTTAATGTAAATGAGCCGAAAGTGATGTGTGAACAGAAGCTCGTATTATGTGTATTTGTGCCTAGTTTTATTTTATTCAGATCACCACTAGATTTTATCTTACCCATCACAGCAAAGTGAAGTGATCGACTAAGTTCGAAATTATTAAATACTTTGTTGAACTTTAAATGTGATTTTCTCCAAAGTTGCTTAAAAGGCTGAAAATTCCTGGGAGGTTTTGGTTAGTTACTCCAAAATTAGTATAATCATTTTAAAGCTGAGGATATCAATAACTATAACGTAATCATTACCCACTTAATACTCACTTTACTGTGATGGCTCACATGTCTGATTTGTTAGTTTAGTATCTGTACAATGTTATTTTTGCCACTAATCTTGCCTTATATGAACTGACGGATTCATGTCCTATTCTTGTGATATCGCACACTCACGAGAGTGAATGCAAACTATCAAACAGATTTTAGAAGATTACCACTTTGAAAATGTAAGTAAAAAACTCCAGCCTCTCCGTAACCCTTGTAAGGATTAAGCAGTTTGGCAAATTAATGAATAAATGAATGAAGGATTGACTGTGAATAAAATGTATGGCACCAACTTTGTCTTCCTGAGTGCTCAGAACTTTTTCAAAGGCTTCATGACGTTTGATTAGAGTTTCCGTCTCATCCACAGTTGACCCCAAATCACTATTTTGCAGCTGGACCTGGAGAAGGAGAGAAAAAATCAGTTTTTAGGAAATTCTAGCCAAGCATGTAATCACACTGCAGTAAAACTGGATCATCTTAAAATCTTGAAACCGGAATGAAATAAACTCTATTATGTATCAGCTACAGGTATCATGTCATGACTGCATGACCTTAGGCAACAAATCACAACTTTTTTGGCTTATTCACTATTAAAACCACCAGGTGTATCCATTTTCCCCTCTAAATTCAGAGCCAGTTCCCATTTATTATTAGTATTCCTTCCCCACCACCAACCAGAGAGGGGCGTAAGCAAGCACGTACTCCCTCCGTGACATGCCATCCTTCCTCCCACCCATGAGCGCTCATCCAATTAGCTCTCATGGACTCCAGGCCACAGATGGCTGTGGGAATCGAACCTGCGATCTCCAGGTTATTTTTCATGCACCATGTTGATGCATAACTCGGGAAGAGGTGTATTCTTACAATTGTCTTTACCGGCACTGTACACTTTTGCCTGAACCTTCTACCAAGATCATTCCTCTTTTGTTTGCCTCTTAGGCAGCAAATAAATGTTAAAGAAATATCAGAACCAAACCCAGTGAATCTCATGTGTATTTGTATTTGAGTTCCCACCTCTTGAGAATTGGTGATCTTCTCCATGTGTTCAATGTCTCTGTAGAACACTTGTTCCTGATAGGTGTTCTCCAGCCATTTCTGCTTAGACTCCCAATTAGCTGTCAGCCTCTCTCTTTCACCCTGTAAAGCTCTCAGTTTTTCATGAACCTGGAAACAGAACGCTGATTTAACATTGTAAATGTTTCTAACAGGCTTCTGCTATATAACCATATTAGTGTGTACAAGAGTACGAGTTAAAAGAGAGGCAAAAGAGTCTGGAACTGCGTCTGTATTTTAAACACTTTGAGCAGCAGAACACTGAGAATGTTGGCAGTGTGGACCCTTCACATCACCTAAGAATCCACCATCAAGCACAAGTGGTGCTGCTGGCATCAGCACCATAGCATTTTAAAGGGTTTTGTTCATTTTAACATCAGTGATAACACTTATATAAGAAAAGATCAACAGGATATTTACTTCCTGAGGATTGGGAATATCCTGCTCCTGTAGGCGTTGACCCATGGCAACAGCCTGAGCATATGTCTCCTCATGGGCTACGATCTCTGCCCACAGCTGCTGATGCTGGAAAAGTTGCAGATCACATGTGGCAACATCGCGAATAGACTCCTTTGCTTCCATGCCACTCAGCACTTGGGCACACCACAGAGAATAATCCTGTACCTATTGACAGGCATGGCAAAGAAGGGGGGGGGGGGGGGGGGGGTGCA
>JAQMYF010000023.1:27804750-27822976 GCA_030014195.1 Neosilurus mollespiculum | reverse complement strand
GAGACAGAGAGAGAGAGAGAGAGCGAGAGAGAGCGAGACAGAGAGAGAGACAGAGAGAGAGAGAGAGAGAGAGAGAGAGAGAGAGAGAGAGAGAGAGAGAATTACAGTCTTGAGGAAAAGGTAATGCTGCTTTGCAAGCCTCAGCTCTCGCTCCCTCTGCTCCATGGACGTGCGCAGCTTCTCCCAACTTTCCACCAACTCTTGCTGTTCTTGCTGTATCGTTCCTCTTAGCTCTGGAGTGCACTGGTCTAAAACTGAGTCTGCAGTGTCCAGTAGCTCCTGCATCTGTACAAATACCGAGCAAACACACATGAGTAACATAGAAAAGACATCGAAATCCCTCGTGTCTGTGAGTACATTCTCCTCCTGGTACCTGCAGCTCATTTCCCACCAGTTCATTCACCAGGGCTTCATGCTTCCTCAGCTGCAACTCAACCCCTTTCAGGTCTTTGGCGATATCATCAGGAATGCACTTGTACCTTTCCTGTTAGATTACAGATGAAGTGAAAAGTCACCACATTAACAGAGCTATGGTCTTTAAAAAGGTCCCTTCATTCTTTTGGGCTTTCAGTACCTCTGTGTGTTTCAGGGCATCAGTCAGGTCTTTGTAGACCTTGTAACATTCCTCAGATTTACACAAATTCTCCTTACGACTTTTGGCCAAGTCTTGCAGTTTGTCCCATGATTCCCTGCAATATAAACATATTTTACATACATTACAGTTTGCTGTTCCACAGAGGGTGCTGTAACAGTAATAATGCCATTGAGATGGTGTGCTGGTACCTCAGTAGGCCCTGTGTTTCTTGGATGAATTTACTTTCAGGATGGTTATTTTGGATGAGTCTGTGAACCAGCTCTTGACATGAACGCATCCTCTCCCTGCCCACATCGAGCTGCTTCAAGAAGACCTCAAACCTTCTCTGCAGGTGCTGTCATAGATCAGGTGACACTCAGGTACTAATGTACATAGTCATTTATCACATGCTTTAACCCAATTCATGACATCTTTTTGAAAGACACAAGAACAGATGCACAGATCAAACTGACATTTCTGTTGCTCTGTGGTTTTCATATGCTTTAAAACCATTCGGAACTCCCTCAGCCATTCTCATGGTTTCCTCTATTCGAGTAACGCCTCGGAGGCACCAAGTTCCATTCTGGTGGAGTTTTTGATGACATGCAGCACGGGTGAATAGGTTTTTGTATTCAACCTAACCAGGATGTAGTATATTATAATAACATGTTTTTTTTAACTTCCTGTTTACAATGACGGCATCCTGATGAAACCTGCTATCTCAATTTTTGGTCAAAATGAGATTATGCATGAATATAAATTAAGATTAGCTTCTCTACTTGAAAAAGATGGTGGCTCCATTTCACACCACATACAAACACACACACACTGATGGAGCACTGCCGCCTCCAACATAGTGCTCCAACCACCCAAGGTGTTATTTTAACAGAAATTTACAAAGTGCTTTAAAATCAGGATGTAGCAGTTTTCTTTTTAATGTTACACACAAGTTGTCTCACCAGCACATTCTCATAATCAGAGCCATAGTTGTCAGATGAGGCAATTTGTTGCTGCTGTGATATCCATTCTTCCAGCTCTGAAGACTCCCTCTTGAATTCATGCAAGTGGAGAGCATCCTGAAGACTCTGTGATCTGTTGCATAAAGTATATCTTTATTCATTCAATCATTCATTCATTCATTCGGTGAATTGCTTAATCGAATTATGGCCATGAAGACGACTCTGCGTGATCAGCAATCCATCACCAGGCAACACATGCTACCATTCCCACCCACACTCACACTTAGGGGCAATATGGAACAGCCAATTAGCCTACTGTGCATGTCTTTGGACTGTGGGAGGAAACCCACGCAAGCACGGGGAGAACATGAAAACTCAACACAGGAACGCCCTTGCCGAGTTTGGGACTCGAACCCTGTACCGTCTTGCTGTGTGAAATTTGCATGTTCTCCCCGCGTTCGTGTGGGTTTCTTCTGGGTACTCCGGTGTCCTCCCACAGTACAAACACATGCACGTTAGGCTAATCGACTGTTCCAAATTGGCGCTAGGTGTGAACAGGAATGGTTGGGTGTGTTGGCCCTGCGATGGTATGTTGAGCTTTTCAGGGTGTCGCGCAGGCTCCCCGTGACCCTAATAAAGGACAGAATGGTTCAGGAAAAAGGTTAAAAAGGAATTCCAGATCATTTGCATTCTGTATTTATTTACCTTTTAAACTTCATCCCAATTTTGCTGGAATCGAGTTTGTACACAATCACATGACATGTTTAAATCAGTTTAGAAGTGTTGATTTTTTTAGGGAAATACCTTAAAGCTGCTGAGTGCTGAAGTTCCGTTAGCTGGGTTCTAATGTGGCTATAGGGTCTCTTTACTTCCTCTAACCCCCATGCATGTACAGCCTGGTCCACACTGGACTTTAATTCATCCACCTGGGCAGAAATTACGTCGATCTGCCCCTCCACAATCTGCACACACGCAATGCATACCTCACTCATTAATATCTTAGGCCCCTGTCACATATTAACGATTTGCAGAACTTATGTGACGTATGACAAATTTCTATGAAACGCTGGCATAAGCTGAATTATCAATGTTATTCCAGTTTTGAACGAATTCATAACTTATTAGTAACTTATCCAGAACCTATTGAAAACTTATAGCTAAGTCATATCAAACTTATCTCAAACATATATTGACGTTTGTAGACGTATCTGATGTGTTCCGGACGACCACAGAACTTTTACCGAACATCTTTCTAACAGCTAGTGAAGTATGGGCGTATTGGCAGCGTTCAGGGGCACCGGTCAGTACTCTTCAAGACTCCATGGGGAGCAGATGTCCATGTCATCCGAGAGATGGAGGATCTGCCAAGGCTGAGACTAGAATACCTACTAGCTGTCCTCCAACATCAACATGACCTCATCGAATTCTTTGGCATGACGTTGATGTTGATAGTGCGATGTTACTGCGGATTGCAGCCTTTTATAGGCTACGTCACGTGATCGATCGTCAGGGATACACTGCAGCATAAGTTAGACTATCGTTGGTCACAAGTTGCGAACGCTGCGAACACGCCAGGCATTCATTGGTATAAGTTATACGTAGGTTCAAAGTACGCTAGACGTTATATTCAACTTATGAGTAACTTACAAATGACGTGTGTGAACGATCACAAAACTTACCTACAACTTATGGCCAGCATATGCGGGATATATGAACCAAACTGTAGCATACGTTGAAAATTTTGTGCATGCACAATATTTTTTGACAACCTCGTCGTACTACGACTTATACCAGCGTGCTGTTTACTTACACAAAACTTACCCATAACTTATTCAACATACGTCAGCGTTTTCACCAAATTTCTCATACGTTGGCATACGCCGACTAAATCATCAATGTGTGACAGGGGCTTTAGAACCTTAATAACCCAGGTACAGCTTACTTACTTGATGCTGCTTCACAAGGCTTTGTGTGGCTAGTTCATTTTTGCCATAGTCAGTGCTGACCAAAGCTGATGTTTCCGCTAAGCAGACTTCTAATTCAGCACAGTCAAGCAAGATCTGCATGCAATCATATAAAATTACAGAAAAGCTACACTCTATCATGAAGGACAGCGTGATTACAATAGTTTTCAGAGGTGTGACTGGCACCTGCTCTCGCTTCACTGCTTTGTTGAGGTGAGAAGAGCGTGTTTCGCAAGAATCCTCAAGTTCTTCCCAGGCTGCAGTTAAATGCTTACACCTTTTGTTCACATCACGGTTGCCCATCGCCATTCCTCTGTCCAGGACACGCTGAAGATACTGCTTGTGGGCGTTAACCTCTGCTTGCAGCTCCTGTTGGGTTTCAGAACTGACTTAAGTGTGAAGGAAAACCTCTTGAACAGAATTAATGCATATCATACTACATCTCAGGGCAGCTGAACACACTCATTAAATCATTCATGGCATCCACACACATCAGGGAACGCAAATCCACACTGATTGACAGGAGACATGTCATCTAATGGCATCATTTCTACCCAAGAGCATTCACCAGTTTAGCTCTACTGTATTCCATGACAAGGTGTGAGATTATATAAGATCGCAGGTTGGAATCCAGGATGATGCAATGGCCATTTTTACAGCCAGGAATCCATGGAAGCTAACTGGCCGAGCTAATTTGTGGAGGGAGGGATTGTCTCCTTGTCATTTACAGAGATCACCACCAAGCATGGGGGCTGTGAGCTCATTCTTACAGTGTTAAGCCACCCTGAGTGCGCATGTGCAGCAGTTCGTAAAGATGCGGGTGGTAGCATCACATGTCATGGAGGGGGCACATGCTTGTTTATGCCCCTCCCTGGTTGGTGGTGTATGTGATAGGGAGCCAATGGTTGATGGGCAAGAAGTGGCTAGAACTAAATTAGGAGGAGAAAACGGGAATCTATGCTCCCACAGTGAGGTGAATGCCTATTTTCAATAGGTCAACCTATTTTCCAATGTGCCAGTGCTACACTCTAGAATTCTACCTTGTGTTTCTGTAGGAGGTTGATGGCCCCAGCGAAGGATTTAGTGTAGCTGCTGGTATCTGCTATAGGCTCATGTTCAGCGATCCAAGTAAGTTCCAAGTCTACATCGTGGTAAAAGCTGTAGAGTGCCACATCTTCTTCTAACTGGGTTCGGCGTTGATCCAGTGGCTTTTCTAGAGATTTAAACCTATAAAACAGAACAAAGGAAAATTAAATAAGACTGGTTTGTCTAACTTAAATAATACATGAAAATGAGTTAATGAATATTATAATTATCAGGTAAACTGAATCTATAATACATTCATTGACAAGCTTATGATCACATTCTTCAAAGCTATGAATTCACGTCATAACATTGTTAATAACAAGTATTTAAAGAAAGCACGTAGGAAAGGTTAAAAGCGGCGCTCACAGTTTCAGGTAAATGTCGGTCTCATGGAGAATTCTCTGAGAGTCAAAATGGTTTGTAGCCAGATGTTTGGCATGGGTGACAATGGAGTTAATTTTGTCTGCAAGTTCCTGAGATTCCTGCTCAACCTGCTTGTGTTCCTTCAGGAGCACTCGGCTTGAGCGGAGGTCATGACCTTTAGGTGCATGCTGCAGCATCCACTGGATTTCCTCGATTTTGACTTTTGCATCCTGAAATGATGAGCTTACCTTATTATTCTTTAACAACGTTCATTCATTCATTCATCTTCTGAACCGCTTAATCCTAATTAGGGTCTCAGGGAGGCTGGTGCCCATCTCAGCCGACTCTGAGCAAGGGCAGAGTACACCCTGGACAGCTCGCCAGGCCATCGCAGTCTTTAACAACATAAACTTCACATTTTATGAAGGGAAATTTAATCTCAACAGTGAATTATGACATTGATCTGATGATTCTTTGTTCTCTTTCTCAACAGTGGTGGTACTGGGGAGTGAACCCCTAACCATCAGATCAGTAACCCATATCCTTAACCACTGAGCCACCACTGCCTCTGCCACTGCCAGAACAGTTGATGTTTGTTTAAATCTTGAAAACACAGCACAATGGCATAGTGGTTAGCATGTCCACCTCACAGCAAGAATGTCTTGGGTTCGAGTCCTGGGCTTGGGCATTTGTGTTGCATCTTTTCCCTGTGCTTGTGTGGGTTCCCTCCAGGTACTCTGGTTTCCTCCCACAGGCCAAAGACATGCACAGTAGGCTAATTGGCTGTTCCTAATTGCCCCTAGAGGTGTGTGTGAATGGTAATGTGTGTGCTGCCCTGTAATGGTCTGGCAAGCTGTCCTGGGTGTACCCCACCTTCACCCAGAGTCGGCTGAGATAGGCTCCTGGCTCCCAATGACTCTAGTAGGATTAAGTGGTTCAGAAAATGAGTGAGAATCAGTGGGTAAGTAAATCTAGAATATATTGTTTGACTTTTTTTCCCCCAAAAAACAAGAATTAGATTCATTTGAACATGTATTACATTAAATAATATTTATGGTAGTAACAGATTCTGGCAACAAATAAGAAAAGATCATTTTTCAGTGCATTTATAATATTTCTGACAATTTCTAAGATGTCCTAGTTCTACCAGGGTCAGTAGAACAAACTTACCTGCAGAAGCTCCATCAACTGTTCCTGTTGGCCAGCCTGTCGTAGCTTGTCCCCTCTCTCTGCCATTTTTCTTTGGAGCTCACGCCATCTGCTCTGCACTTGTCGAGCTTTTCTCTGGATGCTCTGACTGTTATAGTGGTCCTCAGCTAGCATCTGTTCTCCTGCCTTTTCATTTCAAACAAACCCAGAATAACTCATTATCATGTCTTTAAATTTAACAAATCAGATATCAAAAGGGGGCAACGTGGTGGTGTAGTGGTTAGCACATCCATCTCACAGCAAAAAGGTCCTGGGCCCTAAATGAAGTGGAGTTTGCATGTTCTCCTTGTGCTTCTTTGTTTTTTCTCTTTAATGTCCCTGCACAGGCTCCGCAGTATTACACTGTATTATGTGTACACTGTATCTGTGTTGTCAGAAATAATGGAGTAATGTCACAATAATAAAAAGTTTACATTTAGGAGGGAAAAAATAATGTATATGTATAACAGGAACACTGGATTGACACCTCTGGATTGGCAAACTAGGGTGGTAGTTCTGCTTTTTAAAAAAGGCGACCGGACAGTGTGTTCCAACTATCATGGAATTACACTTCTCAGCCTACTCGGGAAAGTCCATTCATAAGTACTGGAGAGGAGGATCTGGCCGATGGTTGAACCCCAGATTCAGGAGGAACAATGTGGTTTTCATCCTGCTGCAGCACTCTCGACCAGCTCTACACACTCTACAGGATCCTGGAGTGGACGGTTTTCCCAAACCGTCCACATGTGCTTTATGGACTTGGAGAAGGCTTTCAACCGTGTCCCTTGGGCTATCTTGTGGGGTGTGCTCCAGGAATATGGAATACTGGACCCATTGCTATGGGCCGTTCGATCCCTGTATTGCCGGAGCCAGAGCTTGGTCCACATTGGTATCAACATGTCGAATTCATTTCCAATGGGGGTTGGACTCCGCCAAGGTTGTCCTTTGTCTCCGGTTCTGTTCATAATTTTTATGGATATAATTTATAGGTGCAAGCCAAGACGCACAAATGTTCTGGTTTGGTGACCAAAGTGCCTCAAGTGGAGGAGTTCAAGTATCTCTGTGTCTTGTTCACGAGTGAGGGAAGGATGGAGCGGGAGAACAACAGGTGGATCGGTGCAGCCTCTGCTGTAAAGCAGAGCTTGTACCGGTCCGTTGTGGTGAAGAGGGAGCTGAGCCGGAAGGCAAAGCTCTCAAATTACCATTTGATTTACGTTCCTAGCCTCACCTATGGTCACAAGCTTTGGGTAGTGACCGAAAGAACAAGACCGTGAATACAAGCGGCTAAAATGAGCTTCCTTCACAGGATGGTGGGGCTCCCACAGAAATAGGATGAGAAGTTGGGTCATCTGAGCGGAGCTCGGAGTAGAACCGCTGCTCCTCCATGTTGAGAGGAGCCAGTTGAGGTGGCTTGGGCATCTGATTAGAATGCCTCCCGAACGCCTTCTTGGTGTAATGTTTCAGGCATGTCCAACCGGGAAGAGACCCCGGGGTCGACCCAAAACATGCAGGAGTGACTACGTCTCTCAGCTGGTCTGGGAACGCCTCTGTGTCCCCCCGGAAGAGCTGGAGGAAGTGGCTGGGGAGAGTGACGTCTGGACCTCACTGCTTAGGCTGCTGTCCCCACGACCCGACCCTGGAAGAAGTGGAACTAAACCATACTTTTACAAGATGCTCCACATTTTACATTTTCACTCAGGCAGCAAGCTGCTTTTCTCATGTCTTCTCATAATATTATGTAATTATTATGACTTTTTTTCATGTTTTTCTCCCCTAATTTCGAATTCCCACCCGTCAGGTCTCCCTATCACATACAACCACCACCATCAAGGGAGGGGCATAAGCATGCACATGCCCACTCCTTGACATGTGATGCTGCCATTTGCCTCTTTACAAACTGCTGCGCATGCACATTTGGAGGCATCCTAACACACTTGAGGAAAAGCACTGTCCACCCCTTTTGTTCAAATGAGCTCACAGACACCCATGGATTGGCTGGTGATCACTTTGAGTGTCAGGGGTGTGAATACCGTCCCTCCCTCCCATGAGAGCTCAGCCAATCAGCTCCCATGGACTCCCGATCGCAGATGGCTGCAGCATCAAGCTGGATAGTCACGCACCTTGTCGATGCGCCACTCGGGAGCCTGATATTACAACGTTACTCTCATTCCTCTCAATGTGGCTCTCATAGTCCTTCATAGATTACAGTGAACATTATTTTTACTGTACCTCAATCAGTCTGTCCAGGCGCACTTGATTGGCCTGCATCTCTTTCTCTGCTGCCTCATGCCTTTTAAGTTTGCGCAGGATGTTGGTTGGGTCTCTGTAAGATTCATCTTCGGCTATTTTAAATTTCTCCTCCATCCAAATTAGTAGCTCTTCTGTGTCTCTGCAAAATTCCTGAAATACACCAAAAAAATAAGCATTATGATTTGAACATGATTCCTCGGATCAGTTAACAGCCACATGGCTGTGTTTTGTATAGGGACGGCAGTCAGTATTTCCTCAGTGATACAGTACATACTGTATGTAATCATACCTGGTATGATTTGGAGGAATGTAATTCCAGATTTCTGTGTTCCCAACTGTCTTTGAGATTCTTGTTTCGTTCTTTAATGGCCCGGGATCGCTGCTGAATCCTAAGTGAACAGATTAACATTAATTCATTCATTTTCTAAGCCCCTTAATCCTAATTAGGGTCCTAATCCTAAGAGGTGATTTGGAACCGCCAGTTAGTCTAATGTGCATGTTTTTGGACTGTGGGAGGAACCCGAAGCATCCAGAAGAAACCCACCCATGCACAGGGAGAACATGCAAACTTCTCCCTGGGAGATCGAACCCAGGTCTTCTTGCTATGAGGTGGACCTGCTAACCACTGTGACACCGTGCACCCCGCATAATACCATATAATAGGAGATTTTGTAAATACACTCAAATTAAATAGAGAAACCAGAAATGATGAGTGAAAGTTTACACTCACTGTCTGGATGCAAAGTGACCGTGGTCAATGAGTTCCTGACTTCTGTCTTGAAAAAGACTTATATTTTGGTCAAGAGCCATAAGCAAACCCTCCAGCTCCTCCTGGCGACCAAGCAAACTGTGAACGCCATCCACAGAGTCCTGCACACACACAAACACACACACACACACACACACACACACCTAGCTAACATGAAAGAAGTTTGAAACTGAGCGGTTAAATAATTTCCATTAAAAAATAAAAGGAAAAATCTGGATAAGACTGCACTCAAACAATTACAGATGATCTTACCCCGAGGTCTTTGACCTTTAACCTGGCTTCATGACCAGCTACTGTAGCATCTATTCGATCAGCCTCTTTGTTCCACTTCTGGAATTGAAGTGCTTGTTGTAAGCGTCTGTTTCGACTGGACCAGAGTGTGTCCAGCCTGCTCCATTCCTGGTTCAACTGAGCCAGTGTTTCCCAGATATCCGTAGCAGCTTTGCCTCCAGATGATGCTTCCAAAGACTCAGCCAGCTTCTCAAGGTTTTTCAGCCTGAAAATAAATGTCCCATTATTGCAAGTAATTAGATGCTTTTTTTAAATATAATATTCAGGTGCATTTTTTTATGTGACTTTATACCCTTTAGTTCTGCAATCCCTTAATAATGTATTTATTACTGAGTGGTTATTAAACCTTGCTCTCTGTTGATCAATTTCTAACTTCAGTTCCTTGTTTTCGTTCAATAAGGCTTGAGCGGAGGCAACATCTGAGCTGTTTTCTTCTTCAAGCAAGCGCTCTTCCACAGACTCAGCCCACAGCAGCAAATCTCTAGACTCCTTCCGGAAGAGTTGCAGGCATTGAGCCTCCTCTATAATTCGTTGCCTTTTTGCAGCCTGGCCCTTGACCTGCTGCAACAACTCCTCCAGAGCATAGACCTCCTCCATGATAGCAGCACTCTCTGCAGGGCTGCAATCACGCTTCCTGTGACATATACAGGACAAGAATAATGACAGGAAGTGAAGAAAGTTATATTTATAGGATTATTTTATTATGTCTTAAAATCTTTATCATCACGTTATCATTACGTTATCATCACGTTACCATCACGTTATCATTAGGTTATCCTAATGTTATCACCACATTATCACCACGTTATCATCACGTCATCATTACCTTATTGTCACAACATCATTACATTATCATCACGTCATCATCATGTCATCATCACGTTATCATTACGTCATCATCACGTCATCGACACGACATCATTACATTATCAACACGTCATCACCATGTCATCATCACGTTATAATTACGTTATCATCATGTCATCATCATGTTATAATCACAACATCATGACATTATCATCACGACATCATCATGTCATCATCACGTTATCATTACATCATCATCACGTCATCACGTTATCGTCACGACATCATTATATTATCAACATGCCATCATCATGTCATCATCACGTTATAATTACGTCATCATCACATCATCACGTTATCATCACGACATCATTATCATCACGTTATCATTACATCATCACGTTATCGTCACAACATCATTATGTTATCATCACGTCATCATCATGTCATCATCACGTTACCATTAGGTTATCATCACATTATCACCACGTCATTATCACATTATCATCACAACATCATTACGTTCTCAACACATCATCATGTCATCATCATGTTATCATTATGTTATCACATCATCACATTATCATCACATCATGTTATCGTCACGTCATCATCATGTCATCACGTCATCACGTTATCGACACGTCATCATCATGTTATCATCATGTTATCATCACGTTATCATTACGTCATCATCACGTCATCACGTTATCGTCACGGCATCATTATATTATCAACACGTCATCATCATGTCATCATCACGTTATAATTACGTCATCATCACATCATCACGTTATCATCACGACATCATTGTTATCATCACGTTATCATTACATCATCACGTTATCATCACAACATCATTATGTTATCATCACATCATCATCATGTCATCATCACGTTATCATTAGGTTATCATCACATTATCACCACGTCATTATCACATTATCATCATCTTATCATCACAACATCATTACGTTCTCAACACATCATCATGTCATCATCATGTTATCATTACGTCATCATCACATCATCACATTATCATCACAACATCATGTTATCGTCACGTCATCATCATGTCATAACGTCATCACGTTATCGACACGTCATCATCATGTTATCATCATGTTATCATCACGTCATCATCACGTCATCATCATCACACCATCAACATGTTATCGACACGTCATCATCACGTTATCATCACGTTATCACCACGTCATTATCAAGTCATCATCACCTTATCATCACAACATCATTACATTATCAACAAATCATCATGTCATCATCATGTTATCATTACGTCATCATCACATTATCACGTTATCATCACGACATCAAGTTATCATCACGTCATCATCATGTCATTATCACGTTATCAATACGTCATCACGTCATCATCATCACATCATCATCATGTTATCATTACCTTATCATCACGTTATCATCACGACATCACGTGATCATCACGTTATCATTACATCATCATCATGTCATCATTATGTTATCATCACATTATCATTACCTTATCATCACGACATCATGTCATCATCACGTTATCATCACGTTATCATTAACATTATGTGCCACACAGACTTACATTTTGGCGACACTTTTCAGATATTCTATCTTCCTCTCAAGGGCTTCAATCTCCCTTTCAGCCTGGGCCTGACTCCGTACTTCTGCCTGCAGGGCTGATGCTGTACTGCCCACACCAGACGTATCCAGCTGGACCAGTTTTCCCAGGAGCTGGGATTTGGCATCTTCACAAGTATGTAAGAAGGACTTGATATCAGCTGAGCTGAGCAGTTCCTGAGCCCTCTCATCCTTTAGGGCCTGGATATGCTCCCACCTGTTTACAATATTTAAATTGAAATTAATATTTAATTTGAAAATTATTCGTTTGTCCTTCATACATTTGCTGAACTGCTTTATCCTTCTAGGGTCACAGGGAGGATGGAGCCGGGATCAGCCCCATGTTCCCCACTCCCTATGTTCCCTGGTCCTTATTAAATTAATGGATCTTCAAAGTAACAATTTATGGAATATTTGTGATTTCACATTTTCAATGTTAATAGGGTTAAGGTAAGGGTTAGGGTTAGGGTACATAGGTACTGGGGAACATAGGACTGGGGAACATAGGCACTGGGAACATAAGTTATCATCATAAGTGATAACATAAGTTCCCCAGTCCAAGAACCATTGTGCCACCCATTTGAAAGTAAATTAAATAGGATTTCAGTAGAGTACAGCTCTCATGAACACCTTCAGGAGTTACAGATCCCTGGGTTTAAACCGTGTAAAGATTCTGAAGTCATTGTGCTGACAATGGGGTGTAAAGTCATTTCCTCCTACCTCCGTGTGACCTGAGCATGCCTGGACTTAATCTCTTGCTTCTTGCTGTGCTGCTTTTGCACAAGTTCTTCACTTAATTTAGTGATGTCATCAAGCTGTCCCTTACCACCAGCCAGTTCTGTAAGAAAATTCTTTGTGTGGAAATAATGACAGATTTAGTTACAGTATATTACATTACAGCATGAATGGATTATATAAAACTATATGGGCGTTTTTCTGTAATGCATTTCCTATGTTTGTTTGGGGTTTTTTTTTTTCCCTTTCTTTAATGCACATACCTCATATTTGGCTTGTACAGCTTCAGTATCATCAGAATTAGAGCTGAAAGTATTCAGAATGTTCTCCTTGTCTTCCATCCAAGACTCAAACTCCTCACAGGCATTATAAAACCGATGCAATCGAGCAGTTTCGTCCAAGATTTTTTTCTTATGCTATACAAATAAAAATGCAATTTACTGATGTTTTGGACCTTGACATTTGAATGATGGTCAATATAAAAAAATTAATAGGTTCTCTGAGGTTATCACTGCTTTGTGTATGTCTATCTTTGACTATTTGTAAACTATTAATTCCGTTTTTTAGACAAATCCTTCACCTGAAAAATGATTAACTGACTTGCTGTTGGATTAGTTGATCTTTCCTTTAAATAAAAAAGTTTAAGTTCAAGTAACTCGGGATCTTGTTCATGAGTGATGGCGGAATGGAGCCGGAGATGGAGAGACGAATCGGTGCTGCATCAGCCACCATTATAGTGGAGGGGACCTGAGCCGAAAGGCAAAACCTTTCATTCGGAGGGTATCTGGGCCCAGCCTTAGAGATAGGGTGAGGAGCTCAGACACCCTGGGGGAGCTCGAGGTAGAGACGCTGCTCCTCTACATCGAAAGAAGTCAGTTGAGGTGGTTTGGGCATCTGATTGGAATGCTTCCTGATAACCTCATCCAACAGGGAGGAGGCCCCGGGGCACCTAGTTACCTAAAACTCGCTATATCCCATCTGGCCTGGGAACGTCTCGGGATGGATGAATGGATGGATGGATGCACTGAATAAATGTACAGTTTTGCCTGTTTTTGATAAGATTTTTGTAGGATTTGCATAATTTGAAATTTTAGGTTTTGGTTCTAAATTGAAGGTCTAAATAAATAAAATCTCACTCACTCATTCATTTGCCAAACCAATTAAGCCTACTTGTGACACGAGGAGCCTGGAGCCTATCTCAGCCAACACAGGGCAAAGGAAGGGTAAACCCTGAACAGTTCACCAGACTATTTCAGGTCTGATCCACACACAACCGTTCACACTCGTACTCACACCTAGGGGCAATTTGGAACAGCCATTTAGCCCAATTTGCATGGACTGTGGTAGGAAACTGGAGTACCCAGAGGAAACTGACGCATGCAGAGGGAGAACATGCAAACTCAATACTGAAATGCCCTGGCTGAGCCCAGGACTCGAACCCAGGACCTTCATGCTGTGAGGCGGACGTGCTAACCACTACACCACTGTGCCACCCATGATTATGTTGAAAGAGCTGAATTCCTAATAATCAGCTAATATGAAAGCTACTACCCTTCTTACCCCAACAAGGTTTTTTAAAGGAGTTTCCAAGGTTCAATTTTTATGTTTGATTTCGGTTTGTTTCGGTTTGTTCATTCACCTGTAGTAGTTGGAAGAGACTGTTGAAGTCTTTCTCTAAGCTCTTCTGTGTATTTTCTATGGTATCTTTTTGGAACTCGGGGTCTGGAATGGAGGTGGATGAGATTTCAGCGGTGCCTCGGCGCATGGAGCGGGTGCGGCGTGGTCGGCTCACTTTCCGAGTCCGGTTCTCTGGCACTGCATTTTTGGGTGCAGGTGAGGTTTGCTGTATTTTCATCATATAAAATGCATGCAGAAATAATGAGTGAATACATCAGAGCATGCAGGACATGCATTCATACAATGATGTTAATTAATATTAATATCAACATTTAAATATTAAATAAACTTACAGGTGAAGAGAGCTCTGTGATGTAAGTAGAAGGAACCAGCTGTTCATTTCCTCTGCAATCTCGCACAAGCATTTTATCATCTTTCTCTTTGCTGAGGATTGTTATCATTTCTCCACGATCCCAGGTTAATTTCACCCCTACACAAAAATGTTTGTACCGAAAGGTATGTGAGGTTATTATTATACCACTCTGATTCTTATTCTATGTTTCAGATTAATATTTTTTAAATATATTCATTGTACCTCTGAATTTAAACCTAATTTTGGCATTTAATTCCTGAGTCTGTGGTAAAGCCTGTGAGCTTTCTCTGCTTTTCACTGAAATTCTCCCTTCTTCATTCCCTGTCTCTCTTTCGTCTCCTGATGAATCACTGTAGTGGACCATTTTGGTCTGCTGAGGTTCTGTCTGAATAAAACAAAAACAATCATCATTACCATTTGTACATTTTGCCTGATACACACACACACACACACACACACACACACCAGCCAGCTATAGCATTAAAAACCTGCTATATATAGAATACACTCACTGTCTCATTCACTCACTCACTCACTGACAACTTAATCCTATTAGGGTCCTATTACGAAGCTGGAGCCCACATTGGGTAAGGGTGGGGTACACCCTGAACAGCTTCCTAGTCCATCACATGGCCAACACTCACAGAACCCTTATCACTCACACGTAGAGGCAACTTGAAACCACCCATTAGCCTAATGTGCATGTCTCTGGACTGTAGGAGAAAACCCAAGCAAGCATGGGAAGAACATGCAAACTCCACACAGAAACGCCCTCACTGAGCCCGGGACTCGAACCCAGGACCTTCTTGCTGTGAGGTGGATGTGCTAACCACTATGGCACTGTGCCACCCTACTATACATACACCTATTAAAAAAGTAAAAGACTACTTTTAATGGGGATCCACTTTAAGCTGCTCTGTGTATTTTAATACTTATTATTTTTGATAGCTGTATATAATATTAAAATCTTTTGCAATCTCGAGAAACAACCATGGACTTTAGGACAAAAAAAAAGAATCACAGACTCAGAAAAGAAAAGAAAAAAAAAGAAAGAAATCTACTTTTGCTGGTTTAGGTTATTGTGGGCAAAAGCCTGAGGAGACCAGTCCAGACCTCTTTTTTCGAGGCTACAGATTTGAGATCTGTAGGAAATGCCTGATCCAGTCTTCCAGTCACCACCAGGTGGCATCCTAAGGTGCCCTAAGGATCCCTGAGCTAGATCCTCAAAGCAGTGTCCGCACAGGAAGCACTGAGTGATAAGCAATTTGAACGCCAGATGAATTGCTTTGCGACACAAGTGACCACTTGTGGCCAGCTCTGGTTGCCTAGGTAACCCTCCCACATGTTTCCCACTTCCAAGTATTTTCAACTGAAACCATGAGCAGTGAACAACTCCTAATTCCCTAAAGGAAGTGTAGACCGTTGAGCAGTATCTAACTAGTTCACTAATAAATAATGAATATTATCATTAATTAGCTTCTATCAGTAAATATTATTATAATAAATACTTTACTATCATTATAATTATCGTGTGATGAGTATAGAAGGGAGACGCTTGTGTATCATTAACCAAGAAGAGTTCGACGTATATAAATATAAATTCCAACCATAAACATGGACCCGCTCTGCTTTTCTGGTTATTATCCTTTTAAAATTTCTGTGTGCGTCGTTCCACGCTGACAGAGGCGGAATGATTAAGCTCATGTTCGTTGTTTCCTTACAGAAAATGTTTTGGGGAACTCTTTTGTGTTTGGAGGCATCTGTCAATCAATGGTAGCTTTAAGCTCTGATTGGTTATTGCTTGAATCGTGTGAAAGTCCAGCTCAGTAGGTACCTGCCACTTCGCGTCCCTTAAGAAAATTTTGTCTCTCATCGCTTATTTCACTAGAATTCACTGATTTTACATGGTAGCTTGTCGCTCAATGCTTCCTGTGTTCCCTTATTGTTGATCCTTCCTACCCCCACCACAGCAATCCTGAAGAAGACCCTTATTTACTGCCTATACACTCTTCTTCTTTTGGTCACTACCCAGAATTTGACAGACTGAGCAGTAAATAGAGAGCTTCTCCCTAAAAATGAGCTCCTGCTTCACCATCCCTTTTATTTAAAAAATTCTAATAACCCTAAAGAGGCCAATAATAAACATTTTGTTGTATCACACTGTGATAATTATTACTCACTGTTAGTGGAGCAAGCCTGGCAGCGGTCTGAGCTTGCTCGCCGAGCCTCTTCACCTCTGAAGCATATGCCCCCATTTCCTTCTCCAGTCTCTGGTGGCGCTGGAGCAGGGCAGTGGTGCTCATCTCATCCTTCCCATAATCTTCATCAGTCAGAAGTGGCTTGCGGTCATTAAGCCATGAGTTTGCCTCTGATTCATCAGCAAAATACTGAGAGGAGAAGAGTGTGGAAGGTTAAGAGTTATTAAATAAAGTGCATGGTCTAGTTCTTGCAGGTCTACAAGTTATCTGTAGAATCAGAACCTGTTTGATGACACTGGCTGCATTCAGTCTGTCTTGGCGGTTTGTAACTTGGTCCCTAAGCTGCTGCCACTGTTTCTGCAAGGTCCTGATCCATTTCTGGATGTCTCTCTCACTCGGGTGTCTCCCTCTACACAGTTCTTCTCCCCTGAACACAACCTTGGAGCATAGAGATTCTTGTGACTGCACTTCTGCTTCCAGTGTCTGCAAACATTTTACAGCATTCGCATTTCTGAGAAAAGGCAATTAATTAATACAACTTAATTCACATGAGAAATCATAGTCATTCATTTATTCATTCACCAAACAACTTAATCCTACTGGGGTCACAGGGAGGCTAGACCCTATCTCAGCTGACTCTGGGTGAAGGTGGGGTACACCCTGAACAGCTTGCCAGTCCATCACACAAACTATTCACACTCACACCTAGGGGCAATTTGGAACAGCCAATCAGCCTAATGTGCATATCTCTGGACTGTGGAAGGAACCCAGAGAACCCAGAGTTTTGGTTTTCCCCAAATTGTTGGTGGCCATCATTCCAACCATCTATCCAGTTTCAGTACCGCTTATCCAATAGGGTTGCGGTGTAAGCTGGAGCTAATCCCAATTCGGGTGATAGGCAGGACAAACCCTGAACAGAATGCATCTATTGCAGGACTAACCCAAATACAAACAACCAATCATGCTCATATTTCACATCTATGGTCAATAATGAGCAGCCAGTTGCCCCTCTGGAAACCAGAGTACCTGCAGAAAACTTACACACGCATGAGGAGAACATTCAAACTCCATTCTAAAAAGTCTGAACCCCAAACCTTCTCCCAGTGAGGCAAGAGAGTGAACCACTAAACCAGGTGGAAGGAAGAATTTAGCAATGTTGTATTTCATGATTTAAAGGATCAAACCTTATGGTTTTGAATGGCTTGTTCAATCTGACTGAGGTCTCTGCCCAAAGATGCTGCTTGCACTAGAAGCCACTTTTCATAGATCCAAGCTTCCACTTCCTCACAGTCATGAAAGAACTCAAAGAGCTTCAGCTGTCCTTCCAAAACTCTCCTCCTTTAAAAGGATAGATAGATAGATAGATAGATAGATAGATAGATAGATAGATAGATAGATAGATAGATAGATAGATAGATAG
>JAQMYF010000023.1:27786577-27804650 GCA_030014195.1 Neosilurus mollespiculum | reverse complement strand
AGATAGATAGATAGATAGATAGATAGATAGATAGATAGATAGATAGATAGATAGATAGATAGATAGATAGATAATCCATTTAAACTACTTTTTAATATTAGTGCATAAACTCTGTATGCATCATAATGACAGTACTAGACTGGAAAACAAGTTGCATGCAAGTCTGAGAGTCTGACGGTGGCTATAAATTCAAGACATCACCTGTTCTTACTGAGGGCCAGGAGGGCATTGTACTGCCTATTAAGCTCTTTAACTCTTCTCTGAACCTGTGAAAAATCCCCATGTTTCCCGTTTAAGGCACTACTGCTGATGGCACTCAATGATTCTCCAAGGGAGATGATCTTAGTGTCCAACAGTTCTTGTTTCTGGAGTAAATCCACCACCTCTGGTAAATGCTTCCCCAGGTCAGACGACGCTGCCTGAGCCTAAGAGTGAAACAAAACAGCACTGAATTAAATGTTGGGTTTTTTTTTTTTTGGTTGTTTGTCTTGGTACTTTGCTATGACTGGGTACTCATACCTTTTCTACAAAAAGTTTACACATCACTGATATAAAAATGAAATCAAGATAAAACATACACAGAGTCATTTATACAATCCATTCTCACTTCGAGAAAAAAAAGGCTGACTTGTAAGTCACAACAAGAAAAATTTCTGAAGAAATTTTGAGATGCAGCTGCAACTGCTGCCAGAAAATACATGAAACGTAGAACACAGAAAATTTCCTCACAGTTTACACAGGTTTCTAAGTGCTGGGTCATAAAAACAATCCCAAATGAGGGGAGGAGAGCAGATACCTCGAAAGGTGATTGGTCCACTATAGCAGGTTGTGACACATAGGGGCGGGGAAAACAAATTAGAATTTTTTTAGTTGAAATTGTTAAAACCAGTTTAAATAAAGTATTAACACAAAGAACAAAGGTGTTGTCAGGATACTGGGCAGTGGGTAGAAAAATCGTATTTCTCTGGAAACAAAAAGAAAATGGATTTATGGCGTTTTGGAAAAGAGCTCTTCATATACTGTATTTTGTAAATGGATAATAACATTAGTACACTGTATTATATCAAGATATACAGGTCCAAAGCATTTCTACATTCAGATGATTAAAAAAATACACCACGCTGAGTAATCAATCCAGGTGAGTCGTATCGTAGACATTTAGAATTTATAACTAACAGACAACATTCACTTCACACAACTGTCCCAGCAAAAACAACAGGAGTGTAAAATGGTATTAAATACAACTATAACAACATATGAGCGAATAGAAATATTATTATTCAGAATAGAGAATAATAATATTAAGAAGAAGAAGAGAATTAAGTGAATATCAGGAAAGAAAAGCAAGGCTTTGAATTATAATAATACTGAGAGAAAGAGGAAAAAGGAAAGAAGAAGTGAATAATAAGACAGAAAGGTTCAGTTTTAAATATTATAATAACAAAAAGATAAAGTGAATATCAACACACGGCATAAACTTTAACTGCAATATTCAACCTCTTCATAAATCAATCCGAGTCACTAGTTTGATTAATAGAACTGTTACTGAACTGATTTAATCACCAACATTTCACATCTAATGAGAGAAATGAGATGTTTTTTTGATTTAGCCCGAGAAGTGAAGTCTGGTGTATACTGTAATGGTGTTGTTGTTCTTGTTGCCATTAAAGGGTTAACTGTTGTACAGGTACGTGAGGGGGGAATAGAACGAGTGCTTGTGTGTATATGTGTGTTTGTGTGTGTGGAAGAGAGAGAGCGAGAGAGAGCGAGATGTGTTGGAAGAAAGAGGAATACACTGTAATTCTTCTGAGTGCAGCGTGGGTTGTCTGTAACCAACTCGTTCTAGTTCTGTGTTTTATAAAACACTTGAGAGTGCAACAAGGTCTAATCTTCTCTTTTCTCACACTCTACTGATGGCATCACCCACTCTAGCCCAGAACATTCCATTATACACCCATCATAAATACACAAACAGACTCAGAAATCCTTATGACACTTGATTAAAGATTAAGAGAAAACTGTAAAAGGTAACAAAAAGCCGTTTTGACCAAGTTTTTATGGCTTCTTGGCGAGGTGTCAAAGTGAGGTGAGTTTCATGATTGTTTGTCAACCTCTCCTCATTTAGAGCCTGGCGAGCTGTCCAGGGTGTACTCTGTCCTCATGCAGAGTCGGCTGAGATGGGCACCAGACAACCCCCCACCCGACCCTAATTAGGATTAAGACTTACAAGCCAGCTATTTTACTCTAGTGGCAGAAATGGGCTTCCAGACAGTTGAAGAGAAGAAAACTGTAAATTCCAGCCAGATAATGACAAAGTTGACTGTTACCCAGAAAGATATTCTACAAGGTGCTTTAACAAGGAAGTAAATAAAGGTTGTGAACAGTTGTGCAACCAGATTATTCATCATTCACTCACTCACTCACTCATTCGCTGAGCCTACTAGAGTTGTGGTGAGGCTGGAGACTATCTCACATGACACTGGGCAAAGGTGGGGTTCACCCTGAAGAGCTTGCCAGTTTATTGCCAGTTTATTGCAGGGCCAACACACACACAACCATTCACACTCACACTGGGGGCAATTTTTAACAGCCAAATAGCCTAATGAGCATGCCTTTGCACTGTGGGAGGAAACCGGAGTACCTGAAGGAAACCCATGCACGCATGGGGAGAACATGCAAACTCCACACAGAAACGCCCTCACCAAGCCCGGGACTCGAACCCAAACCTTCTTGCTGTGAGGCGGATGTGATAACCACTGTGGGGCCACCAGGTTTTCCTGGAATAATTCTGTTTCGTTTTTCACTTGAATTTAGTTTAGAATAAAAGAGGGAAAATATGTGACAACTTAACTTAAACCACTGTATATAAGAAGTGCCTTATTAAATTTGAATTATAAATAATAGTTGAAGGGTCAGTGGTGGCCCGGTGGTAGGGTGTTGGATTACTGAACCCAAGGTCGAAAGCCCAAGGCCCAGGATGTTCTTGCTGTCCCCCAGTGCAGCTAACTGGGTTATCAAAGGCCAGCCATGTCTTTCACTGTCTGTGTTGAGAGGCATGAAAAAGAGCCATTGCTGATTTTTATAAAGAGTAGGCTACATTGCCGTCAGCGTGTTTCTGCCCTGCGATGGCCTGACGAGCTGTCCAGGTTGTACTCTGCTCTCACCCAGAGTCGGCTGAGATGGGCGCCAGCCTCCCCGTGACCCTAATTAGGATTAAGCAGTTCAGAACATGAATGAATGTATAATAGCTGAATCTTAAAATAACCTGTAGCTCCTTGAGGTCCAGAGAGATTAACTCGGTGTCCCTGAGGACAGCGAGTGTGTTCACAGCATCTCCAACAGAATCTCTTTTCTGCCGCAGCTGCTGAAGTAAAGCTTGCCATTTGTTGGAGATATTCATTTGCCTGTTGTACACAGTGAAGGACAGTGAAAAGACGAGGAGTAATTTATTGACAGTGAGCTTAGATAGATACAACCACACTGTTTAAAAAATACAAGATTTCAAAAATACATTTGAACCAGGTTTTATTTTTGAAATCATGCCTTTTTATTTTTTTTAAACAGCAGCCCTAAATCACCATCATAGATAGTAACGGAATTTTTCTTGTATGTCACAAATGGTAAAGTCTATCAACACACCTGCAGACAACCTGTTCCTTGCTGTGGTAATTTTCCTTCTCAATGGTTGCTGCCATCCCACGGAGGGCCTGAAAGCGAGGTTCATGAGCCAGCACATCAGTACATAAGGCTTCCAGCTTCTGGGCTGCAACCTGGGCTTCCTCTAGAGTTCTCAGTCGCTTCAAATCATCTTTCTGAACTAACTGCACTGTGTCCTCCAAGTAGCCCTCTCTGAGTGCTGCTTTACGGCCAAACTTCTGTGCAAGTTGCTCCAGTCGCTCAAGCCTCATGAGGGCTTTTTGCATGTCGCGCTCCCGCTCATACTCTGCCCTTTCCAGCAAGGTCCAGGTCCTCTCAATATCTCCTAGGGTCTTGCCTTCTGGAGGAACATAGGCACGCTGATTGTTGGCCATCAGCTTTGTTCGCAGGCTGAAAAGGTGAGCTTCAATTGCACCTCTCTCCTGATACTTAGGGGGCTTTTCCACAGTGCGGAATGTTTTAAAGGCAGCCACCAGCTTCTTCATGCCTGCCAACGAGTTTGGGAAAGAGCGGTCATCCAGCATCACTATTTTAGTCCGGATCCATTGCAGTAGGTCAGAGACCATGCGCTCATATTCCCTTTTCATGTCATCCAGCTCTTTCAGGAGATCTACAATCTGAAAGCAAAGTGAAGAATATTCACAGGTTTCAAATTGCAATTTAGATTTTCACTACAGTATACAGTGGCTTGCAAAAGTATTCACCCCCCTGAAATTACTGTTTTAGCTCCTGCCAAACATAGTGGCTGGAGCAATTGGAATGGGTGGTGTCCATCCAGCCGGCATCTGTCACAATTTCCGGACGATAACTTAGGAATGCTTGCTCGGATTTTGATAAAATTTGGTATGCGGGTTTGTCTTGCAGGTACCTCGCCTGGGATTGGTGCACACCAAAGTCCGCGCATAATTAATGAGCCAGCTGGACTTCATTTATTCAACACTACAGTTTGGTTTCCGGACTATAATTTGAGAATGCTTGCGCCCATTTTAATGAAATTTGGTATACAGGATTGTCTTACAGGTACCTCGCCTGGGATTGGTGCATGTCAAAATCCATACATGATTAATGAGCCAGCTGGACTTAATTTGTTTAACACACCAAGTTTTGATTTCGGTTTAAGGAAGATGTAGATCGACTTTAAAATACACATCCCTGGGCAGAAAGAGCTTTGGACCCCTACAGTCTATTTTTTTGGACCCCTGCGGTCTTTGAAGGGAGGTCAATTTACACAATATGCCAACAACCTTGGTGCAAAATACCTGTTTGCTTGTGAAGCAAACAAGAAATAGTAAAAAAAGGAGTGTGCATAAATAATAAATATTCAACCCCCCATTCATTAGTATAGCCCATCATTCCCTCAATTCTGATTAGTTTCCCTGCCAATAAAAAACATCCCCACAGCATGATCACACCACCACCATGTTTCACTGTGAGGATGGAGTTCTTGGGTGATGAGAGTTGATGGGCTTGTGCAAGAGGACCTTCTATATGTTTGAAGAGACTCTCACATGCTTTTTGCCAAAGTATAAATCTACCCTTTTGACTTTCTTCTTGCCACTCTTCCATAAAGCCCACCTCCATGGTTTGTACGGCTTCAATATTACCTTTGTTCTCTTTGTTGCCTCTCTAATTAATGCCTTCTTTTCCTGGTCTGTGAGTTTTAATAGATGGCCCTCTCTAGGCAGGTTTGTTGTGGTGCTATATTCTTTTGTGATGATGATTTTTTTCAATGCTCTGTGGGAATTTAAAGATTTAATTTTTTTTTTAAATTGTACTTCTCCACAACTTTGTCTCTGGACGGTATGGAGAGCTTCTTGGTCTTCATGGTGTTGATTGTCTGGTGGTGCCTCTTGATTAATGGTGTTGCAGGCTCGTGGGCCTTAGAGAACAGGTGTATATTTGTTACAGTCAGATTGTGAAACCAGTCATTTCGCGAAATGACTAAAACTTTTAGTCATTTCGTGAAATGACTGACTAAAAGTTTTAGAAATTTCACGAAATGACTAGAAAATTCGGCGATCATGTGACACTTTGTTTGCACATAGGTGGAGCTTATTTTACTAATTTTGTGAATTCAGTGACATGGTAGGGAAACTCTGAAAGAGTGACACCAAGGAAAATCAAGAACTGGAAAAAAGGACTATAACCTCTAAATATACCAGAGGGTGATCTAAGATTAGAAGAAGAAAATAAGAATGTGCCTTATAAATCAACATATTGCATATGTGTCTGATACCCCCATAGTAGTCCAACACATATTAGATTGCTACTGCTATGACACTGGTACTGACATGCTGAGAAGAATCCACCATCCAAATAAGATCAGCAGTCATCTAGCTGTGGGCCATTTCCATTGATGGACAGAATAAAGACAAATTGTACAAAGCAATAGATGTTACAGACTGTAGACATAAAAAGAGCACCTCTATTGCAGATGTATGTCCTGAATCTGATACAAGGGCCACTGAATATACTGTAGAAAACAAGATGAAGTATAAAGCAACTCGATTAGAGGGGATAAACTTCTATACACTGTAGCGGCAATGACTGTCCACAATCGTTTTAGCGGGCAAAATCAAATAAATTGAAAATTGCTTCTGTAAATATATACCCCTTATATTTTTTAAGTATTCAGTATTATCTGTATATAGGTGTAATTCCTGAATTTAGCAATAATCCTATCCCTGCATCCATCCATCCAAGCCAATCCCAGCTGACTTTGGTTGAAGTACAGGGTTCTCTCTGGTCAGCTTACAACTCTACACAGAGATGAACAAATATTCACACTGACGTTCAAGGTAGAGGAGTCAGGTGATCTAATCCATAAGCCTTGGACTGTGGGAGGAAATCGACCCAGAGAGCACCCATGTAGGTACAGGGAGAACATGCAACATCCATGCAGAAAGGTCCTTTGTGCTGTAAGTTGATTGTACTAACCACTGCACCCTTCCAAATAAGCTCCAAATAATCAAGGTTTAGCACAGACCATCTTTAAGAATTTATTTTGGGCAGACACCTGAGACATGCACAGAACAGAAACTATCACGATGCTATTTCGACTCGACAAGTGAGTGTGAAAATACTGGAGCAGCCTTTAGTTGCATCAGCACTGTACACTGTGATCTAGCTACTTATACACACCTTTCGGAGGGAAGAAACACTCCTTTGCGGTTTAATAATAGCCTCTCTCATAGTCTGCCATCTCAGCCACTGATTGCTGAAACTCCCAATGAGAGACATGGCCCACCAATGACCTGGCTGGCCACACCTGGAAACATACACACCGTCTGTCTCGTCTCAACACCAAACCGCCCCCAACTCTGACCCAGCCTGGCGCCATCCCAGAACCATCGTGTACATCATTATTTAACACACCTCTGTGACAACTAGTGTTCTGTTCTATTCACACATACGGATGTGTGTCATCCTTTTCCTGTATGGGCAGAACAGGACACTTCTCACCACTGTACCTCTCTGTGAGTCCCTGGCCAGAGATAAAATAGAATCTTCCGCCCTCTGAACTCAAATCCGCTAGGTGGCCTCCAACTGTCTGTGGAGAGGTATTTTTCTGTCATGAAGCTGAAATTTCTTGCTAACTGTGCTGTGGGGTGGGGACTTACTTCCTCACTTGTGTGTATTTCCAGGACTGAGCTTATACTTATCTGATTACAGCCAGAGCTCCTCCCTACTGTCCTACTGTAAAATCCAATAATCCATAGTCTCCCTGAGTGCAGCTTTCATTCATTCTTAAGTTCACAAGGCAGCATATATGGAGCATTAATATTTGATGTGTAAAAACACTTCTTTAATGTGTTTACATTTCAGATTTGATGGTTGGTGGTGGGGCAGAATAGAGGTGTAGTGTTTAGCACAGCCGCCTCATAGCAAGAAGGTCATGGGTTTGAGTAACGAGCTCGAAGAGGGCATTTCTGTGTGGAGTTTGCATGTGCTCCCAATGCTTGTGTGGGTGTCCTTTGGGTACTCCAGTTTCCTCCCACAGTCCAAAGACATGCACATTAGGCTAACTGACTGTTTCAGATTGCCCCTAGGTGTGAGAGTGAGTGTGAGTGGTTGTGTGTTTGTTGCCCTGTGCTGGGTTGGCAGGCTGTCCATGGTGTACCCCGCCTTCACCCAGTGTCGGCTAAGATGTGCTCAATGTCGGCGAAGCCTATCTCAGCCAATTTTGGGTGAAGGTGTGGCACACCTTGAACAGCTCACCAGACCATTGCAGGGCCAAGACACACAGCCATTCAAACTCACACTCACACCCAGGGGCAATTTGGAACAGCCAATTATTCTAACCTTCTTGCTGTCTAACCTTCTTGCTGTGAGGCGGACGTGCTAACCACTACACCACCATGACACCCAACATGCTAGATCCTGAGGTCATAACATTCAGGTGTTTAATTAACATCTACTTCGGGTAGCACAGTGGAACATAAGCGCATCAAAGCTCCAAGGCCCGTCTTTAGACCCGATTTCCGGTTAAATGAAAGAATGCATACTATATGTGCCCCTGGGTATGAAAGAGTGTGTGAACGTACTTGTCAACACAGTGCCTTGTGATAGAACAGCATCCCATCTAGGGTGTATTTCTGCCTCCACCAAAGTGTAACATATTTTGAAACACTTTAAATGACTGATTGAAATGTTTAAATGACTGATAATAAATTCAGTGATTGGGAAAATCTCATTTTAAGGTCTAGTTTATGGCAGTGATTGATAAAACTGACCTTGGCTATCCTCTTCTGGATGGTTTTCCCCTGTTTCATTTTAGAAAAGTAGTGGTAGTAGAGTGAGACATAAGTCATGATGGACTTCTCATCAGGATGTGAAACCACTATGTCCTCTACGTCAAGCAGCTGCATGATCCCAAATTCCCTCTCAGCTAGACTGAAAGCATGTCCCAAGTTCCTCCTTGCTTCATCTGGATGAAGTCGATTGTAATCAAATAGATCTGGCCTGGAGAAAAAAAAACACCACATGCTTAATATTTGAAAAAAATATATTGCTGAATATGTGTGTGTGATTTTGACAGTACACACCTGGGGGAAAAAAAATTGGATTCCAATCTTAATCTTTCCAATTTTTCAATTTTAACTGTCCATAGGGGCAACACAGTGGCAACGTGGTTAGCCTGTCAGCCTCATGGCAAGAAGGTCTTGGGTTCTAGCCCCGGGGTCAGCGAGCGTGTTTTTTTGTTTTTTGTTTTGGAGTTTGCATGTTCTCACCATTCTTGCGTGGGTTTCCTCCAGGTACTTTGGTTTCCTCCAATAGTTAAAAGATAGGCACACTAGTCTAATTGGCTGTGTGTGTGTGTGTGTGTGTGTGTGTGTGTGTGTGTGTGTGTGTGTGTGTGTGTTGCCCAGAGTTGTGAATTTGAGGGAAAATGGATGTTTGTCCTGTTGAACAGTTTCTGCAGAAGGCTTGCAACACGCACTCACTCCACTCATTCAGCCGACTCTGGGTGAGGGCGAAGAACACCCTGAACAGCTCGCCAGACAAGCACAGGGCAACACACACTATCATTCACACTCACATTCTCATCTTGGTGCAATCAACAGTAACCAATTAGCCTAACATGCATGTTTTTGGACTGTAGGAGGAAACCAGAGTACCTGGAGGAAACCCATGCAAGCATGGAGAACACATGAAAACGCCACAAAGAAATGACCTCGCCAAGCCCATATGCTATTGTGCCACCCCAGCATGCAACCCACTCAACTCAAAAAATACAGTGCAACCGAAACCACGGAAATGGATTGATTGATGTGAAACCCATCAGAAACCTGATAACCAGCTCTTAAATAGAATCAGATTGATGTGAACTTGAAAATTGGAAAATGTTTTCCATTTTGGCCCATTTCCCCCCCCCCAGGAGTGAATAATAATGGTTCTGTTTTTATAAACACTACCGGTGAGCATGGATGAGTGCATTGAAGGCCAGTCCGTCCCTCCAGCTGCTGGAAAAATCGTGAACGTCCACATTGTTATAGCCAGCAGTCTTCCTTTGGCACCATATCAGCAGAGCCTCCTTGGCTGAACGGCGTGCTAAGCTGGCATCGCTAGTGTCCTGGAAACAAAACACAGCGAGGACGCATTTCTCTTTCATGTCAACGGTTAATCATTGAAAAGATGCTCGCTAAGTCTCTTCACTTTTTGTTTACTACCTCATCAAGATTGATCGCTCCGATCTGGAAACGGAGAATGATGATCCAGATGAGGCCCAGGATCAGAGTTTTGTCTCCATCCACAATGTTCTCTGGTCCAATCAAATCTACTCGAATCTAAGGGGAAAGACAGGGATATTATATTATAGGCCTGCCATTATTTATAATAATTCATTTCTAAAAAAGATTCTGTCCACTTCACCTTGGTTTTGAGGAAGCTTATGGCAATGCTGTTGTTTTCCAAGCAGTGTACTCTGAGGGTGCGTCGACTTGGAGTGGGCAGCTTCTCCCTGGATATCAGCTCCAAGAGTCGCACCAAATGTACTCCGGTCTTCAGCTCTGTGTACACATCATCCAGGACAACTCGTTCCTAAACAGAGAAATACCTATATCAGTTCTCCAGCACAAGTCACATCAGCTGTATGACACCCCATAAATAAATTATAGATCCGGCTGCCTGGGTGGCATGGTGGCGTTGTGGTTAGCACATACACCTCACAGCAAGAAGGTGCTGGGTTCGAGCCCCGGGCTCAGCAAGGGAGTTTCCGTGTGAAGTTTGCATGTTCTCATTGTGCTAGTGTGGGTTTCCTCCAGGTACTCTTGTTTCCTCCCACAGTTCAAAGACATGCACATTAAGCTATTTATCCCTAGGTGTGAGCATGAGTGTCAGTGTTTGTGCATGTCTGTGTTGGCCCAGCAATAGTCTGGTAAGCTGTTCAGGGTGTACCCCGCCTTTGCTTAGAGCCTCCCCAGGACCCTAACAAAGGAAAAATCTGTTTGTAAAATGAAATGAAACAAAATTTAGACGACTGAGGAAATCAGCCTGCTTGTAAATCTTACAATGTTTAAGGTTAACCTTTGTAATGTGTTGGAAAAGTACAGGAACGTGGCTGTTTTTGTCACGATGCAGTAACTAATAAAGTCTAAACTCGTGGAAAACCGGACGAACTGGCTCCTGGGATTTTCCAAAGATTTTCAGGGAGATGGAATGGAAGTACTGTGTGCTGCGCTCCACTACTCCGTATTAGTGGGCAAGGTTTAAATATTGCATTTGGCTCATGGCCAGCATGCTCTGTTCCAACATGATTCATACACTCCTCCCTTTGTGCTGGTTCCACTCAAAGCCTGACAACCACTCCCTAATGACAGAGGAATGAGAGTTTAGTGTCTGACCAGACTTTCACCGAACTGAAAGGGAAAACTTACAAAAATATATATACAGGGTATCCCCAATAAACCTCCCACATTTCAGAGGTGAATAAACAGAGAGCTAATCAGAGAGCTGCTAAACTGATTTTCATTGTTCATGCAACAGTGGACAATAAACATCTCTTTATAAAAAGGTTAAAGAGAATCAAATTATTATTCACACACATGAAACTTCATTCAGTACGTTTTTATTCATCATTATTTGCGCACATGAACCTTAGTGACTTGAACCCCTTGATATTGAAGAAGTGGAGGTGTGGTTTCAGTAGGATGGAGCTACGGCACACACAGCTGGAAGATCATTGGAAGTGCTGAGGGAAATGTTTCCGGATCGGGTCACATGGTAATGTCGGGTGGCGGCCAGTTCTCCTGACCCCACCCCTTGTGATTTTTTTTTGTGGTGAAACCATAAATCGCGAGTGTATACTCGTCCACCCCAAACTCTTGAAGCCCTTAAGGTTGTTATTCAGCAGGAGATCACCGCTGTTCCACCCGATACGACCCGTCGAGCCACGGCAGCCTCCAGAAATCACCTCCAAGAGTGTATAGATAACGATAACAGGACCGTTTGGAGGATCATCTTTAAATCATGATGAATCAAAACTGTACTGGATGAAGTTTGATGTGTGAAAATAATAATTTAATTACGTTTTACAATTTTAAATTTATTTACCCTTGAAAGGTTTTATTGGGTCACCGTGTGTGTGTGTGTGTGTGTGTGTGTGTGTGTGTGTGTGTGTGTGTGCGTGCATGCATGCATTTCCTGGTTTAGAACTATTGGGAAAACCATCAGAGGCTCTACGTAGAAAGGAGAAAAGATACATTACTCCTATGTCCATGTCCATGTTAACACATATTACCCTGACATGCTATTTGAAAGCAATTACAGACACCGAATTTATTATAAACCTCCAAGATGAAGCGCTTACTCAGGATGAATGAATGAAATATACAAATAAAATATACCAATCAGCCATAACATTAGCACCAGCTGACAGTGATCTGTAATACACTGTGTGTTCTGATTCCTTTCCAGCATTAACAGTTTAAGCAGTTTGTGCTACAGTGGCTCTTTAATGGGATCAGACCAGACGTACTCCCGTTCATCACTACATAGACCCGTTTTAAAGTCACCCAGATCCTTACGCTTGTTCATATTTCCTGCTTCCAACACATCAGCTTCAGAACTGACTGTTCACTTCCTGTACATCCCACTCTATGAAAGCTGCCAGTGTAACAAGAAAATCAACGTTCTTCTGTTTTCCTGTAGTTATAATGTATTTAATGTTATGGCTGGTTGGTGTATGCTCCTTGTTCCTTTACAATAAGCACAATGTAGTATCCACTGATTTATGGTACTGTGGTACCAAGCATTTTCGGTGAGGCATGCTTTCTGCATGAATTAGGGCATTCTTTATTTTGCTGTTGTTATGATAGTGAATACACCACATTTAGTGTTGACGGTCACTGCAGGACCCTCTTCCTTCCTGGCTTCAGCATTGCTGAAATGTTTATGCAAGTCCTTGAGTTACAAGGCATAGCCTTTCCTGCATGTATTGTGTTCTTCCTTACTGAGGTGCCACCACAAGATTAAGTATCTGTCCTTACAAAGGAGTTCAAAGGTCGTTCAGCCTGATTATCCTCCAGCGTTACAGGAACTGATTTCCTTATTTATATGCATAACACAGAGAGGTTAAGGCTGAATTACTGTAACAACATTACCTAATTATGTTGGGAAACAAGTTACTAATATTCTGTTAAAATTACAGGGAAAAAGTGTCATTTATTCATCCATCCGTCTATTAACGCTAGGGTTACAGGGCAGCTCTCAGCCGACTCCAAGCGATGCAGGGGTCCTCCAATCCATCACAGTTCCAACACACATCCATTCACACTCACACTCACACTTAGGGGCAATTTGGAACAACCAACTAGCCTAATGTGCATGTCTTTGGACTGTGGGAGGAAACCGGAGTACCCAGAGGAAACCATGGCAAGCACAGGTAGAACATATGGAAACTCCTGGAAAACCTTTCTGTTGAGAAATATCCATCAAGCATGAGGCATATAACAGTTTGAGTATAACCTACATCAGAACGGGGTGGTACAGTGGTGCAGTGGTTAGCAAGTTCACCTCACAGCAAGAAGGCCCTGGGTTTAAGTCCCTGTCTCAGGTGTTTCTGTGTGGAGGTTGCATGTTCTCCTTGTGCTTGAGTGGGTTTCCTCCAGGTACTCCGATGTTCTTCCACAGTCAAAATACATACACATTAGGCTAATAGGCTGTTTCAAATTGCCACTAGGTGGAAGTGTGAATGATTTTGTGTGTTAGCCCTGCAGTGGTCTGGTAAGCTATTAAAGGTGTACCCGACTTTGCCCAGTGCTGGCTCCAACCATCTCCACGACCCTAGGTTCAGCAAATGAGTGAGTGAGATTACGCTATTAGCAAACTAATCAATAGCAAATATATGTCCAAATAAAGACTTGACGAGTCTCACGGTGCCACTCTGTACAGTCCTACAGTCAGTAATTTATTATCTTTTTCCTTTAGTAAACACTTTCATTAGGAGAAAATTCCACCATTATTTTATTATTGAAGCAAAAAAGGGGAACATCACAGTGCAGTGTTATGATTTCCATCATCATCATCATCATCATCATCCACATATTTGGTATTAAAGTCATCCAAAAGGAATTGAAAGTAATCCAGTAACATTGCTTTATTATTGTGATGCTTGGATAAGGTTACACACACACACACACACACATATTCATACACTCAGTGCATGCATGCACGCATACACACACACACAACATTTGACATGTTTACAGTTTATTAGAACTATCAGTTTTTCCACTGTTTGTATCCTTCATGTCTGTGCTGCTCTGATAACAGTGTGGAATCCATGATGAGTTTTGTGCCCTCGCACACCTCAAGATGGCATTGTTCACTAATATCATCGTGCCTGGTGCAAGGGTCACTGAGACTCGCATACAGGAAGATGTCATCTTAACCCAATTCCATTTTATTTCGAAGAGATATCACTGTATTCGATGTTTAGTTAATATCCCTGGGAAGAGAATGGGCTCCTTTAAAGTAATGCTCCCAACCCTGATCATAAACACGCTTCTGTGTTCATTCCAGGATTCATATTTAAAACATCCTCATACTGAAAGTTGATCTCTCAACACACCTATCACTATATTATAATAATATTATAATATGACATGATGGATTCCTTCTGTGTTTTTTCAGGGTTTCTTCCTCATTGCGGCTCAGGGATCTTTTTTCTGTTTGTTCTGCCTCTAACCTGCTCACTGAGGAAATAAACCCACACCTGTAAATGTCCTTTGTGACCTCACGCCTAAAAACACTACAATTCAAATAAACATTACATTATCAAATTAAATAAAAATTATATAAAAGCAACTGTTTGTCTCATTTCATTTCATTTTCCAAACCACTTTATCCTCTAGTAGGGTTATGGAGAGGCTGAAGCCTATCTCAGCCAACACTGGGCAAAGGTGGGGTACACCCTGAACAGCTCACCAATCCATGGGTACTCCAGTTTCCTCCCACAGTCCAAAGACATGCAGAATAAGGTTACTGGCTGTTCCAAGGTGTGTGTGTGTGTGTGTGTGTGTGTGTGTGTGTGTGTGTGTGGCACTGCGATGGATTAGCGAGCTGTTCAGGGTATACCCCGCCTTCGCCCAGAGTCAACTAGGATAAGCTCCAACCTCCCAGCGACCCTTGAGGGACTAAGCGATTCGGCAAATAAGTGAGTGAACAAAAATGAAGGTATCTTGTGTTGTGAATGTTCACGTGACTGGTTCTAGTTCATACCCCATTTTTAGAGAAGACACTGTTCATCCACTTCGTGTAGGTTTTCTTCTGGACAGCCATGCGCTGCTGCTGCAGCTCCCGAATGCGCCCATGCTCAAACTCATCCACATCTGCCGACTTAGACATCTGTGAGACCATGGCAAAGTTCACAGAAGTAAAGAACACTTATATACAGCAGGTGGGATTGATTACAATCTCAGTATTAAATCAAAACTTTATATTTAGACATTAAAAATCCACATGATGATTTTATAAGGTCAAAATATCAGATGAGCAGAATGCTATCATTCTATTATAGAATTACTGAATCCATTACAGGTCTTTCTTTGGTAAATATTCCATCATATGCTAGAGTGTAATGGTTTCACACTGAATGGTACCTTTAAAATAAGTCACAGGATGGGTTTAATTATTAAGCTTCTCACTTCATACTGCAGGTTTTATCTACTGAATCTTTTTTTAATACACAAAGAGATGAAATGAACTTTTTTTTTTTAACAGATTTTAAAAAATAATCAAATAAATAAATAAATACTAATAATAATCATCACCTAGTCTTCAAGTACCTAAATTTTTTTTAACTGTTAAGTCATTTGTCAATGACATAATTATTCATGTATAAATTTACCCTAAAGGATAATAAAAATTCCATGCACTTTATGATGCTCCTTTTATAGCTTGATATCATGATACAGGTCAACAAAATCAAAGCTTGTAGCCAATAAATTATCATTCAGACTTACAGGGTATGAACAAAAGCAACATTTCACACACTCACTCACTCATTCACCAAACCACTTAATCCTATTAGGGTCGCCGGAAGGCTGGAGCCTATCTCAGCCGACTCTGGGCTAGGGTGGGGTCAACCCTAAACAGCTCGCCAGTCCATCACAGGGCAACACACTCGCTCACATCTAGGGGCGATTTGGAACAGCCAGTTAGCCTGATGTGCATGTTTTTGGACTGTGGGAGGAAACCGGAGTACCCAGAGGAAACCCACACAAACACAGGGAGAATGTACACTGCCTGCGATTCGAACACAGGACCTTCGAGCTGTGAGGTGGACATGATAATCACTACGCCACCGTGCCTCACCAGGATTTATCCAGAATATCCTAATTCTCTCAGATCTCTTAATGTAATATAATGTAATTGGCAGAATATACTACAGTAACATTTATAGATACAATACGCTGACAAAAGCACACACGTCTAGAGTTTACTCGGCACCTATGTGGAGCAAGTCTGAGGAAAAACTTTCGCTTTATATCTACTAACCTAAAAGATTCAATACAATATCAAGTGCATGATAATCTGTTATGGTACAAACCCTCCCAGTGTCCTCTTCTGAGTTCCCTGCATAAGCAAGCGTGGATCTAAGATGCGGACACCGTCATGATTTGAACCGGACTCCTTCTGCCAGGTTGATCAGTGAAGTACTGACCTGAACTTTGAAGCCACTGTAAGTCGCAGATTGACATGAAGGGCAACTGTCTCACATGACTCTGTAAATAAAGAGGGATAAAGGTTCATCATATTTAGCGTAGTGTGCAGTTTAAGAGAGGCCTTTACTTTAAAGGAAATACTTCAGCCATAAAATGATCAGGATCATAAATTCGGCATGTGAGGTGATAATGATGTCCATAAAGATCTATAACCCATGAAAAAATAAGGAAAAACAGGACATGTTTGTGAAATATTATTGCATATGTACTGTACAGGGAACCTAATTTCAAAGAGAATATTTCTTAACAGTCACTGATACGAGACATTTAATTCCACGGCCCGTTAAACTCAGAGTAATCTTGTCTGTTAAAATAAAAATAACAAAATAGGTGTAATTACTGAATTTCTAGAATATATTAAAGGAAACCTTCAAATAAATGTAAGAAATCCATTTGAAATTCAGTTTCACACTATTTTACTTCATATGCATCAGTATGGAGGCACAATGGAATAGTGGTTAGCATGTCCACCTCACAGTAAGAAGGTTCTGGGTTCAAGTGTTGTGTGTGGAGTTTGCAAGTCCTTCCTGTGCTTGTGTGGGTTTCCTCCAGGTACTCTGGTTTCCTCCTACAGTCCAAAGACATGCAAATTAGGCCAATTGGCTGGTCCAAATTGCTCCTACGTGTGTGTGTGTGTGTTGCCCTGAAATGATCTGGTGAGCTGTTTAGAGTGTATCCTGCCTTTGCCCAGTGTCGGCTAAGATAGGCTCCAGCCTTCCCGCTACCCTAATAGAAGTAAGTGATTCGGCACATGAGTGTATCAGTAGAGCGGTAGGATGGTGTAGTGGTTAGCACATTCGCCTCACAGCAAGAAGGTCCTGGGCTTGGCTTGGGCGTTTCTGTGTGGAGTTTGCATGTTGTCCCTGTGTTTGTGTGGGTTTCCTCTGGGTACTCCGGTTTCCTCCCACATATGATATGCACATTAGACTAGTTGGCTGTTCCTAATTGTCCCTAGGTGCGAGTGTGAATGTAAATGGTTGTGGGTATGTGTTTCCCTGTGATGGTCTGGCGAGGGTGTACCCTGCTTTTGCCCAGTGTTGGCTGAGATAGGCTCCAGCCTCCTCACAACCCTGCAGAGTACAGGATTAAGTGCTTTGGTAAATGAGTTTTTTCACAGCATTAAGAACTGAACATGTCAGTATATAAGTAACACACACACACACACACACACACTCACACACACACACACACACAAAACCTGTTAACTTAAAGCTGACAGTGTTCCACATAAAAATAATATTAAAAGCTGGAATATACATTTTATTCAGTATCTTCAAAGAGCCTCTCTTCATAAACACAGAGCTTGAAAAAAAAAGGCAGATAAAAAAAAAAGCACAAGAATACATTCATACAGTCACATAAACATGGGATGTTGGATGAAGGATGACTGTGAATAATATTGCTCTGGAGCCACTCACCAGGTCGAGTGTAACTCTATACCAGTGTGCATTAAGCATCAAGCATCTGGTGTGATGTAACACTACAGGGAATTATTACACAAAACAAACAAAGCAAAACAGAGTAACAGACGTGCATGATGGGGGGGGACGTGAGATCCAGTTAGCATTTGGGAATTATGGTACTAAATGTAATTGTATCACACAAATTCCTCATGAGACACTGAAGTTCAAGTGACACAGTGACATCCAGTGAAAAGGCCACAGAAATACACTGGCATCAATACGGAGTCA
>JAQMYF010000023.1:27773525-27786477 GCA_030014195.1 Neosilurus mollespiculum | reverse complement strand
GAGACACTGAAGTTCAAGTGACACAGTGACATCCAGTGAAAAGGCCACAGAAATACACTGGCATCAATACGGAGTCATGTTTGTTTAACCAGCAGTGATCAGGAAGTTCTGAGCAGGATGTAGAAGCTTGAGCAGACAGGACACCTGGACATCACAACGCCTTCATAAGGTCATTACACAATTACACACTGAAACATGTTCCAGAGAATTATGTTTACTTTACTGAATTGCTTTTCACTGTTTAGATCGTTTATTTCAATGTTTTATCTACACAAATTAATAAACAACAAGTTTGCATGTTATCCCCGTGCTTGCATGGGTTTCCTCTGGGCACTCCGGTTTCCTCCCACAGTGCACATTAGGTTAATTAGCCATTCCAAATTGCCCATGTGAGTGTGAATAGTTGTGTTGCACTGCGACGGTATGGCGAACTGTTCAGGGTGTACCTCACCTTGGAACAGTGTCGGCTGAGACAGTAGGCTCCAGCTCCCCGGATCCTTTACCGTTCCACAAATAAGTGAGTGACTGAGTGAGAAATCAGCAATAACTACCTGCAAGTAAGGTTGAAAAAAGGTTCCAATTTCTTAACAAAGCCTTAAACAGCTTATGGCGGCATGGTGGTGTCTGCCTCACAGCAAGAAGGTTCTTGGTTCGATTCCCAGGCTTGGCAAGGGCATTTCTGTGTGGAGTTTGCATGTCCTTTTATTTGTTTATGTTGGCTGGGATGGGCGCCAGCCTCCCTGCAACCCTGGTATGATTAGGTGGCTCGGCAAATGAATGAATATTGCATTGATAATTGACACAACCATTCACAATCACACTCACACCTAGGGGCAATTTGGAACAGCCAAGTAGCCTAATGTGCATGTTTTTGGACTGTAGGAGGAAACCAGAGTACCCGGAGGAAATCCACACAAGCATGCGGGGAACATGCAAAACTCCACACATAAACACCCTTCCTCAGGCCAAGACTAGGACCCAGGACCTTTGTGCTGTGACGGTGAACAAACTGCAAAATAATATTAGAAATGATTTTCCTTTAGGATTGAAATGATGTTTCTTGTGTATTCATGTAGTTCTGGAACACTCTGTCTACCCAGAAAACATTCCTTTCATGGTTTTATACCTGAACAATTCAAGCTAATGATGACAAGATTAATAATGATCTCAACATCAATTTAAACGCTTGGTGTGGCCAAAAGTATATGGACACCTGACTATTCAACATTCCATTTTAAAACCATGGGTGTTAACGAGGAGAAGAGATCGCCTTACAGTTTGTCTGTGAATGTGGGAATGTTCATCCCATCAGCCACAAAACCATAAGCAGTTGGGCACCGATCTCCACCATGAAGGCCTGACTTGAAGTTAGTGTCATCCAGCCATCCCTCCATTTGCCAAACCACTTAATCCTATCAAGTTCCACAGAAAGTGCCTCGCGACACATGAATCGTTTTGGTGCACACAAAAATCACCTTTTTTTATTTTTTTATTTTAACAAATCCTATGTAAGCGAACATAAAAAGGTTTCGGCACACTGAGTGTTTGGTGGCATCTGTCAATCAACATTATCTTTAAGCATGATTGGCCATCACTTGCTTGAAAGTTCAGCTCAATTCCAGCCCACGTCATATCAGTTGAGAAAGTTTCTCCTCTTGTCAGTTATTTTGTGGGCAGATCATTGACTTTGCAGGGTGGCTTGTGACTTGTCGCTTCCTGTGTGAATCCGGCTTTAGTGTCGCAGGATCTCATCCGACTCTGGGCAAAGGCAGGGTATACCTTGAACAGCCAACACACATACAACCATTTACACACACACACACACACACACACACACACCTTAGGGCAATTTGAAACAGCCAGTTAGCCTAATGTGCATGTCTTTGCACTGTTGGAGGAAACCGGAATACCCAGAGGAAACATGCAAACTCCATACAGAAACGCCCTCACCGAGTCCGAGCCTCAAACCCAGGACCTTTTTGCTATGAGGCATACATGATAACCACTACACCACCGTGCAGCCCACAGCCCTAATTCATTTCATGCATATTCACTGGGGTAAAGGTGAGGGCTCTGTGTTACTTTGTACACAGATGCATTTTCACGCTGGAACATGTTTGGGTTTCTTACTTCTCATGGAACGAATACTCCAGCATACGAAGTGTGCAGATGATGTTTGTAAACATAATATCCCAGGATGCCCATCTTTTTTGGTTTGTTAGATGATTTATTTGGCTGCAGCTTTGGCACAGTCACCTAACTCAACATCTATTGTACTTACAATAAGAATATCAATACCCAATTTGAAAGTCTGTCACCATATCAAATGTATGTGTAGTGCCTGCATCGTCAAAAGCAGACTGCTCTCTCTCTCTCTCTCTCTCTCTCTCTCTCTCTCTCTCAGAACATCTTTTTTTTTTAAAGTGAATGTTTATTGTGAAGTGTTATTCTAAAGCATTACATTAAAAAGCACAATAAAGCTAGAAATAGAAACTAGGGAGTCGAAATTTCTATTCATTTTTATCAACATTAGCGTTTAGTTCAATCATCCCACTGAAGCTGCGATGCAAGTTATGAAGATCTGTATTTCTGTCGTGGTTACATCAGGGTTTTACTCGTCCTGGTGGTTGTACAAGATGTCTGCAGTGGGGTTCTTCCTGTGGCTAGGGGGCACCAGGTGAGGCGGTAACTCTGAGGGCAGCTCGTAGCCCTCCAGTTTGATCTTTATGAGGTGCTGAGCCAGGGCAAACTCCTCATCGTCCAACATGCCATCGTTGTCACAATCGGCCAGCTTCCAGATCTTTCCGAGCACAGTGTTGGGGAGGCGCGAGTTCACCATCTCTTTCTTGGCGTTGACGCCGGTCACCTTGCCGTTGATGGGCATCAGTGTGTAAAAGATCTCATCGTACTGTGGCTTGTCGCGACTCACAATCCAGTCTTCAGTGTCCGCGCCGGCACTAATGCCCTCGCCATAGCCGTGGCCAAACGGTCCGTCCACGGAGCATTCGAAAGCCCCTCCCGTCACCATCTGAGCTGGCTGTTTGCCCCCTTCCTCCCGGATCATGTTCATCAGGTGTGCAATTTTGGTGCTCAGCATCTTGTCCACTGATTCAATCAGCTTCATTTTTAGGGAGGGGAACTTGCTGAAGTCATAGTGCGCGAGTTGTTCCTGTATAAACACATACAGATCAAATAGATTTTATTAAAATAAACAAATATTGACGTGGGTGAAATATTCCAGTTTTAATTCTCTGCCTACACGGTCAGATGGAAAGAATAAGTATATACATGAAATACTTATTCTATTCATACCCATTGGATATAAGCAATCAGGCATTGTGATTGGCTGATGTTATTAGGTATGTCACTAAAGGAATAAAAAAGGGAAGCCGTCGCAACTTGTCATAAGCTAATCACTAATTGCTGCGAGGAGCAGGCCTCCAGTCCTTGGTGTCACCTAATGCCAGTGCCTGGGGGAAAAAGCATCAGGTGTGCTGAACCCAGAACTGTGGTTAGAGGGTTAGCGTGCTTGCTAGCTTAACATTAAGTATTTGATAGTAAGAACGTATATATTTTATAATTTTCAAGAATTTTATTAAAATAATTTATTTACTTTTTTTTTTTTTTTTTTTACAATGCAGTAAGCACAGATAAAATAAAACAGTTATTCCACTCCCTCTCATCATATATGACTGACAGCCATCTTAACACTCCTCACCTCACAAACCAGCAGTTCATATATAATTCGAGGTCATTTAAATATGAAAATGTATAAAGGTAATATACACCAAAAACTGAAACATAAAATGTACATTTTGTAGTATTAAAATAATAATTAAAATAAATAAACAAATAATGGGGCAGTGGTGGTTGTGTGGTAGGGTGCTGGATTACTAATCCCAAGGTCGGGGGGTTCAAGCCCCACTGTCAATGGGTTGTTCCCCCCCCGTGCAGCTGACTGGGTTACCAAAGGCCAGCCATGTCTCTCATTGTCTGTGGTGAGGGGCATGTAAAAGAACCATTGCTGACTTTCATAAAGAGTAGGCTACACTGCCGTCAGCGTGTTTCTGCCCTGCGATGGTCTGGCGAGCTGTCCAGGGTGTACTTTGCCCTCGCCTAGAGTCGGCTGGGATGGTTGCGACATTAACTAGGATTAAGCGGTTCAGAAAATGAATGAAATAAATATTAATACATTTTAAAAAACAGCTAAGTCTCATGGAAATACACCTTATACAATTATCACACCTTTAACTCTATATAATTAGAATCAGTGGTCCAGATTAGGTGCCATTTAATGAAACCTCCTGTAAGTGGAACATGTTTTATTTAAACCTGATATCTCAGACCTGGTGATGTTTGCTATTGAAGTGTATGGTGCATCATGTCGGCATATAAAATCATGTGGCTCTCCACATTAACATTCATTGCATTTGGCAAAAGCCTTCATCCAAAGCAACTTACATTATTATCACATTTATACAACTAAGTAGCTGAGGGTTAGGGGCCTTGCAGTGGCACCATGGTGGTACTGGGTCTTTAACCCCTGACTTTGAGACTGCTAACCAGGAACCTAAACCACTCAGCGAAAGCCTTCCTAAAGCCTTCAGAAAAAAGGTAGTGGATGCCTGGGGGTTCTACAAAGGATTTAAAAACATTTCTACATTTACTGGAATAATGAAAAATTTTAACAAGTTGTGTAGATATCAAACGACTACCAAGTTGTCCAGGACTGGCTGTCCCAGGATAGGAAGCATGCCAGATCCACGGACTTACCAGCTGAAATTTGGAGAAAAAAACATCGGGGATGCAGAGGGAGACAGAGGAGGGGTAGGAATGAGGCAGCAAAACAGCGGAGACTTACAGAGAGGAAAAGGTACAAGCTGTGTCTCCCGTCTATTATAATGGGGAACGTGAGGTCAGTGGTGAATAAGATGAACGAGCTGACAGGGTTAGCCCGGAGTCAAAATGAGTATCAGGGGTGATGTTTCATGTGCAACATTGAGACATGGCTGCATCAGGATACTCCCGATGATAACATATCCATCGCAGGCTTTCACTGTCCAGGCCAACAGAGATTGCACTGTGAGTGGTAAGCGGAAAGGAGGGGAGCTTGCCGTTCTTGTCAACAACCGGTGGTGTAACCCCACCCACATAACCATCATAGAGCGGAGTTGTGAACCAGACATTGAACTGTGTGCTGTTGGACTCAGACCATATTATTTGCCTGGGAAATTTACTCATATCATCTTAGTGGCTGTTTATGTTCCTCCTTCTGCCAACTCCACTGCTGCATGTGACACTGTTGATGCTACCATAGCCTGGTTACAGACTCAGCACTCGAGTGCTTTCATTGTGATCTCAGGTGACTTCAACCATGGACACTGCACTGTCAAACTTTGTGCAGTATGTGGAACTTTAGACTTGCTGTGACTACAAGGACTGTTAGGAGATGGTCGGAGGAGGCCTGGAGCAATTAAATACTGTTTTAAAGTGACAGACCAGGAAAACGAGCTGAATATGTTCAGCTATGGATATGATAGGCCTGAAACCCCCTCCCACAGCACCCTCTCTCCCTCCCTCTTCTTACTGCACGTCTGCCTCCTGTGATGAACCTGACAATCCTCCACCACCTGTCAACTTCACCTATAACCAGGTCGAGAGACAGCTGAAAAGACTCCACTCATTCAAGGCAGCAGGACCGGTTGGGGTGAGCACCTGTGTCCTTAAAGCCTGTGCCCCCCAGCACTGTGGAGTCTTACATTACATCTTCACGATGAGCCTGAGTCTACAGAGGGTCCCAGTGCGGAGAAAGAAGTCATGCCTAGTTTCTGTACCAAAGATCCCATGTCCCAGTGGCCCCCAGGATTACAGGCCCGTGGCACTGACGTCACATGTCATGAAGACCCTCGAAAGACTCACATTGGATCAACTCCGACCCATGGTTAGACCACATACAGACCCCCTTTACTTCACTTACCAGCCTCGCCTCGGAGTTGAGGATGCCATTATCTACCTGCTTAACCGTGTCTACACCCACCTGGACCAGCAGGCGAGCACTGTCAGGGCCATGTTTTTTTACTTTTCCAGTGCATTCAATACCATCAGGCCGACCCTCCTGAGTGAGAAGCTGACAGCGATGAAGGTGGATGCTCATTCTTGCTTGGTATGGAGCAACTGTGTGCCTGCAATTTCCTCTGGGATCAATAAAGTATTCAGATTCTGATATAATGGCCCACCAATCAAATGAAACTAACAGAATTAAAATCGGTCAAGAAATTAAGAAGGAGAACATTTTGTGATTTTGGAAAAAAAAGCTATAAAGTTTCTAAATTCTGAGTAGAGCTATATAAGGCCAGATGGACCCCTATCAGATAAAGCCAACAAAATCAAAATCGCTCTAGAAATAAGAGAGAAGAAGCATTTTGAAAACTGTGGACAGACACCTGAAGGATAGAGACAGACGGACAGACAGATGCCACATTGACGTGGCATAAAACGAGCTAAAAAAAAAAAAAAAGGAAAAAAAAAAGAAAGATAAATTCGCCTGGATAAGGGCATCTGCCAAATGCCATAATGTAAATGTAAATATTTTCAGGACTTCTCCTTTGTTACTGAATCCAAATTAAAGCATGCTCAATATAAAACAGAGAAATAAACAAGCATTGATTCGGTTCTGTTTTAGTGGTATCTGGGGGGTGTACACATGCTAATCGATGTTGGCTTCTAAGTGTAAATATATTTCGAGTCCAGTCAGCATTTTCTAAGTGCTGCCTGGAATCAGTCCAGTAATAAGTGGTCGAGATAGACATGGGTCAATTCTGGTTTGTTCTGTTTTATTCTATTTACTGATCATCAGGTGGAATAAATGGTACCAATCCCAGACATGGCGGCAGCCGTAGCCTAATAGTTAGAGAAGTGGATTTGGGACCAAAAGGTCGCTGGTTCCCTTCCCGATCCAGCAAAACAAATGTGTGGCGGTGGGGGAGTGAGCTGCACCTTCCCTTCTTCCACCTTCATGGCTAAAGTGCCGTTGAGCAAGGCACCAAACCCCCAACTGCTCTCCGGGCGCTGCAATGTGTGCAGCCCACTGCGAGTGTGTGTGTGTGCTCACTGTTTATGTGTGTGTGTGTGTGCTCACTTTGGATGGGTATAAAATGCAGAGGCAATGATTTCCCTTGCGGGACTCATATGGTATAGCAAAATCCAAAAAAAAAAAAAAAACCTGGTACTGATCAGTGGTATTCCTGTACTGTTGACCTTCACTTCTTGTGTATGTATATTGCTTATTTTTTCTAATTAAGTGAAGGGTGGGGCAATGATCTCCATCCTCTACAGCTATGGCATAATGGCAGGAGGTTTCTGATGAACGTAGTTTAGCCATAAGGTGATTCAATAATAGCTTATGGGTGATATATTACAAGATTTACCTGCATCTTGTTGACGTTAGGGAAATCTCCAGGTGAGATGTGGTGCTCTCTCTGAAGCATCTGATAGATTTCAGGTAAGTGTGCAATCAACTCCTCCTTCTTCTTCTCTTTCCCAAACAGAGACGGCATTTCTTTTTTTAGATAGCTGATGATGTAGGCATGCACCTAGAAGCAAGAGCATTATGTTATCCTATAGAACTGTTTTATTGTATCCACACTCACTGAACTGTGAGAAATAGGGCAGTATTATTCTTTTATGTAAATATACATGCACACACAATCATATCCGCTATGCACCTCGCAAGCAAGCCACGGTTGGAATACACCATCAACCTTCTAACATTATTTTTTATTATCAGGAAGCTGTCAAACAGCTTTTCTTTGCACCTCTAGGGCTTGGTTACAAAATCTATAATTATCAGCTGCTCCACCCGGAGACTGCCACTTGCCTGGAAGATGTGACTATGTTTACACACCTCTTTCCTAAAGAACGCGGACTAAAATAAGGCCACACTTCTGCTTTCAATATGTGGCCAGCAGCCAGAAACCAAAGTAGCGGGAGTGGCACAGTGAAGAAGAGTGACGGTGCAGAAGAGGGTGGAAGGTGAAACATACAAGACCTGCACTTTTTCTACGCTGGTATACATCATATGCATTCCTCATAGCAGGGGAAAGAGTTACACTGGGCCGTTTCAGGAGGTGAAATTGTGTACAGAATTATTTCACACACGCCTTAGTTGCATTAACGGAAGCAATGCAGGCACAACCAGAATTCCTGTTTGTTGGGTGGTGTTTGGAGGAAGCCTTGCAGGAGAGATAAGAGGCACATTGGGCGTCAGGTCCGTAAATAGATTGTTTAAAAATGTACAGACTCAAGTGCTGTTCTAGACTCTTTCAAATTGCATGCTCTAAGCTCACATGGCATTATCGGACATGTTCACATAGTGCTGGCCAAAAACAACAGTGTCTGAACTCAGGTCAAACACAAGACAAAACAGGCATGACATGGAGCCATGAAGGTCAATATTATCTCGAATCATTCCAAGCATTTCCACTGATATCATTCAAAAATAACATCTCGTTTTCCTTCCTCAACCCAACGCTCATTGCAACAAGGACTTACGCACATACTTTACCATGTGTACCAACATGCACAAAGAAGCTACATAAGCACGTTATGGTCCACAATAGTACAGAGATTGTATAAAATGATATTAATTGTAGTACACAACACAGAGGTGCATTTCTACAAGCAGTGTTCTCACAGATGATAAACCTAGCTGACCTTGGCAAGTCTGGCTCTTTTGATGAGGTCGTTGAGCTTGCGCAGGGCAGCGTTGCGTGGCAGGGCTTGGATGTCCCGGAAGAGGTCCTGTGCTTCAGCTTCAAAGAGCCGGCGGTTCTCAGTGTTCTGCAGTGGCTTGGCCCAGAAGGACCCTAGGTACACTCTCACCACCTCCGGGGTGTTGATAACTTTGCCCAAAGACCACATCAGGGCTCCATAGACACGCATCAGCTGCTGTGTGTCCACCTGGTCAGCCTTGTTTAGAACCACACGGATCTTGTCGTCCTGGCCACGGAAAGCCTTGATAGCTTCAGAGAACTCATCAGAGATATCTAGCTTGTGGGCATCAAAGAGAAGGATGATGCGATCTACACGCTCACCAAACCATCGCAGAACTTCAGAGAAATCGTAGCCTACAGAGGAGAGAGAAGATGTTTTATAAAAGAAGCATGCCTGGGGATACAGTTTTCAGTTGGTGGTATATTTACCATGAAACGCAAAGCAAAGTACTTCTGTACCTGTATATAGTTTCTGAAGTAAAGGAAATATTAGCATGTCAGGCCTTACAAATAGTTTTGGAGTAGGTGGGAGTAGGCCAAAGTAGCTGGGACCTATAATTATTCGGTACCGTATTCCACAGTCACATTTATGTGACCCGGCAGACCGCAGTATTAAATATGACTTAGTAATAAAAGAAGTGTAACTTCATCTTTAAATATTCACATGGAACCCATTTGTGAATTCTTCATTTCTACACCTGACTGCTTAATTTGCATATTTGGTATAATTGCATATTTCATAATCTGTGTATTCATTTACCTATAATTTTTTAAGATGCTTCTCATTTCTGATTGGTGGAAAGCCATCAAATAATTCTTGATACTGCATTGTTGCTATCAGTTATTTGGCACGATTACTGCACAGGTGCACTGCATGCGCCAATGTTCCTCGTCATAGATGTCACATAAGATAAACAGGCTGCACCTCATGGCAGACTGCGGAAGCACTGTGGCCCTGAGCAGTAAAACTCATATTGCTTTCCACTATTTATGCTGTTGTAAGGAAAGAGATAGAAAAGAGCATACTGAGAAAGGTTTATAGCTCAGGACCGCAGCCCTTCGGACATGATGTAGCTGTTTACCACGGGGCATATCTATCTATTTTATGATATGTATATTCTCCTCTCCCATGTCGTCCCAGACAAAATAGCTGCCTGACTTCCTGAACATCACAAAAAGCCAATAAAGGCATGTGTTGTGAAAAAAAGGTCTAATTCTTAAAAGTAAAAAAAAATTGACTCTTACTATAAAATGCTTTAATTCCATGTTCTGCTGCTTTCCGTGTATAGGATCGATAAGAAACAGTGCTAAATGTATTGCATGCTAACCTCATAGAGCTCACTGATGCTAACTAGCTAACTAGCAAACTAGACTAATAGACTGCTGCATCATCTTTGCTTTCTCAGAAGCCTCTTCCAAGTACCCAGCTCCACCTTATGGTAAGGATAATTATCACATATTCCACACTGTGAACTTATATGCTGTATATTTTGTATGAATATACTGAAAATATTTTAAATGAATAATAAAACAATTATAGAATTCGGATTTATTTGACATTAAGGATTATTCAGTCTCGGCCTCTCCATTAAATAATTCTCCATATCAAACTTTACCTCATTCAACAACTGCTGTGTATTTATTATTGTAATTTATTGTTGTTATTCACCTGATTCAAGTGTAGAACGAGCCTGAAGCCTATTTCTCTCATAGCTGGAATGACTTCACGGTTGAAGATTATTTTCATTATATTATTATTCATTCCGTACGGATTGAAGTTCATTCACGCTATGCAAAAGTAAAAAAATTCCTTTTAAAAAATTACCTTTCAATTTTTCTGAAAAAATGGTATTTTCAGTGTTTTTGTTTATTAGCCATACTTTTACCTCAATATACTTATCAGAATTATTTTTTTGGTTCTCATTGCTTACAATAGCATTGTTCAACACATTTTCACCAAAAACTGTTTACTACTATACTGTATACGACATAGAAATGACACAATCTGACTGGTCCACGATCTTAAAAAACATTATTCATTCATCCATAACATATCGAACTATGGATTTTATTTTCCACACTGTATATACACCCACCCTAACTGGTTATGTCAGAAGGTCTTGGCCGAACACCACACCTTTAATTATGATGGATTCTTCCCAGAGGCTTGTTACTTGGAGCAGGTCAGCAGGGTTGTTTTTTGTTCAACATTCAATTCTTGAGAAATAAAAAATGACCATCAAATAGCTTGATTCCAAATGTTGTTGCTTTTTGAACTGCATGATTAATGAAAGAGCGGGCGAGGGTTAGCATGCTAACTTTAGGGCAGTTGGGTTAGAAAGTCCCAGCCAGTACCCGTTCTTCTTCTTGGCACATAACACTTATGATAGCTCCTTCGGCCAGCACTCTCACTCACACTGATATGCCAAACCGCTTAATCCAATTAGGGTCACGGGGAGGCTGGAGCCCATCTCAGCCAACACTGGGCGAAGGCAGGTACACCCAGAACAGCTGTGGGCAGTGAGGGGAAACCAGAGTACCCAGAGGAAACCCACACAAACACAAGGAAAATCTCCACATAAAAATGCCCTCCCCAAGCCTGGAACTCGCCACTATGCTACCGTGCCGCCGGCAGCTGCAGGCCTCAGTGACTGCAGGTTTATTCCTTGGAGCAGCCCAATAAAATCGTACTTGGTGGAAAAAAAACATTTATTTATGGGAAAAAAGAAAAATCGTTCTTACCATCAAATACTTTTTTCCAAGTTTTGTTTCTTTTCATGGAATAACTAAATGGAAAAGCTGATTCGGTAGGGTTAGCTTTCAGCTTAGCGACCGTTGCTTGGTGTGATACGCTCCAGCCTTCCTGTGATCTTAGTCAGATTAAATGGCTCAGTAAACGAGTGAGTGATGAATATATTAAGTCATAGGCTGATCTAACACTCCTGAATAAATTGGAAGATGCCAACTGACTATGAGAACTTGTAATAAACCATTAATTGCACAATGCATTTTATATTTCTTACTTTTTATAATTTGAACTGTTATTTTGTGCAACATTAATAACATGCTCTGCATTTGTTTATTAATGACTAATTGTGCACATTTGAGAATCCCTGCTCATACTGCTATCCATGTAAGCTTATCACCTGGTCAAGCCTCATGTTAGAAGAAAGGACACAGTTTTAAACGGCTTTCAGGTGTTCTGGCATCACATTCTGGTTTCGAATATTCACCATGCACACTGCTCAACTCTTAGGAATGCACCAAACTGGCCGCAGTTCTGAACATCTGTTGATATACTCAGTTAACATTCAGGTCATGATGATATTAGGCTGTAAAAATATATTAAAAATACAATAGACTGGATTACATACTGATAAAGAAATGTAAGGGAATGCTGCCAAGTTACTGTGAAGAAGCAGCTGTGGCGAGGGGGGAATATTCTTGCTGTTTTTCACATTTAAAATCAGGGGCAACTGGTTCTTTAAAAATTAATCATGGACCACTGAGTGGTGCATCGACAATGTGCGTGACGATCAACCTGAAGATCGCAAGTTCGAATCCAGGTTCATGCCGCAACTAGTCCAGTACATGGGAGCTAATTGGCCGAGGGAGAGATGGCATATGCTCCACTGTCACTCACAGCGACCTCCAGCCAAACCATGTGAGCTTGTTCGTACAAAAGGGGAGAATAACGCATTCCCCTTTTGTTAGGTGTGCGTTAGGTTGCCTCCAAATACACATGCACAGCAGTTCGTAAAGAGGCGGGTGGCAGCATCGCATGACACGAAGGGGGCATGTGCATGTTTACGCCCCCCAGGGCCGTACTCCGAATTCCTGTGTGAATTTGCAGACTTGATTTCAAATCTGGTTGTTTCTTTAGATAAAGCTTTAATTGTTGGTGACTTTAATATTCATTTCGATAAACCAGAGGATCCTTTTAGAAAAGCGTCTGTGTCTATTCTAGATTCAGTAGGGGGTAAATCAGAATTTAACAGGACCCACGCATAATGCTGGCCACACTCTAGATCTAATACTAACTTTTGGATTAAACATCGAAAACATAGTCAGAAACTAATTCAGATCATTATCTTATCTCACTTACAATGCATCTTAGTATTAATATATACACCTCACCACGTTATCGCATTAAGCGTACTTTCACATCAACTACTGCGCAG
>JAQMYF010000023.1:27717210-27734360 GCA_030014195.1 Neosilurus mollespiculum | reverse complement strand
CGCCTCTCTCTCTCTGTGTGTATATATATATATATATATATATATATATATATATATATATATATATATAAATCCAGCATGAGTGTTAGAATTTATAAGCTTTAGAATTTTTTAAGCTTTTATTACGTTTGGGTTTAATTCCACTTTAAATGGAAAAAAAATTAACTTGTTAATGTTTGGATGTGTTTAGGTAAAATAAATAAATAAAAGTTGCTTCATTACATTATGAATAGATTGATTTCACTGCCCTTATCAACTGTCGTCATGAAACTCGGCAGTGTATAACAGCCAATCAGTGCTGCAGTGCATACAGCCAGACTGAATAGCCATGAAAAAGCTCCTTGACGGTTTCTTAAGTATGGCGCTCCACTCCATTATATAATTCAACATAAACAGCACAGCTCTCCTACCTTGGCCTCTAGTGTGTTACTTCTGGCTACCATTAGTCGCAAGTGTTCTGAGGCAAAGCTTGACTCGTGCTCCCGCATTTCCTGGTTCAGACCCTTTAATACACACAGACACGTATATATCAAGCTATCACCAGTCGGAATAAGAATATTAACAGCTTACCTAACTATAGAAGAAATGTTACAATTAAGAGAACAGTAGGGCTCTTATGGCCGTTAACAACATTTATTGTCTCATAGCAGCTATAGGAGTCATCACCTTGTAGGTGCAGCCAAAACGAATGAAGGAGCATGTGACCTGAGCCTTTGGACAGTCTTGCTGGTGAACTGACAACTAGAAGAGAAAAAAAAGAAAATGAAAAAAAAAAAAGCCACACTTCACTGTTGACTGTAAAAACTCTGCAAGCGTGTGAGGTAAACAAACAAAATCTCGAAACATGAAGAGTTCAAGGCAAACCATTTAAAATAACAGACAAACATTCTTACCTCACTTCTTAAAATGGATGAAAATGAACAATGATTAGGGCATGCTACTGGAAATGTAGGACAAACTGTGTCTTTGTGTTTCTGAATGAGGGAGAGAGAGAGACAGAGAGAGACAGAGAGAGAGAGAGAGAGAGATGGGGACAAGCGAGACAGAAAAAGAACCCACAGTATGAGTCACTATTCAAATCACGAGATAAAACTAAATAGAAATGCTTCACCTAGACTTCCTAGGACTTCCCACAGCCTCATTAACTACAGTAACTACTTCCACAAACTGGGCAAAGCACGAGGACCGACATTCTTAAAATGTCTTACAGGAGATTCCCCTAAAGTTCCCAGGACCAATGTGAAACCAAAACGTCATGGGACATTTCTGGTACAAATGAAGGGAAATAAAACAGAGGAAGTGCTAATACTTTGGAATTCATTTACCATAAAACCTTTTTTTTTTCTTTTAAAGGTACCTGTAGGTCCGTTAGAGCCATTTTGTGTGTGCAGAATTCACAGGTGGCTTCACGGTATTTGCATTTGCGACTCAAGTGTTCAGGCACATCCTTCCTCATGGTCTTCTCTTTACACAACGGACAGGGCACCTCAAAGTACTCACACATGTTCAAATGATCCTGAAGGTTTAGAGAGGACGACAGAGAGGCAGATGGAGACAGAGACGTAGAAGGGGATAAAAGAAAAGACCCATTCATTTCATTAAGGACCATCAGTAAAGAATGACTCCCTTCTCACTGAGACTCATCATGAACTGAAAAACCTTTATAACATTAATATACTGTTATGGAAACTTTTTTATAAAAGTCCCATTAAAAGTGGTCTAATATTTTCTTTTGTGAATAGCAGTTGGTTTACTGGAGAAAGATCAAATCAGAAATCAGTTCTTATAACTGAGTTAAAATTGTATTTAAAAAAAAAATATATATATATATATATATATATATAAATCACTATCATTATAGTATTTAATAATACATAGATGTAATCACTGCCTAAAGGCGGAGCTCCTGATAGATATCTGTACTGCTAAGTGTCCGAAGCTGGTGTTATAAGAGTAGCACTGCTCCTTTAAGGAGGAAATAAATAAATCCCGCCCGTGTGTCCCAAATTTATTCTGAAGTGAAAGAAGGAAAAGTTAGCACTGAGTTCACTCGCTGAGCTCTGACTTCATTTGTATCACCTGTCATGTTAGTTAATTTATCCATTTAACGAGTTCATGTTCCGTGTTGCTGCAAAGATAATTATAGAAATTATAGGACTTTTATTTAATTTCCAAATTTATTAAATTTTAATTAAAGGAATTACGGAAATTATAGGAAACGGCGTTCGCATACTGTACACTCGGCCGTAGGTCAATTTTGTCCGATAACTCCGTCTTCTGAAGGCTGTAATGGTCAATTACATCACATAAAGCTATTTTCTCATGGTATCTCGGCTGTGCAGCGGCGGGAAAGACTGAAGGCACCGTGCGAGAGTCATTGCGTCTTTTGGAGTGGTAAACTCCATGAGGCCTCCAGTCTGGAACAGTGCCTTACTATCCAGGGTCACAAACGCCTGGTCACATGACAGCATTGAAATCCACCTATTGCTGTGTCTAATTATCATGTGCTTTACAACGGAACACCGAAATTTTACAAGGATAATAACCGCAAACACTGTGCTTGGCTCCACTTTTCTGAAACGGTCAGCATTTCCTGTGGGTATATATTTATCTACATATAACTCTTCCCAGTCCATGATTCACAAGAGTCTCTTTTCTATACCTGCTACACAATGAAAATAATAATAATGATAATATTTAGTAATAATAACAGTAATAATAAAAAAATAATAATAATAATAATAATAATGATAATAATAATAACAATATTAATAATGATAATAATAATAATAATAATGATAATAATAATAACAATAAAAATGATAATAGTAATAACAATAATAATGATAATAATAATAACAATAATAATGATAATATTCAATAATATTAATAACAATAATAAAAATAATGATAATAATAAAAACAATAATAATAATATTAATAATAACAATAATAAAAAGAATGATAATCATAATAATAACAATAAAAAGAATGATACTAACAATAATGATAATAATAATAACAATAATAGTAATAAAAATAATATAAAAATATTATTAATAATATGAAAAAAATAATAATAATATAATTAATAATAATAATAATAATAATAATAATAATAATAATAAGACAATAACAGTATTAATAAGCTTTACATAAAGATAATATGAGCTAAAATAAAATAAAAGAAATGATATTAAAAGTCCTCATGGACCTGCTGGAGGGAACTAGTTCAATGCCGCTTGTCAGGCACGGGAAACATGTGCGGGAGTTACCTAGGCAACAACTGAGCAGTGAAGCCATTCGCTTCTCTTGCCAGGCGATTCGCGTGTCGCTTGCTGCTTTCTTTGTGAACACCGCTTAACAGTATCCTGTGTGTGTTCGTGTGCGAGTGTTTTGGTGGTGAGGGTGATGACAAGCAAAAAGACTGATTACATCTTTATACTGAGAACCGATCAGAACAGTCAGTTCTCAAATGTCCACATTCCCATCATGCACCTCTGCAGTCGGAGACCCAGAATTAGAACCTTTAAAACGTTAGTGTTTAATAGTTTATGTAGAAAAACATGGCGTCTCTACACTACATAAAGCGTGAGCGCGTGCACTCAGCTCAGTTCTTTAAGTCATCTAAAGGAACTCTGTGTTTTTGCGACAATCACAGACGAGAAACGTTGTGAGGAACCTCCTTCAGGTTCGTGCATGCTTTCAGTTTCCTTATCGAGTGAGCTCTACATAACAACCAATCAGCATTAAGACAGTAAAGGGGTATGGATACAGGACAGGTAAATGTTCCACGTCTATGGGTCTCCGCTCAGGAAGCTCCGCTGTAATGCAACTAAATAAAGTGCAGTGCAAGAGGGAAAAATAAATAAATAAACTTACTGTAACTTGCTGTAAACTCATTTGTTCTTTACATCCGTTTTTGGCACTGCGGCAGTAGACTTTCAGGGTCATAATCTCTCTATGGCAGCAAACATCACGAAATATCTGACCATAAAGAAACATGAAGTTACACTACTTTCACCCTCCAGTCACAGACGTTGTGCTTTCAGCTGCAGTGTTAAGAGTTACGGGGAAGAGCTTACTTTATCTGGAGATAAAGGCTCCATGTCAGCGGGGCACATCGGATTCGGCTTACTGAAAGAATAAAAACAACAAGGTGTTTGATATCTCGTGCAGTAACCAGTGCTCTAAAACATTTTGTGATGCACTGTACTCTCGTAAAGGTTTCGGATCTGAGATTCCTTCAGTGGTCATGTGAACATTCATTCATTCATTCATTCATTCAACCGCGTTATATATTTGGTGAAACTCTCTCCCCCAGCATGTTGGTGTTCACCCATCACTAGACAGCCTCGCGTCTGGGAGTGTAAGGTCTACGCTTCTTCCCAGACACGAGATGATTCTGCATGTGAAATTGCCTCATGTATTATAACCCAGGGCAGCTGATGTGTTTGGAGGAGAGCACTTACAGTTTGCTTTAAGTTTACATGAACAGCAAAGGTATTAAACCGGACATGGGTAATGGCCACAACGTTATTACTAACCAAATATCTGGAGCCGCATTTTGTCCTTCTTTGGTTTCCAAATATCAAACAGTGTAAACTTCTGAAATCCCCTGATTCACAGAGGCACCATATCTCTCTCTCTCTCTCTCTCTCTCTCTCATACTCCAGAACAGAGCGAGAGACTCACACACTCAGCGAGAGACACAGACATACACACAGTCAACGAGAGAGACACACACACACACACACACACACACACAACACAATGAGAGAGAGACACAAACATCAACACACACACAGTGAGAGAGACACACACACAGCACACACACCATAACACACACACAGTGAGAGAGACACACACACCATAACACACACACAGTGAGAGATACACACACACAGGCACACACACAAAGAGACAAAGAGAGAGAGAGACACACACACACACACACACACAAATAACACAACACACACAGTGAGAGAGACACACAGGCACACACACAAAAAGACAAAGAGAGAGACACACAGAGGGACATACACAGACACCCACATATAGAGAAACACACACACACACACACACACACACACAGACACACACACAGACACACAGACTTTTTTCTTTTTTGTAAACAGATCCCTTAAAGTGATCGTGGAATAGATGGAATCGTTAGCTTTGTTGATTCACTCCGTTATGGTGATAAACCCTGTAACACTGATTGAAAGTTTAAAGTGTCCCAACCTAAGCAGCTGGGAAATGCAGCTCTCGCAGAAGCGGTGTCCGCACTCAGTCTGCCGGGGATTACACAGCACCATGCGACAGCACTCGCAGCAGTACTTGGACTCGGGAGGCATGACGAAGTGGTCCTGAAAACCACCACGCAGCGGGAGGAAGGACTGCTGCTGCTGCAGAGCAATCTGCTGCTCCCGCCCGTCCACACGGTGCGGCAAGGACATGACCTGCAAAACAACACAAACACAGATGGACAAATGACCTCCCTGAACGTGGCACGGTCCTTCTACAGCTGAATACCGATGAAAGTCCCGAGACACAAGCAAGATATAAGGTAGCGGATAATGGTTAGCGGATAAGTGTTGTCATGACGTGTGGGTCGTTACATGTTCATGTGAGAAGCTTCTTTCAGATTCTGTCACTAAGCCCTAGGGATGATGACTCTCGAAGCTGGGAAAGTTTCCAAAAATCTCAAGCACCAGTGTGATCAAAGTCATGTCTTGGCTTCTAACTGGGAAGTTTAGAAAAACCACTGAGTAACCAACAGGTCTGATTATTGAATCATTATTTCGGTCTGCTGGAAAAACACCAGACATGTCCAAGATCACTCAGGCACAAGAATTCATAATATTACACCCTGAAGCCTGATGATAAGGAAAGGAAGGGGGGCAACCTGCATTCCTAAACCCCAACACCACCAAATCCATCCAGAAAGACAGGTGTATACAGCTGGATTCCTGATAAACTACAGAACACTATTTAAAGACTACAAACAAGGTCAAGAGATTTCATGATTACATCATCAGCTTCAGGTAAGTGTAGCACTCATCTCACGATGCCTTCACCCCTATTAATCCAGACGTTCAGACCGAATCAGATCGAAAGTGACACTTTGGTCTGTTTGCTAATTTGGTTGGGTTTTTAATCACACACACGCGCACGCACACACACACACACACACACACACACACACACACACACACACACACAGGAAAAAAAAGCACTGGGTCAGTGCCTGAACCTCCGCTGTGTGGGATATGTGGACCTGTCTGGGTGGGTCCTGGATCTGCTCCAAAATGTAATCGGTTCTTTCCAGGCCCATACCCAACCCCTCCCCCCAAGTTTGATGAAAATCAGATCAGTATGTTTTTATGTAATCCTGCTCAAAGAAAAAAAAATTCTTTCATGAACGTTTGCTAAAAAGCCTTTTACAAATTCCTGGGCTGCCGTGCGACGGCCTGGCGAGCTGTCCAGGGTGGACTCTGCCCTCGCCCAGAGTCGGCTGAGATGGGCGCCAGCCTCCCCGCGACCCTAATCAGGATTAAGCGGCTCAGATGATGATGAAATTCCTGGGTCCGGCTGCTCCTAAATGGCGCAGGTTCCTGTCAGACCACAAACCCTCCTCCGCCAAAACCAACTTTGATGAATAGTTTTTGTTTAACACAGGCTGAAAGTATTCGTTCAGAAAAACAAACAGTGGAAAAAAAAAAATTCGGAGTGTTCACAGACGCCACACAAATCAGCCAAGCAAAGAACACAGAACACGCTCAGTATATCACGATCAGATCGTCACGGTTCTGAAGTTAGACTGATATGTCGTGTACTGCATCCACTCTTTATCTATTTTTTTGTCAGTCCAAATAATCAGAGCATCACATTCCCTCAGCACATTTCTGTCCTCTGTTTTTTTTAACAGGGGACATGATGCCAGTCAGTGCTTCGTACCGTTAAACACAGCGGTATAATAATTATAATAATAACTAGAAACGCGTTCTCGTCACAGAACACTAGGCGAATCCCCCGCGTGGTCGACGGCACACTTAGTATCATCAGGCATTTCTAAAAAATAAATCTGATGCCCATAGGCATATTTGGTATAAATATCAAACAATCCTGTGGTAAATTTTACATGTCTGACTTTTTACATGACCACGTGTATATTTCATGAGGCCCATGTGACCTTGAAACTAGATCAAGTGCAGCAGATAATTGCAAATACAGCAAGAATCGTTCAAATAGTGATACAAGCAGGAAGTCTGGTACATGTACTCTTCAAATCCCACTCTTTCCAAAAATACCACTGGCCATGAAAAATCCTCGATGGTGACCCCAAAAACGTGTTTTTCCTTAATAACTGGAAATGCATTGATTTTAAGTTGGGTATTGTGGACATTTTGGTACCAAACACATGTCTGCGTCTCTTCTGGTTCTTGAGATACACCACCCCAGTACTTCTACAGACTCGGGAAAGCAAAACATTTGTACCATTCACTGCTGTTAAGTGAATTCTGTGATATGAAACTACTACAGTACAGCTGTTACTGCGGATATAAAGAGAGAGAAACCCCATTTCCAAATCCACATGGGACTATCTGTCTTTGCAAAAACAAGAAAGAGAAGCCTTGTAGAAATGATGTATGATCATGCTGGAGATTTCAGCCCAGTTGGGGATTCTACAGTACGTAACTATACAGAAGAGGGCGTGGTCTGTCCACCAGTTTTGCGTAAGGGGTTGTTCACCACTGCAGTGATGGACAGCACTGATCACAACCCATCGGCAACAACATCATTCCATGGGACCAGCATCTCTGTGTCCCAGCATCCCACTAAGGAAAACGGGGGGCAGGAGCGACAGCAAATCAGATCTGGACCTGAGAGGGTCAGGACCGTTCCACAACTGCCTGACACGTTCACAAATATCCTTCCTGCCTCCTTCAAAACAAAGAATCCCCTTCCACCAAACCGCCCGATACCACAGCCGCTTACAGATGACTTTGGGCAACAAATCGCACTTGAGTACCAGCGGCTGGAGAACGCCGTGGTGACTGAGGAAACAGATGGTTCCGTGAACCTGACACGGCCAGCACACCATGCATCAATGAAGAGAAGTCCAGAGTTAAAGTGAGCATTACTTGCTCTGCTACGGGACCAAGCTCATTCCGTTGCTACTGGTAAGCATGTGATGGAGAAAGTGCGGGACGTTGGATGACCAGCCAATCTACGCCCTGGCGAAGCAGGTGCAGTGGGAATGGCCTGAGCAATAAGGAGAAGACAAGCACCTTGTCATGTTCGGTGATCACCATATTGAGATGGCAGTATGAGACTGGATCACACTTGAAAGGTGGGGTTTTTTTTGCGTGTGTAAATTTACATGTTTTATTGCAGACGTCTCCAACGCCGTCTTTAATACAGGAGTCGGGCAGCCTTTTCGGCTACAGGGAGGGGAATATGAAATTCTCTGACTCAAACAAAGTTCATTTGGCATGTCATATCTCCAGAACTATAACAGATACAGACCAAAGTGCCCACAATAGCCACATTTATATCCAGCTTCAATACATCTGTGAAGCAGAAAATCTGTATTTTCCAACTCAAGGCTTATAAACTCATTTCTTTCCCTCCCGAGTCGGTAAAAGTAGCTCTATGCTGTATCTCAAGAATCGTAATAGATACTGACATGCACTTGGTACCAAGATATCTGCAACTTTATATTCAACTTTCACACGTTTAAGGGGTTTAAAACCAATACATTTCAAGTTATAAATGGAAAAAAAGAATTTTTGCACGTTTTCGTGGAGACATCTTGGATTTTGGGGCCGCCATCTTGGATTTTTTCGTGGCCAGCGGTATTTTTGGAACGAGTGGGATTTGACGAGTACAGGTACCAAATTTCATGCTTGTATCACTATTTGAACGATTCTTTCACTCTATCTGCTCCACTAGACCCAGTTTCAACAGACTTAAAGTTCAACAGGTATGAATTGGAAACCGATCAAACAAAAATTGCACCCTCTAGTTAACGGGCATTTTTGATAACTTGATCTCTGTGACCTTGAAAAATAGGTCAAGGTGAGCCAGTTTCGACGGGCTGGTAGGGTGTGCCGTAGGTACCGTTCAACATCAATGTAAAAGAAATCCATATAGAAACGGCACTGCTGGAGTGTTAACAAGAAGTGTCTGCGGCGGCGGCGGCGGCCTGCCTGTGAAAACGTAGCATCCCCTACGTTTCACAGGAGTACAATGACACCAACATTTAGAAGAATTTGAATATACAATGCTCAGAGTGTAACGTAAGAGGAAATGTAGCTGCAAGCAGCAATTCCGGGGTCCAAGTGCATATAAGCCAATTCCCTTGGAGGTTTGAAGTAACCTAGACGTCAGTAAAAGGTCTTTATAATACCAAGATTTGTGTTGATCTGGCCAGCGTTTCGAAAATGAGAATAAAATATCCAAGGAATGAGTCATGTTACCATTACAATTTGATTGACACATAGCTCTGATGTAGTAAATTGATAATTTAATGATATTTATGAAGTTATTCAATGATAATTTAATGAAAGTAGGGTATAATCTGAACAGGTCGCAGACTACCACAGGACCACAGTTAAACACAAACTACTCAGAGTAATAAGATTTAGAAAAAATGAGCTGAACAGAAAATATGAGGAAATAAAAAGAAACTTACGGAATTCTAGTGAATGAATTGTGAAATAACTTCACGTCCCTGTGTCGGTACCTCCAGACCTTCTGTTCTTAGCATCTTGTACGTATTTTCAGAAAAGCTTTCGAGATGCGTTTCAGGATATTAAAAAAAAACAAACACTGACAAGGATCTAATCCAGTTCAGTGCCACAGCCATCCACCGCCGACAGCACAGGGGAGCTAACTGAGCTCTCACGGAAGGGAGGGATGGCATACGCTCACCTCACTGTCACTTACAGCCATCACCAGAAAATCATGTGTGTCTGTGAGCTCATGCAAAGAAGGGGCGAATATCGCTCCCCCTCCGCGTGTGTAAGGTGTGGGTGGTACACATGCTGAGGGGACACGTGCTTGCTTACAGTCGCGTGAGAGGGAGGCAATGCTTGATAGGTGAGAATTATAATATATATAAGACTAAATTTGGGGAGAAAATACAATAAATATCTGAACTGACACATAATTACATCACATCCTGTGGGACGCGCTTATTCCTCTGATCTCCAGCCGAAACTTTGCACGTAAGCACCAGTGCGCCGCATCTGCCTGGACAGCTCATTCAGCCCAAACACAGTTTTCTATAAAACATGCTATTTGGTGCAAATTATGTCACACTTTTTCAGATATTAAATATACTGAGGTTTCTGCAGCTTGTTTGCATTACGTTTAATTTTGCACCTCTCAGACTCCTGCACTTATTTAGTCAAAACAAATATTTTTACTTGCATCACTGTGTGATTTAATGCAAAATAATAGTAATGATAATGGCATCACTGTTCACACACGTCCTTATCAAGACCTCTATTTCGGTTTTGTGTTTAACCTCATTATATAAACCCCACATACGAGTCCATGTCCTGAACAGAATCCAGCTTGTTTCGTAAAAGTAAACATTCACTTCAGTGTGAGCTCAAGTCAAGGTGAAACGTGTGTTTCTCAACAACTAATAAAAAGAAGAGATCATCTCAACAGTAAAAACTGGGTAATAAACCCAGAAATGTAACGACATCCTGGATTTTCCTTTGTGTTTTCAGCTCCTGTAAAGAGGAGGGCAAGCTGCACACGGTTACCGGCGAGGACGCATTTCTTCGAGTGAGAAAATTCGAACACACGCAAAAGAAAAGTGATTTGAAATAGATTTTAAATCCATCCACCATCTTCTGCACTGCTGGACTACAAGTGGATGGTTCCAGGAACAGGAAGTGCTACGTGCTTGATAAAAGGTCAACTAGCGACAATAATTAGCATCTAATTTGTTTAAGGCATCAGTTCCTTTGAGTTTTAACGGACGGGTACGTGCATCATGTATTCATGTGACCTGAGCTTATTTACAATATGAGGTAGCTAGCAGTCACTCACTGTGTTTTTTTTTTAAATTTTTTGTTTTGTTTATTTGTAATTTTTTTTATTTAATTCTATTTTTTAATCTGGAGTGCACACAGGAAGTAATGAGCAATAAATGATTCAAGTGACATGCAAATCACCTTGTGCCTCAAGTAGGTTTCACTCATGGAAAGCTCTGGTGGCCCAGGTAACCTTCTTGCATGATTCCTGCTTCCAAATGTTTCCAAACCAGTTCCTACAGGAAGTGTAGATCCGCAGCATTAATCTACTTCGTTCACTAATGAGTAGTTTTAACTATTAGCATTACATTATATTACTTAGCATATATTAGCTCATATTATCATAATAAATAGCTTATCGTCATCATTACTATCTCGTAGCAAGTATAGAACAAAGATTCTTGTGCATCATGAACCAGAAAGAGTTAAATATATATAAATAAATACAAACGTTTCGGGAGCATGGACCCAAGCACGGCGTTTCCGGTTATTTTGCAGTCGTAAAGCACACGTAAAGCTACTCATCCATGTTGATGTAATTAGAAACTCGTGTTCTTTGTTTTCCTACGATAAATGCTTTGGGGGACTCAGTGTTTGGCAGCATCTGTCAATCAACGGTATCTTTAAATTGGTTATCACTCAAATCGTGTCGCGTGAAAGTCCAGCTTATTTGAACTCCGTTCACATGGACTACGTGACGCTAGGAAAGAATTTGGCCCCTCATCGCTCATTCCTCTGGTATCCTTTGACTTCACACGGTGGCTTGTTGCTCATCACTTCCTGTGTGGACGTATTTTTTTGGCTCATGTTTTTTATCCTTAGCTACAATCGAGACTAGATAAAGTGCCTGAAGCATTCAGCCATCACTTTAATAGTGCAACAGGAGAATGTCTCATCAGGTCCGACATCCTCGTGTAAAAGCACCGGTCACTCTCACTATCATTTACATGAACTGAATTTGTGGAAGCCTCGACTCGTGTCTTTGAGTTTGAAGACTTCCTTTCGAACAGTCGTACATGGGCACTCGCCAAGTTAACACAACTTGCCATTGTTCGTCACTGATTGTGTGCTGGTACTTGAGTCTGGATGGACTTAATTCAGATAAGGCGTGATAAGGATCTGATGATTCGAGCCGAATGAAGCCCACACTAATCATCAAGCGGCGTTGTCCCGTAGTCCTGCAGTAAACTGGAAAACGGGTGGCACTGATACGGTGGGACACAAACAGAAGCGGATAACCATTTCACATTATTCTGATCGATAGAAGACATCGGGCGGCATGGTGTCCACCTCACAGCGCGTAGGTCCTGGGTTCGAGTCCCGAGCTTGGCGTGGGTGTTTCTGTGTGTAGTCTGCATGTTCTCCCCGTGCTTGCATGGGTTTCCTCCGGGTACTTCAGTTTCCTCCCACAGGCCAAAGATTAGGCTAACTGGATCTTTTAAGTTGCCCCTGGGTGCGAGTGTGGATGGTTGTGTGTGTTGCCCTGCAATGATCTGGTGAACTGTTCGGGGTGTAACCCCTTTATCCAGTGTCGGCTGAGATAGGCTCCAGCCTTCCTGCCCTGCGACTCTAAAGTCAATCTAAGGAAGAAACCGGGTGCTCCTAGGCTAACTGGCTGTTCCAAATTGCCCCTAGATGTAAGTGTGAAAGATTGTGTGTTGGCTGTCCAGACTTTACCCCGCCTTGGCCCAGAGTCGGCTGAGATAGGCTCCAGCCTCCCCTTGACCCGATTAGGATTAAGGTTTGGTGAATGAGCGAGTAGAAGACATCACTGTTTCTGAAACCGAACTACTCATCCATCACTGTTTATAGCTCAGCAGACGGAGACGTTACAGTCATCTTAAACACTGCCCTTGCATTGCCACATCAAGAGCTCCTGACCAGCAGCTCACAGCCTGGGAAACCCCTTCACAACAGGCATAACTCTCTGGCACTAATAATATCTCTCTACAGCCAAATACCTCACTCCACAACCGAGCACAGGGGAAGGTCTCAGCTACGCCACACAGCCCAACACGAAATACCTCCGACAGACGCCGCCACAGTTATGCTCTCACTGCATTTTCAATTCAAGCTCACCGCAATGCAGGCGAGAGTACAAGAGAGCAATTCGGAAAGAAAAAGAAATAATTGAGAAGAGGGAAAACAGATCATGATGGGGATCATGGGCTGAAGCAGAATGAGCTTGAGTGCACAGTCACATGATCACAATCTGGCGAGAGGAACAGTTCGTTCGTTCATCTTCTGTAAGCACTTTATCCAGGTCAGGGTTGTGGAGGGTCCATCAGGCAGGAGGCAGGAATACAGCCACATTTTCACACATGTGTACAGACACACTTTCAACAGAGAAGAGGAAACCGGAGAACCCAGAGGAAACCCATGTTTTCCTAATACATACACATTTACGTACGAACACTCACTCGCTCACTCATTGAATTGCTTAACTGGGGTCGCGAGGAGGTTGCAGCTTATCTCAGCTGACACTGGGCAAAGGCGGAGCACACCCTGAACAGCATGCCAGACCAACGCAGAGCCAACATACACACAACCATTCACACACTCACACCTAGGGGCGATTTGGGACAAAGAAACGTCTCTCGGACTGCGGGAGGAAAGCGGAGTACGCGGAGGAAACCCACGCATGCACTGGGAGAACATGCAAACTCCACACAGAAACGCCTCGCCGAGCCCGGGACTCAAACCCAGGACCTTCCTGCTGTGAGGCGTTCTGCTAACCGCTACACCATGCCGCACTAATACAGAAACAAGAGCTTCTTTATCCCATATATGGCACTTCAAAGCCAACATCAAACTATTTCAGATTACAAACTCCTCATTCCCAAAAATTATCACTACTATTATTAGCGTCACCAAAACCTAATCATTTATTTTTGCACATCACTGTGCGGCCGCTGTAGTCATTTTCCACTCAGTAAACACGTCTTCTTTCTAAACGCCAGAAGACACACCCCTCCGTCAGTGAACCTGTACAGAGAAGTAAAGCTTTACATCTGAAAATGGTTTTAAAACTGGACTGATCCTATTTATAAAGTTCGGCGACTTAGAAAAGTGAACACGCTGTACACGTCTCTATACCCGTCACATCAATCACTTTTCACATAAATTACTCACTGATGTAAAAAAAAAACACTGCTGCAAGTACGATGCATGCACGCCCCCTAAACACACAGCTGCGGTGCGACCCAAGCATACAGGGCTGTCTGCTGTGTCATATGAAGATGCTTAATCATCTGCTGAGAGAGAGCGTAGGAACTTTCAGAGAAACATGAGCTCATAGAAATCAGTGTACAGCACGGGACCAGCGTGATCTCCTGGGTCCACTCTCAAAAGTCCTTATCCAGGGTGGCAGACTCACGGTTTGCAGTCACGGAGGCAAAACTTCAACAAAACCTTGTCTCAGAAAATATAAAGAAAGCTACGGAATATGACCTTAGTGTTTTTAATGCAGAAGGTCCTGGGTTCGAGGCCCGCGCTCGGTGAGGATGTTTCTGGATGAGGTTTGCATGTTCTCCGCATGTTTGCGTGGGTTTCCTCTGGGTACTCCGGTTTTCTCCTAGGTGTGAGCGTGAACAGTTTGTGAGTGCACTGCCCCTACGGTGAACTGTCGGGATGTTTAGGGTGTACCCCGCCTTCGCTCAGAGATGGCCGAGATAGGCTCCAGCCTCCCCTTGACCCTAGTAGGATTAAGCAGGTTACCAAATGGATGGATGCAAGACAGCCGTGTTCTCTCGCAGGCAGTCCGAGGTTAAACTTCAATAAGGAACCAAACTCACTATAAAGCAAGTCCGGAGAAATACAGCAAACAGTCCATAAAAATCCCCCGAGACATGAAGCTGGTGAACTAGTCCGCAAACTATTAACATCCATCCAAACTACAAGAAACAACCCGGACGTTACTTTCTACATGGAATGAAGGCGTCGTGAAAACCAGAGGAAAGTTCGCCATGAACCGTTTCAAACTGAGTAAAATCCCTCTGACCGGTGGAGGGTACTTTAAAGGGTGACGGAGGAAAAACTCAGAGCTGTTTTGGCAACAACAACAACAAAAAAAAAAAGCCGCTCTATAGAACGTTGTAACCCCTCAGCCAGGACGCCATCCCCCATACGAACCGTTCGGGACAATCAACACTTTATTAGCCACCCTACACACAGGTTTAGGTTCAACAAGAACAAACTTAATATGTTCAAGGTCACTGTGCCAAGGTCAAAGGTCACATATGCAAATTAGCCACCCCAGGCACAGGTTTAGGTCATAGGGAGTGCCTATGCAAAAGTTCAGGAAGCTATCATGCATACGAGCCGAGCAGTGGCCCGGACAAGCTTCATATGTTCAATATAACGACCCGACAGCACAGACGATTCCTCGGATGGCGGTGCGAAGTCTCACCGCGATGCCGTTCGGCTCCGAAAGTGTACTCAGGATGTGAAGTAAATATTTCATTAACTTGCACAGCAAAATTGTGTTAAGGTTCGTAAAGTGAGGTTCTCTCCTCGTCTCACAGCCTCGTATGTGTGCGGACCTCATAAAAACAAACACAACGGATTAAAGAGTCTCCGCCTTTCTCTTAGGTTCTTGTATATACACTAAAACTCCTATGCACCTCAGGTTCAAAAAATTATATTCCCCAAGATGGAACGACGGCGACCCTGCCTTCGGTACACAGCTGTTAAATATCCGCCGACAGATTCATATTTATTATTATTATTAATATTATTGTTATTATTATTATTATTGAGTATCCACCATACACTCGAGTATCCAGCTCACTCTCAGTCATACTATTTTTTTTTTAATATTTACTTTTTCATAAAAATCTGGACATCAATCATGCAAGTACTGCCTCTGAAAAGAGGATATTCAAGGCTTCAGCCTCGTTCGGCGTCATCACATGAAACTGAAATGAAATAAGAGTCAAAACCCTCCCAGGGAAGGTCACGTATTATCGGCTGACCAATATGTGTAGTTCTCTAGGAGCTTCCAGGAATATTTAAGGGGCTTTTCACTTTGCTGCCTGGTTATTTGCCATCATTGCTGACAAAACACACACACACACACACACACACACACACACACACACACACACACGAGCGAAAATGCAGCGTGTAAGCAATTCCTGATAGAGACGGATAAATCTCATAGCACGACACACTAAAGAAAAACTGCTTTGCTGTTCTAAATGTTCTGTACAGTCCTTTTTACTCTTAAAGAATTGTTAGATATCACACTCAACTAATTCTATATATTAAAAAAATGAAGCTTATGATCACAAATTGCACAGATTAAAAAAGATTTTACTATTGAAGCCCATTTCAGCCACAAGAGAAAAAGAAACCTCATCCTGTAAGTGATAATTACGAGACCGAGTTGTAAGTACGAGTAACTGTCTCATAATTATGACTTTTCTAAAACGGTACTTTTCACTTTCACTCAAAGAAATGTTTAACATCACACTGAAAAAATAGATTAAAAATAAAAATCTGGGAGATGAAGATAACATTCCTGAACTGCACAGATCACAAAGATTACGGCTCTGACCGTTCAACTTTACATTTAAATTTCAGTTCATTCATTTTAAAAATGGCAAAAAAAAAAAAAAAAAAAATGGCAAAAAAAACAACCCAGGACGAGTCGTTTGAATCGATGTGTTCATGGCTGAAACAGAACACACAAAGCCAGTAACTTGCCTCAAAAGACGGAAAGCAAAAATTCAGCCGTCGAGAGACCATTTATACCGTCTCAGCCCGAGCTCTACATCCCAGTCGAACAGAATTTAACACCAGAAAGAGCTGGCGGGGAAATGTGTAACCCAATCCGTCAAGAGTGTAAGTTCAGGACTGAATGGCGTCCAGGTAGAGGAGGATTTCTTTGAACATGCCTGCAGTGCTGAAAGAATCATAGCAAAAATGAAACAAAAGTCTAAAGGGGAATATCAGCCTATTCTCGTCTGACCTTTCGACAGAGGAAGAGATCAAGTGGTACTCTCTCTCTCTCTCTCTCTCTCTCTCTCTCTCTCTCTCACACACACACACACCCACACACACATATATATGGTTAACGGGCAGACATCGTAG
>JAQMYF010000023.1:27695538-27710628 GCA_030014195.1 Neosilurus mollespiculum | reverse complement strand
TTCATGCTTCCTTCAGCAGACAAGCTTTATGGAGATGCTGACTTCATTTTCCAGCAGGACTTGGCACCTGCCCACACGGCCAAAAGTACCTAAACCTGGTTCAGTGACTGTGGGATTACTGAGCTGTATTGGCCAGCAAACTCGCCTGATCCAAACCCCATAGAGAATCTACGGGGCATCACCAAGAGAAAGATGAGAGACATGAGACCGAACAGTGCAGAAGAGCTGAAGGCTGCTTGAAGCATGCTGGTCTTCGGTAACACCTCAGCTGATACACAGGCTGATAGCATCCACGCACTGAGGCTGTAATTCATGCAAAAGGGGCCCAAACCGACTACTGAGTACATATTCATGATTATACTTTTCAGAGGGCTGACATTTCTATATTTTAAATCCTTTTTTATTGATTTCATGTAATATTAAAATTTTTGGATTTGGGGTTTTCATAAGCTGTAAGCCAGAATCATCAAACTTATCACAAATAAAGGCTTGAAATATTTCACTCTGCCTGTAACGAGTCTGTATAATATTAGTTTCACCTTTTAAGTTGAATTTCTGAAATAAATGAACTTTTGCACGGTATTCAAATTTTTTGAGTTTCACCTGTGTGTTTATGGATTTAGGCCTTAAATTTTGGCCAGACCATCACAGGCCCAACACACTCTCACACACACCTCGGGGCAAGAACAGCCAGTTAGCCTGATGTGCATGTCTCAGTGGGTTATGGACTGAGTTGAATTTCTCCAGACTCGTTTAATGCTTTTACAATGAATTTGGTTCTTTATTGTCATGGTTGAATTTCAGACCCGGGCGGCCTGTGAGAGAACACGGGTGCTGTCGGGTTTAACTCTAAGCTAGTTTTGCTGTTCGCCGTCCTGGATCCTCACACACAGCTAACATTTCCTGAGACACTTCTTTTAACTCCTCTTTTTTCTGTATCTTGTATTTCTGTTTAAAATGGGTCTTGCTGTGTAAACTACTTTAAAATAAACAGCAAATGAAAACATTTAAGTTTGGACAGAACTGGCAGTTTGTTGACCCCCGTAGACAAACACAAGCCTGGACAGAACCCTCTCATGACGTGCCTTTGGTGGCCGCCGTATTACCGAGGATCTAAAATCCACTATCCGCGTATAGACGTTGTTGAACGTTGTAAGTGAAATAGTATCTCTAAAGGACAAAAAAAATAACATTTCACGTGTTAGTATTCTATCTACAGAATAATCACATTCTCTCATCATTTATTCCTTTTTCCATAAAATAATCCAAACTCCAGATTTTTGTTGAATTTTATTTGTATAGTGAGATTTTTCCAGCACGTATAACAACATGACTCAAAGCACAAAATGAAACAAAACTTCAATCCTGCAGACTGCATGTTTAAAGCCTAGTTTTCAAGTGTAACCAGTCTCTGGTGAGGCGGCAACTTCGGCACGTTCTGAACGCACGCGATATCCCGAGTAGCGCCAGGCTTGTGTTTAAGTCAGTGGTTGAACATTAAAAATATCCATCCAGCCATCTGCCAACCTGCTTAATCCTACTTGTATGGCAGGGAGGCAGGAGCCTATCTCAGCCGACTCTGGGTGAAGGCGCGGTACGCCCTAGATACCTCGCCACTCCATCACAACCATCATAACACACAACCATTCACATTCACATCTAGGGGCAATTTGCAACAGCCAGTTAGCCTAATGTACATGTCTTTGGACTGTGGGAGGAAACCAGTGTACCCGGAGGAAACCCACACGAGCACAGAGTGAACATGGACTCCACACGGAAACGCCCAGGACCTTCTTGTGAGGCGGACATGTTAACCACTACGCCACCCTTCCACCCTAATTAAAAGGAACGAGTTGGCTATTTGATTTGCGCTGTGATCGCTTAGATGCTTTGCCGTAAAACGAACAAGAACCAACATGAACTTCGCCAGTCATCAAATCTCAGTAACGGCACATCCGTCTTTATTAAAGGACCGCTATGCATCCCTAAGAGCGGTTTCTACAGGATAGGGGTTTTTTTTTTGTGGGTAGAAGCTATTAAATCGATTTCCTCTACCAAAGCTGCCACCAGGTTTGAGGTGTGCCAGTACGAAGGGTACACACTCTCACGCCGTCTCTCAGCTGCCTGGCTCTGTGGCGCTCTGGCTCCAGGCTGCTTTTTGGTGGCAAGTTTGCGATACCTATTTATCTGTCTATACAAAAACAGTGACTCACTGCAATATCTACAATCATCTCATGACTGCATTACTGACTAAAGCAGAGTCCAAACAGGAAGTGTGATTCGCAACCAGAGCTGGCCATGAGCGAGACTTGATTGTGCTGCGAGGCGATTCGCTTGCCACTTGAATTGTTTATCGCTCCTGTGTGGACGCTGTTTAACTCTAAACTCGTTTCAAGTACTGTGCAAAACCCGTTGCAGGAATAAAATCCCGATCATTGTGTTCAGGTTTGAATCATGAAACACACACACACACACTTCTTTACCTTAAATCCCACTGGTTTATTATGTGGCTAATATGACAAACTAGTTATATGTGGACAGCGTATGTATTGTTGAAAACTGAGGCATGGACGCACACACGTACGTGCGTGCGTACACACACACACACACACACACACACACACATACGCACACACACGCACACAAAGCCTAAATAATTCTTCCCATTGGTGGTTCTGGCACAGTAAGAAAAACACCGGAGAAGGGCGTGGGGGTGGGGGAATTTGGAGCCTCGGACAGACTGGACCAAAAAAGACTTTGTCCATAAACTCAGTAACCTGCATTTGTATCTGCATCTGTAGTGCGTTTAAAAATTGGAACACCTCGCATCCACATGCTCCTCCTGTTTTACTGGAGAACGCACCTTTAAACTTTGAACAAGTATCCCTGATAATTACCCATGCATGCAAGACAGACCTTAGTACACATCATTAAAAACCCAAGGAACAAAAACGCTTATACCAAAATAATATATATTAAAAAATAATAATAAAAAAGCCTGCATTTAATTAACAGTTCAATTGCTTTTAAAAAGTCACTGATTTCGCATCACATATAAACCTCATCATTCGTCATCACGGCCTTAAACCTCCTTCTTAATGCATTACTGTTTCAATTCTAACCGAGTGACACCCTGATAAAACGGAACTGCTCTATTCAAAAATATCAAAATCAATAAAAATCATAATCAACTCTACTTGAATTTCAATTATTTTAATATCTTAAAGGGAAAAACGAGATGCCTACACATGCTTGGCCATTTCATTATAATTAAATAGTTAATATTAAGCAATTTTTGAACGAGTTGAACTACGATAGAGAGAATTATTTGGTCGAGGAGGTGAAGAACCCACTCCTGGACTAATTATTCCGTAAATGAAAGCTGAATTCATTCAGTTTTATTATTCATTTAAAATATTTCCAAAGTAAACGGTCACGTTACGGTGCTGCGCGTACCAGTGGTGCAACTTATCCCATCTCACCGACGCAACACCAGGAATCATTTCACGGCTTTCCACCGATCGAATGAATAATAAAAGGTTTTATCCATCCAATGTTCCACAACACAAACCTGAAATTCAGGCCAATCCAACTGGAGTTCCACAGTAAGGTGTGGACCATGTAGCACATTGCTGAGAAACTGGAGCGCCAGTATTAGGAAGAAAAAGAGACAGTAAATTGTTTCACTTCACCACATTTGCTTGGAAGTAAATCGCTGTGTATGTACATCCTGCCTTATACGGCATAATAAATAAAAACACTAGTAACAAAAACTCCCACATTTCAAAGGTAAATAATAAAACAAAATAAATAAAAAGTTTAATGAGAATCAAATTATTATTTGCCCTCATGAACCCTAGTGAATCAGGAGAGGCGGAGCTGAGGTCTGGTGGAGGCCCCACCCCATCTCGAACCCGAGTGAAGAAGTGGAGGTGTGGTTTCAGTAAGACGGAGCTGCGGCGCACTCAGCTGGAAGATCAGGGGAAGTGCTGAGGGAAATGTTTCCGGATCGGGTGATCTCGTGATGTCGTCAGGTGGGTGACACGTTCCCCTGACCCCGCCCCTTGTAATTTATTTCTCTGGTGCACCCTTAAATCATGAGTGTATCCTCATCCACCCCAAACTCTTGACACTCTTAAGGTTGCTATCCAGATCACCGCTGTTCCACCCGACGCGACCCGTCAGCCTTCAGAAATCTCTAGCGGTGTGTAGACAATGACAGCCACCACACGAAGGATCATCTTTAATTCATGATGAATAAAAAAAGTTTCATGTGTGAAAACAATAATTGAATCCTCTTTATTTATTTTTTTAAATTTACCTTTGAAATGTGCGAAGTTTTATTGCGTCACCCTGTAATAAACTTTGCGAATTGAGTTGATGGTCATATGTTTAACGGCAGAAGATCGTCTCCTTCACTGGCAGGACCAAACGCTGGCGGTTCTACCCTTTACCAATCACTGGATAGGTACAACTCTCAGATTCGAGCATGGAGACCTCTTCAGTACAGGCTCATTCACAACTGGAAAAATATTCCTTTAAAACAACTTGCGCAAATAAATAGGTGAATGATGACAACTCATCTAAAATCAAACATTCTACATATGATCACTGTACAAACTGATAAGGAAAAAATATATATACGCAAGAGCTGGATGCTACGCTAACTAGTAGGTTATGAACCGAAATTCAACAGAAGTCAAGCTTCCCTCTGTGGTTGATGAGGTCACAAAATTCATCCAGCATCCTGGGGGTTTCTGAAGGTTCAGATACAGCGCTTGGAGCGCCAGGCACAACCTTGACCTGACAGGGAGACCACGTCCTGTTGGCAGTGACAATACAAAAGTAGAGATTATCCTTAAGTCCTGGGTTGGGCAAGTTGAGATTCCGATATTGTAGGAGAGGTAAGAATCATCGATTTCAGCTGAGTAAAGGAGCAGCAGCAGGACACTGGAGGGAACGGTGGGTACGTGCCGGTGCCTCGTCAGCACAGCCTGCCTTCAACTGTGTTTGGATCTGAAGCATCGGCCGTCTCAGCCGCGAGCACTCAAGAGGCAGAGGAGGTCTGTGCTTCTGTGGGCACTGGATCCTGGACAAAAAAAAGAACAAGCTGTTATTCCAACAGTCTTCCTAACATTACTTTCTTTCTTCATTCATTCATTCACTGAATCGCTTTATCCTTTATTAGGGTTGTGGGGGGGGGGGCTGGAGGCTATCTCAGCAGACTCATAAACGACTTTATAAAAAGAAAATGATAAAACTGTTGGTGTTTACAGTCTAGACCAGGGCTCTTCAATTAATGGAATGAGGGCCGGGTCATGAAAACAATCGCAAATGGGGGGCCAAAGAAATAGGGCCTGAAAAACGAGTAAACACTTTAAAAGCTACAGATACAGTAAAGTACAACAACAACATCGAAGCGCATGTACTGTATTTTATAAATGTATAATAACATTAGTGCACTGTATTATATCACGACGTATAATCCCAAAGCATTTCTACATTCAGAGAGCAACATACACCACGCTGAGTAATCAATCCAGTGAGTCGTATCACAGACATTTAGAAATTATAACTGACAGACAACATCCACTTCACACAACTGTACCAGCAAAAACAACAGGAGTGTAAAATGGTATTAAATACAACCATAACAACATATGAGTGAGTAGAAATATTATTATTCAGAATAGAGAATAACAATAATATTAATATTAAGAAGAAGAGAATTAAGTGAATATCAGGAAAGAAAAGCAAGGCTTTGAATTATAATAATACTGAGAGAAAGAGGAAAAAGGAAAGAAGAAGAAGTGAATAATAAGACAGAAAGGTTCAGTTTTAAATATTATAATAAGAAAAAGATAGAGTGAATATCAACACACGGCATAAAACTTTAACTGCAATATTCAACCTCTTCATAAATCAACTGTTACTGAACTGATTTAATCACCAACATTTCACATCTAATGAGAGAAACGAGATGTTTTGATTTAGCCCGAGAAGTGAAGTTCAGGTGTGTAGACGTCGTCAGAGCAACACGCAGACAGTGGTGCGGATGCGCGGAGTGAGAGGCGCGATTGAGTTTTAATAGTGTTCATGTGAAACAATGACCCAAATCTTCAGGAGAGCATCAGAACCCAGTGGGACAATCGTGTCAGTGATCGTGGTGGTTCCTTAAAACGCCTTCTGAATCGTTATTGTTTACATACAGATATACGCACTCTCGCTGCACACAGACTTCGAGCAGACAGATAAAAACACGTCTCTGTCTATTCACCGTTAATCCGCCTGTTCTCCCAATCAACTTCTCTTTTTTATTAAAGCAGAAAGAGACAGTTTGTCCTAGTTACCGGGCTACTGTGCGAGCTATAAGATGATTATCGGCGGGAAGAGCATGCGGAGGACGGAGACTTCAAAAGGAGATTTGGTTCATGATAGTGACAGTGAGGCGGGGCAAACAGAGAGAAACCGCTGTGACACACTCATGCAAAAAAAATACTGACCTGTTTTCTAAATTTATTATTTATTTAATACTATACAGGGGTTTTTTTTGTTTGTTTTTTAACTTTTTAAAAAAATAGAGTAGCCAACTCAAAGTGCCAGTGAAAAGTGTCTTGCGGACCGGGCCGCTAGTTGCATAGGCCAGGTCTACATTTACATTTTCAGCATTTGGCAGACGCTCTTATCCAGAGCAATTACAATGATCATTTTTATACAACTGAGCAATTGAGGGTTAAGGGCCTTGCTCAAGGGTCCAACAGTGGTGATAGTGGGGATGGAACCACTGACCTTCGGATCAGTAACCCACCACTTTAACCACTAAGCCACCACTACCCCGGGTCTAGACCATGTACAGAAGGGCGGGGCTTTAAAACTTCTGAAAATCAAAATACTTCTGGTCAAATGGAACAGTGGTTTCTCAGTGGTTGAGGCCGGGTGTTTAGACCATTACCACCTATCTGCCACTGTTGGGCCCTTGAGCAGGGCCCTTAACCCTGAGCTGCTCTGGATAAGGGTGCCTGCCACACGTCCAAAATGTAAATGGTATGATTGTTATTACTGGTGAGGAAAATCACTCCACTTCCAGAAGTTACACCTTTAACTTAGACTTTACCTCCCGGAAAAGTCTAGGCACAACAGATCATCTAAAGGTTTAAATAATGAAATAATCAACAAGCATTTCTGTTCCGTTTGTTGTCTACTTTAAGATCATCTTGAACTGCTGGAAAAAAATAAAGCCGTACAAAGTGGCCAATACTTAGGATGAACACCAAAAATGGTGATGATCGGTGACGGTGCCTACGATTTCATGTGTGGAACACAAATTAAAGATGGCAGCTGTGGTGGCCACATTAAACATCACACCATGAAGAAAATCAATAGGCTTGTGTAGATACCCGTTCCCAACATCCACACCAAAAATGGTGATGATCAGTGATGGCGTTTTTAAGCTAGTGCGCGTAATGCAAATTCAAGATGGCAGCTACGGTGAGCATATTTTATATCAGCTGCAAAAATAGCACTTTTCAGCTTTTGGGCACAGAATGCAACTGTGGACAGGTGGATAGACAGACACCCCTCACACTTATTGGGCTGAGGCATGAAAGAAAAAGGGGGAGTCACCAAAAATATTTAGTAATTTTTCAAGTGCTATCAAAATTTTGACATGGAATCTTTAATATCTGTTACTGCTAGGATATGGAATGTGTGGTCTTGATTCAAGACCTTCAGACCTCCTTCTGGTCCTCTGGTGGTACAGGGGTGCTGGTTCCTTCCTCAGATGACACCTCCATTTTTTCCTCCTCCGAGCTCTTGGAGGCTTCCACACCGTGCTCGGCCTCCCACTCCTGCAGAACCTCATCCAGGTTGAAGCGACGACGGTAGTTAACGAAGAAGTTCTTCACCTGCACTACAGACTTGTTGCCGATGACATCGGAAATGGCCTGGAAATCTCTTCCGTATTTCCTGATAGCTGGAAAACCCGAGAGATAATTATCCATCTATCTGTCTCTTATCTCTTTCCCTCTCTCTCCTTTTACCATCATTACATTTTTATAACTACACTTCTCAGGAACATCTACCTTGTACTGCCAGAAGCTGCTCCTCTGTAGTCCAGCGGGTGTTGAACTTCTGATTCACCTTTAAAAACAGTACACTTAAATTAGAACCGAGAAACAAGAACATCCTCAAAACCAGAGGAATTACATCACACTACATCTGAATGGTGTGAGTACCTCAGGGGGCCGAAACTCCTCCACCCCCGTATCAAGCGCTTCTCTTAGGGCGCTGTTTTTCTGTTTGATACTCTGGATCTGCAGACAGGTTTCACAATCACATGTTTAAATGTGCACCATGACATTCAGCCCATGCTCATTACTCCAGGTTAATAATAAATCGATTTAGTAGAGATACACTACACAGGGACGGCGCAACCTGATTGGTCTGCTATCTAGAGGTTAATTGACAATTATATACCAAAGGCGAGGTGGATGTCACTGAATAGTCCCCAAGAAGGAACTTTTTTTTTTCTTTTCTTCAAGAATAGGGCACATTTTTCCACCAAACATGACTTCATCAGCCTGCACTGAGGAACAGGCCTCATGAGATGAGAGGTGTCGTCACACATGGAGGTGCAGCTAAGTGGTGAAAGACTTTAGGGTTAACCTTAGGGTTATTGTATATACTTCACTGAAATACAAGAAAAACAGACGAGAATTAGATTAACCATAAAAATCTTGTTTCTTGTTTACTGTTTCCACATAGTATGAATGGAAATTTTGAATGAGTTTAACGAGACGGCATTATAGTGCTTATGCTCTGCGTGCAGACCTCACCTGCCTCAGTCATGGTTAAAATATATACAAAACTACAAACAAATGTATGTTGCCTCATAGTACATATAAAACAAGCACTACCCTACGGTGGGTGAATAATTGGTAATACCCTTGGGAGAATGCTTGAATCAATTAACTGTATAAGAATAAATAGAATCTCATTTCAGTTTGCTTTTCCCGTGTAGTATATACTACATCAATTATTTGCATCCGGCTCAGTGGAAATCACTGAACAATCCTGAGAAGGAACTCTTCAGCGATATCCACCTTTTATGAAGACTGGACACAACAAACCTGTCGTTTAATGGCGATAAGCTCCATATCCAGCTGCCTAAGAACGCTGGTTGCAGCTGGGCCGCTGCTCGACATGGCAGTCACATCACTCTGGTTCAGATGCATGCCTTTGGGAGGCTTTCTCTTGGCTCGCTGATGGTTCCTCGAACCTTGTGCTTCCTTTTTAATGTGAGCCGGCTTGTCTGTCTGAGGTGCTGGCTGAAAAGGGGTTTATAACTGGACTTAAACTTGAGCCACTGATGTGCACATTCCACTGTTTTAAATGTCCTAATAACTGGAAACTGGCCACACATGACAAACAGCAGTAATATCATTCCACTATCGACTACATGCCCAGCTTAGCCTCAATTTACTTACATACAGTCACTTTTACCAACTGAATCTGAAAATGGATGATGCTGAAAGCGTACTGGATCACTAACTATATGTGTAATATAATGCATACATAAAAGGGCTAGACAGTATCAAATCAATCTGAATAGTGAAGTGTCACGTTAGTCTAGATATGGATTTATTTAAATTTGTACTGCTACCTTCTGGACAGGTGCAGGTTTTGTGTCCTGTTTTTCAAGTCCTGATGAACCCTGAGGGGGAAAAAAAGAGAATTCTTCAATCTTTAGTAGACGGAGGAAAACATTGCAAAACAGATCAAAGTTAAAAGACTCTGAAGTTCAACTGCTTCTAAACAACATGCAAGGGAACAGCAAAGAAAGTACACCAGATCGGTTTCCATTTTATTTTACACGTAGAGAACTTTCACTTTAAAAATAAATCTCCACCTCTTTTTTTTCCTCCTTGCTTGATTCCAATTCTGCGTCTCCTGGAGAGATGCAGCTGCTCTCCTCAGCCTCGTCATCGCTTAGAAACAAAAGGAGGAGTAATTTAATTTTAATACAACAAATGTACACCTCACAAAATATACCTATTTAATGATTAACACCCATGGAACCTGAAGACTGAATCTGAAAATGTTATTTTAGTGATGCCGTGAGGTTCTGAACTCACCTCCAGCCTTTTAAAATAATGTGAAGCAGAACTTTGGAAAGGTGGGATTTTGGCTTTATGCATCTGATTATTATCAGCTTTTATTTTTTTTTTTTTAATTAAAAAACAAAAAGGTTTTTTTTTTAATGTATTACTTCATTTCAAATCTGGTATGTATACCTATGTATTTCCATTCAAAGTTATTGCACTAACAAGCCTTAAAAAGTCTTGATGGTATAACTTGTCCACCGATAGAGATATTGCTATACTGTTTGTACCGCGAGGGGAAAAAAAACAATCAACCAACCAAATAATCACTGAATCACCATGGTTGCACCACTGCCATACACAGGAAAGCCAGCAAGCGAGCGTGTGTAAGGAATGTGTAAGCAGCACCCGTTCTGTTCACATGCAAAGCAAAGTGTTTTGCCAGAGCCAATCCCTATGACAAGGAATCTCAAGATGGAAGAAAATTACACATGCCATAACGACACACATATGTACGGGCATGGTCCTGATTCATACTGCTGCAAAGCCAGGGTTCAGAGAGTTAGTCAGCACCCTCTATCACAGGTATGTAATGCCTAGCCTCAAACAGTTCACTGACGTTGAGCTGCCACTTTTATATGGAGAATCCCGGGTCAGAATTTAAAAGGTGCGTTATCAAGCTGCACCACACAGCCTTACATGAGCCTTTTAAAACTTTAAAAATGTTTTTGAATTAAACGTCAAGCTACAGTAGCAGATATTTGCTCACTAGTTTATTTTTTATAGCTTTTCGAAATTAAACAAGAGCAAAGACTGTAGAAAACCTCAAGCCTTTGAGTGATATTGCAGGTATGGAATTTAATGACCACCCGCTCGCCCTTGACGATTATTAAATGTTTAGGATGAGTAATATGATCAGCAAATTCCATAAATTGTCATCCTCTCGGCGAATCGGCAAAAAATATGGGGCGAGTATTCATATGTATCAGTTTGTTCAGGCAAAAATGCCGTAAGCGAAAGTAGCATACAGTTGACTTGTCAAGCCGAAGAACGAGCGCTCTTATTCGCTGTCAGTGAGTGAACCCGACACTTGACCAATCACTTTGCTTGTTACTTTGTTTATGAAATCAAAAACATGTCAGATCGTCCCACTTCATCTAGAGCCCATTTGGAAGATAGTACTACTTCTAGTACTACCGCTGCGGTCATACTCCCAGATCACCATGATCACCTGCAGGTTTGTTAATAAACCCCCCAATGTCATGCATTTTGAGTAACTGTATAGTGTAAGTGGGCAAATGGCAGGGGGGCTATATGCTCGAGCAAGACTAAATGCACAGATATATATAGTCTAGTTCTTATTTCTTACGAACCCAAATTACTACTAGACTATATATCCTTGAATGCATGTCGTGCTCTAGCATGTAGCTCCCCCCCAACCCCCCCACCCCATCTGCCTCCCCATTTGCCTCCCCATTTGCCCACTTACTCTACAGTTACTCAGAATACCTGACAGTGGGGGGTTTAGTATAACTTTAAGTTTAAATCCTATAGGGCATCGGGACAGACTCCGACAGAAGCACACAGTGATTGTGACAGCAGTGATATGGACTCGGACGAATGGTCAGACTGTGAGCTGATTGAAGAGTCGGTTGCAATAAAGTCGGAGTAGAGTTTTTGTCAAAGACACGTATTCTGTTGAAAAGTCAACTGCATCTTGTATAATAAAACTCAATCACAAACCATATTTTCTGTTTTGAATTTTTATTGGATTTCAATAATATTATTGGCCAGTAGAATATGAGCATCACTAGTCCTGCTGGCCAGTGAATATGGTGAAGGACTAGTATTTCTGTTTACCTCACTTGCCCTGCTGGCTAATAGCATATTTATTTGAAATTCCATCCCTGATACTGTAATTTTTAAATTGCACTGAATGACTGAAGCCAGACTGGTCTAGTATTTCCACTTGTGTAGAAACAGAAGGTCCAAATAAACAAAAAAAATAAGGAAATGTGATGAAAGCACAGTACACTCATCTCAGCCATTCATTAAATTAATGGGGAAAATAGTATATCGTGATACATGCTGTTACCGTGATATAAAGTTATTTAGATAAAGCATTTGTACATAATAAATAAATAAAAATTATTTTAAAAAAAACAAACAAAAAAAAAAACAAACAAAAAAAAAAAAAAACCCTCAGAGTGGCCTGGACAAACACCGCAAGAACATAACGCCTTAGGGCTGACTATCGCTGCAGCTAACATCAGAGTTAGCCAATAACATCCAAAAAGCCTGTGCATACTGAAACAACATTCCATAAACAGATCTACTTGCACCCGAATGATGGGAAGAGACGGCAACGCCCTGCAGTGGTCGAGTCAATCACCTGAATCTGGCAGAGCACGTATTTCACTCACTGAAAGCAAAACCGAAGGCAAAACAGCAAGAACAAACAAGAACTGAAGAGAGCTGCTGAAAGAGCACGAACAGGGAAGAAACCCAGTGTCCGCTGATGTCTATGGGTTTCAGGCAGCAATTCACACCATAAGATTCGCAACAGCTAACTAGTTAACGTTAGTGCGTCCAATTACTTCAAGTCTTTTAAAATAAATAAAATAACATTTTAAAAATGTGATTCCTACTCCACTTCACTCAGTTTGGACATAAACAAGGCCGTGTTTACTAACCGTAAATTTACCGTTTACCGTAAATTACTGAATATCACGAGTTATCCCCATTTAGCAGAAATGTCCCCTTTTCTTGAGACATGTACAATATTATTTTTAGGTCCTATCGCCCAGCCCGAGCTCTAGGTATTATTATTATCGTGACACTGCTCAAACTGACAGCGTTAATAAATTATATATTGTGATAAATCGATATCGAGGTCTAATTTACACCAAAATTAACCTGATGATACCCTCATTTTTCACTCAGGAGAACAAGAGAACAAGAAGTAATAAGATTTTTCCCCACATCACCCAGTCCTGGTTCCCCTCAACAATACACCATAATAAAATTAATGTTACTGTAGCAGCTTAACTGAAACACTTCTGGACCTGACTGTGTATATGAATGTCTGACCTCTCCTCACGATCTCGCTTCTGTTTGCGTGCATGGCGATCCATGACGCTGGTTTTGCTGCGCGTTTTCTTCCAGGAATAATAGAATCGAACGAGGCTTGCGATCGACTTGTCTGGAAGCTGAGAAAAGACAACAACAACAACAATATTCAATCAATCAGTGTTAAAGTTGCTAACTGGATAAGAAGAAATCAAAGTTAATTAATTACCATGACTTCCCTAAAGCGCCAGGATGAGAATTATAACTGGCGGATTTGAAATAGACGGCTAAACTGAACTCCTGATATAATGTTAGCGTACTTCCTGATAAGCACTGTGCTAGAATTTCTTGAGGCGACTCACCATTTGCTGAATTCGGTGGAAAGTCTTGCCGTGAAAACTGAAACCCTGTTCGAACAGCACTCTGTCCTCTACGGTCCATTCGTCAGGGAACGGAGTGAAGTTGGGAAGGTCTGCTAAAGACTTCTCTATGTTGTGTTTGTGCCAGAAGAGCATTCCCAACGCCTGTTTAGAAGAAATGTACCGTTAGATTCAGGCAAATACACTTTCTAATGAACCATTGGATTATTTGATTAGTATAAAATCGAGAAACACGAGAATCGTACATGCACTGAAACACAAAAACATGATAAAGAGTTTACCTGCTCCATATTGTACCCATGTTTCTCTTTGGCTATCGCAATGTACTCGTCCACTGTTTAAAACAAGGGGTGAAGAGTGAAAGATGGAGAGATGTTATATCCTGAAACAGTTCAGTTCTTCAGTCTGATTGGTCAGAAGGTGTGAATTAGTTGGTAAAACAATGTGGCTAAAAAAAATAACTTTAAAAAAATGTTGGTTAAAGTATAATCGTCGACTGATGCGATTTGCTACTACACTTTTGTTTGTTTTTTTTAAACATCCATGACCCATCACAGCAAAGTGGGTATAAAGTCAGAAATTATTTAATACTTCGTTTAACTTTAAATATGATTTTCTCCAGATTCGAGTTTCTCCAAAACTAGTAACATGTTCCCACTTAATACTCACTGTGATGGTCACATATCTTTAAGGAGCCTCAGAAAGTACTTTACAATGTCATATACTTTACACTCAGAGTAAAGTGCTGGACGTGTGCACACGCTGATTACTCACTAAAATATGGGTTACATGAAAGGAGAGAGGGGGGGGGGTGATGGTGAGGGAGAAAGGGTGTGAGAAAGAGAAAGAGCACATTTGAGAAAGACATACAGAGAGGCAGACAGAGGGGGAGAAAAAAAGAAACAGAGAAGGTGAGAGAAAGAAAGAGCATGGGAGAGAAAGAGAGACAGAGAGCAAATGGGGAAGGAAAGAGAGAGAGAGAGAAAGAGAGATAGGATCAAAGGGTGAGAAATGAGAGAGAGAATGGGGGAGAGAGAGAATGAGAGACAGAGAGAGAGAGAGAGAGAGAGAGACAGAGAGCAAATGGGGAAGGAAAGAGAGAGAGAGGAAGAGAGAAAGGGGGTCGAAGGGTGAGAAATGAAAGAGAGAGAATAAGAGACAGAGAGAGAGAATGGAGAGATAGAAAGAGAATGGGAAGAGAGAGAGAAAGAGAGAGAGAAAGAGAATGGGGAAAGAGAGAGAAAGAGAGAGAAAATACAGGAGAAGGAGAGAGAGAATGGGGAGAGAAAGAAAGAGCATGGGAGAGAAAGAGAGACAGAGAGCAAATGGGGAAGGAAAGAGAGAGAGAGAAAGAGAGATAGGATCAAAGGGTGAGAAATGAGAGAGAGAATGGGGGCGAGAGAGAATGAGAGAGAGAGAGAGAGACAGAGAGCAAATGGGGAAGGAAAGAGAGAGAGGGGGTCAAAGGGTGAGAAATGAAAGAGAGAGAATAAGAGACAGAGAGAGAGAATGGAGAGATAGAAAGAGAATGGGAAGAGAGA
>JAQMYF010000023.1:27666866-27680842 GCA_030014195.1 Neosilurus mollespiculum | reverse complement strand
AAATCTGGTCTCCACTTTGCTCTACAATAAAGTGAAACATGTGTCGTGTCTCAAAAAATACCAATAAAATGAATAAATGAGCAAAAATTTTCTGAAAATGTATTTTTGTTTTGCACTTCCCGGCCACCGTAAGTAAAGGCCTGGACACACCCTGCTGCTCTCCTCTATATGGAAACTTTTACAGGTCATTCAGACCTGATTGACGTCACAACCGCATGCTTCCACTCGCGGCCAATGAAACACGTGCGCGAGAAGCCGGCGCGCGCCGGAGAAGGGGGCGTGTCACTGCGCTCGGGTATATCCAGGGCAGAACCGGGGTGCAGCGGGCTTCGACGGCGGAAGACAGCAGTACCGCCACTAAACCAGCCGAACCTGTCCTGGTGTAAAACTCAGACGGATTTCCGGACGGGTACTGACTGGTACAGTCCAAATAACAGCTCCGAACTGTTTCAATGTTCCGCTCTGAGCACAAAAGTCAAACCTGCAGAACCTCCCACACGGTTTTAAGATCAGCCTGAACCCCAGCAGAGCGCACGAGAGGGTGCCGGCGAGGAGAGATGCCTCTGGAGCTGGGGCTGTGCGAGCGTCGCGCGGATTACAGGTCCGAGAAGCAGTGCCAGCGCACCTCGCTCGCTTTCTACCGGGCGGTGCGCGACCTGCTGCCGGTGTGGCTGCTGGAGGACATGCGCGCCACCGAAGCCTTTCACTGGGAAGACGACGGTCGCGCGTGCGCGTTCTCGCCCTCCGAAGCGCTGCTTTACGCGCTCGTCCACGACCACCAGCCGTACGCACGCCACCTGCTCCAGCGCTTCTCCGTGCACGCGCTGGCCACGCCGAGCGCGAGCTTCCGCTGCTGCGCGCACTCCGGCGCGCCGCACGTCGCCGCGGCCGTGCGCTACAACCGCACCGTCATTCTCAAAATGATGACGGACACCCTCAAGGACTTCGTCGACGACGGCGACAGAAAGCTGCTCCTGAATCACCGCGGGTGCGCGCACGCACAGGGCGGCAAGACGGCGCTGCACCTGGCGTGCGACCTGGCGCGCCCCGAGTGCGTGCTGCTGCTGCTGGGCCACGGCGCGTGCCCGTACGCCGCGGATCGCGCCGGAGACACACCGCTGGACTGCCTGCTGCAGCACATCAGCCGGAACGACGTGGACCTGCGCGCGAGGCACGTGTGCCTCGGATACCTGGTGCTCTTCATGCCCGCGCTTCGCTTCCGCATGCGCGCGGACCTGCGGGAGAACCCCGCGCGGTGGAGCCGCCTCATCGGGCAGCAGGCGCTCCAGTGGCTGTCGGGTCAGTGCCCACCGTCCCTGTTCGTCCAGTGCATGCGCAAAGTCACGCGTTCTGTTCCCGAAGAGCAGCTCGAGTCCCTGCCCGGTTTCCTCAGACCACCTGATTTCAGGCTGCACCAGTCTTGACCTGACAGTGGACCGGCTCTGTCCGACTCCGAAACCAACAGCTCGGTCCATCCTGTAAAAACCGCAAAAAGGTGGAAACACTTGAGGTTCGGGCTGGACGGGAGAAGCCGTGGTTCTGTATTAGCGGCTTGATGGAACCCTGGAGGGTTCGGGATTTCTACACCAATCACTGCACTGTAAATATGGGAAAGCTGTAAAATAATGGAACGTGTTTCAGTTAAATGATATTTCTCTCTTTTCTTTTGTGGAAATGATCAGTGCGGTGATTTACCCCCTGCATGTTCAGTAAAAACACATTCATGATCAGATGAAGGTTTCTTCTGTTAACCCGGAATCAGAACCAGGCTGGAAGTTCAGAGCATGGCTAATGGGGTTATAGTGATCATATACCAGAACATCAGTGCTAGTGTCCCCACTTCCTTTTCACCAGCAGCTCAGAGGAGACCAACACAGCACGTGAGAGTCCCACAGGCTCCCAAATGAAAGGCAGATCAAAAATAAATAAACAAACAAAACCACCACAAACAAATGACAGTGTTGACAAATGACAATGTTGATATACTTACCGTATTTCATTTGCATAAGATTTCTGAGGTGTCTGTGGTCCGAACACTAGTACAGACGAGTCACAAGGCCGGTCAAAATAAAAATACACAAAGTAGCACGGTATGCTTCTTATTAAATTATGATACACTGGGTAGATTTATTTATTCATGAATAAAGTGCATTCTCTAAATGAAGTTACATGGAGGTTTGCAGTACACTGTTACAGTTGACTCAGAATGGACACAGCAATGAACAGAATAAAGAGAAACACTCCTCTTCATCCCCCTTTCCAGCTTCTGATCATTCATGCATACAGCTGATCTGAACGGACAAACCGCAGGGAAGTGAATAACTATGCTCAGCATGCCTTATGTCCTACTGTACAAAATTAAGACTGGTAACAGTTGTTCCTAGCTATTACCAATCGGATCATTTTTAAATACATTCCTGGGTAAGTCCTGTGTGAAAGCAAAGACCAGTAAGTAGTGGCAAAATAATTCCGCTTACATTCACATCATTGTACCGTTTGTGTTTACAGCGATTATGAAGAGATGGATCTGAAAGTGCAGCATTTATTTATTTATTTTTGGATTTTTCACCCCTTAATTTTTAAATCATACCCAATTCCCACCCATCAAGTATCGCCTCTCCATCACCATCACCACCAACCAGGGAGCAGAGTAAGCAAGCCTGTGTCCCCTCTGCTACACGCGATGCTGCCAGCCGCAACTTTACGAACTGCTGTACATGTGCATTCAGGGGCAGCCTAACACAGACAGAACGCGCTATCCATCCCCTTGTACGAATGAGCTCACAGATGCCCGTGATTGGCCAGTGGACGCTTGTTTCGAACCTGCGATCTCCAGGTTGAAAGCCGTGCACCTTGTTGAAATTTGGGGAATTTTAAACGCGCACTAAATTAATCTGAATGGAATTGTAAATCCACTACCAAGTAGTTTTGGTCCCATTAACTTGACTCAGCTGGGTTTGTTTCACATTTGTATGTTTATCTGTGTGACATTTTTGGCTCTTCAACTACAGCAACGTCTAGTAATGTGTTAAGCTCAGCACAGTGTTACTGTAAACATATTCAGCCAGATGTTCGGTTCATTAGGCAACATGGATACGTCTCTGGTTGCTTCACATTACGTGTGGAGGCCTGGGAACACCTACAGACATTCCTCCACTCTTTCTGTTTTACATGTACCTTTAAATTAAAACTGCTCGCCCCCGTTCCTGAAAAGGGAAATAAATCTCTCCCAAAAGAGACCGTTCAGACCACGTTCCAACAGCCGGTAACCGATTAGAAACGGTCCTGATTAGGCTAATGTCCATTTTACTAAATCAGCCACAGACACAGCAGTCATCAGTTCTCGAAATTCAGAACGCCACATTCTGACATCAAGTGCTATTACAAGATCGTATTACATATACCACACAACTGTTAGCAAACTTCTGTTTTTACATGATATAAGTTAAGATTACAGTTATACATCATACCGTGAACACTTTATATCACCATATAAACCCTCCCACGCATCATCATGTTAGTGAGAGACCATTAGCGTGATTTCACTGGAGTTACTCTTCATTTAATGCTCTTTAAAATATTTCATTTTACTTCGAGATCAGACTTCAGTCTCAGTCCCTGTCTATTTGCTGGAAATGTTAAACATTAGAAAACATTTATTTTTCCCCTTTACATCTGAGTGAATCTGATCTCATCTGATCATTAAAAAAAATAGTTATAAGATGACGGATTGACATTTTGGGTAAAGGGTAAATAGTGCATGGTTAAAATAAGTTAATTAAACAAATATTTAGTTAAGACTTCCCTTCAAAACTTAACCATCAAAAATTCTGTACACTCTGTAAAGATAATCTCTTCTGTACACAAGTTAAAAACAATAACCACAACAACAACAACAACAACAACAAAAAAAAGTGCTCACCAGTGAAAGTAACACAACTTAGTTTTTTTGTCTGTTTGTTTTTTTTAAACAAGAACACAACAGGCCTGTCTAAATCACCTCCCACTCCTCTTCGAGTTCTTCCCCGCTCAGAGAGCCGGTGTTGGTGTGATTTTTGCAGGTGCTATGTGGCAGGGTCTTGGTGAGGCGTTGTGTCAGAGCACCAGTCGGGGTAACGGCCCAGACCTCATCCATGGGAGTCACTGCAACAAAGAGACCTCGTTCACTAACTTGCTTTAATTTTGTGTAGAGAAGGCGTGAAAAGCCTCGGTCCACTGCGAAACTTCATACTGTAAAATAGTATTATAAAGTTTTATATTAGAGGTAATCAATAATTACACTTTTGATTTCAGCTTGAATATTCACCTTCCACTGGGGTTACCAGTTCCTCACATAACACACTACCTCGAATAGTCTAATATAAGATCAATATAGTTTGCAAAATGATTTAGAAAACCTGTATATTTTCATTATCAGGTGGTTTTTACTTACACTACCAAAGTTGCAGTCTGCTAAAATCCATCTGTTAGTGTGCAATAGCCAGTTTGAAAATACTGCTGTTTTGCCCTCATGAGGGTGTGAAATCGCATGAGCAGGGAGTAAATTCGCCAGTTTATATAAGGCATGACTAACAGTGTACAGACAGCAAAAATAACAGTATACAGATATTAAACTAACAAATCAGATATAAACCAGTGAACTTCTGAATAAATTAAAACCAGGCACATCTACACATCAGAGAAACATTGGTTCGTTTACAGAAACGAATGATATAAACTTTTTTTCCTCCTTCAGGATGAAGCTTGTAATAATAACAGCACGTTTTGATGTGCAAAGACGTATAGAATGTAGTTAAGTCATAAAGCTTTTATAAAGTTCGGGTTGAATTTCCCTTTGAATATTTTGGTATTTAAGTAACAAAATAATAAAAAACCCCTCTTGGGTAGAATGAATGCCGTAGTCTTGGTATACATGACCAATAATATCAGGATCCAGTTCTGTGAAGCTGTTACCAATATATTCCAGTTATAATTGCAGCCCAAGGTGGTTTTCCCAAGATGCTGAATGTAACATTGACATTTGTTCAAAACAGCAAGCACTTATTGAATGGGGTGACGTATAATATGGATTGAGGCATTGCTATTCATAGAGGGGGGAGGCTGAATAGTTAGCAGGCTACACAGGTGGTACTGTTTCCGATTCACACAAAATACAGATTTAAATAAGACAATAATACACCTTTTTACCACCACACACGAGTTTAGCAACTTTTTGTGATGTTCACGAAGTCTCTAAAGTGGCAGCCATTTTGTGTGGGACGACAGGGGAGATGAGGACATCGACATCATAAAATATTCGCCCTGTGGTACATGGCTATGCCATGTCTGAAGCACTGCTGTCCTGAGCTGCAAACTTTCTTACATTCTCTTGATATTTATGCTGTTGTAGTCCTCTATCTCTACCTCTATGCTTACAACAGCTTAAATATTGAGAAAATTAAATGAAATTTAAAGGCAATCTGATGTGGGGCACAGCCTATCTGTCTTTAATGATATATGTGAGGAGGAATATTGGTATGTGCCAGTGGTGCAAAGATCGTGCCAATTAACCAAAGGCAATGATGCAATATCAGGAATTATTGGACGGCTTTCCACCATTCAGAAACGAGAAAATCTCTTGAATGAATAATAAAAATAATTTTAGGTTTATTGAGATTTTACAGAATGTTTAAATAATAACCCTTTAACCACTCACCCGTCAGCCAGTTAACCAGGCCTGGCACCTTCTTCCAGTAGTCTCCAGCTGGGTTCTTTTCTGAAATCCCGTAACGTCGAGCCATCTCGCCGTTAGGACAGCGCACCCATGCGGTTCTTGTGCTCAGAACCAACTGACTAGCCTGGAGCCCTGCAGCACGGACAGGACACGTTACACATTTCACACCTTTAATCTGGCTAATATCACTTTGGTAGCTTGCAAACTGGCACAGTCGGTATCAATCAATCAATCAAATCAGTAAGTGAAAACTTTTTTTATAGATACACACTTTAAGCACATTTAAGGTAGTAAAACCAAGCCAATTAAGACAAGGTATACTTTAACAACATTTGTTAAAAGTTAATCTAATTTAAATCTCTAGATTAATCTCTTTTCTTGGCGGATTCTGTTCGAAGGATTTTATGGGCATTCATTCGAAAACTGAGTCTCAGAACGGTGATGTAATCGAGGCCCAAGTTAACATGTATAAGGAGAGGATTTTGATACATTTCGTGCCATTTTTATCTGATCTGTGTTGGAGATGTCAAATGGTTTAGATTAAAATCATTACCTGTGCAGTAGGAAACTAACTACATACCAGGATTCATATATTTAATCACAAACACCTGAAACACCGAAAGAAGTTTAAAGCCAAACTCCTCCATGTTAACTTTGGGCTTGTTGATGTCATCGTTTTAAGATTCAGTTTTCATATAACCAGCCAAACAAACAAACAAACAAACAAACAAATGAATGAATGAATGAATGAATGAGAAGCTATCGGTCTAAGATTCTGCACACAGACAGTTTTTGAAAGATTTATTGTAGAGTTTTGATTGAGATTAAATTTCCACCGGTGCGGTCGTCTCATTTAAATTACTGAAAGCAAACACATAAAACAAAACCCCCAAAATATCTGCAAGTATCTTAATAAAGAAACAGGATTTATAAACATTAAGCAAAAGGACAGGCGACTTTATCCTTTATCAGGGTTGCGGGGAATCTGGAGCCCATCCCAGCCGACACCCTGAACAGCTTGCCACACCACATCAGAGGGCCAGTAATGAATAACATTTCAGCCACCATTCTGTTCAAAGTTCTCGTGACAGCAGCTTTGTATGGCGTGTACACTCGCTGCATCTCCACTAAACATCAGCAGCTTAACACGAACGTCTAGATGAGTCACAATCAGAATCTCCTGCAGTGGAGCACAACATCACAGGAACAGAACAGCAAAGCCCTCTGATCAGGTCCAGTTCCTAAACTTGTTCTGGTGGAGCTGCTACAGTGTTTTTAGTTCTCTTTAGGAGCTCATTCATAATAAAGTTGTGTGTTAGCAAGAGTATCAGCTGACCGAAGGTTCACAGAAGCTAGTTTGAGAGACACAAAAAACTTGGAGGCAGTGGCGTCTGATGATGGAAGTTGTATCCCATTTTCCCCCCATCTTGTTTTTTGGACCCCCTGGATATTCTTCACAGACCCCAGAGGGCCCTGGATCCCATTCTGAGAGTCACTGAAAGGAAGGTCTGGACCTGGACTACTGAAGACGTGACATCAGACCCTCTCTGTGTTAGATCTCATTCAATGACAGATAACACAGTAAGGTAAGCCGGTTGGACTACACTGCTGTGTGGACAGAGGGACACTTGTGGTTAAGACCTTGCCCAGTGGTCTAACAGGGATTTGGACCTCTTGCCCAGCATCCTAATCACTACACCACCGGCCGAATACTAATACACTCATTTACATATTCATTCATTCATTCGCTGAAACACTTAATCCTATTAGGGTCGTGGGGAGGCTGGAGCCTATTTCAGCCAACACTGGGTGAAGGCATACCACGAACAGCTCGCCACTCCATCGCAGGAGTAACACACAGCCATTCACACTCACACCTAGGGGCAATTTGGAACAGCCTAATGTCCATGTCTTAGGACTGTGGGAGGAAACCAGAGTACACAGAGGGAACCCACGCATGCAGAGAGAGAACCTGCAAACTCCACACAGAAACACCGAGCCCGGGACTCAAACCCAGGACCTTCCTGCTGTGAGGCACCTTTCGTTTTCATATCTGAGTTTCAAACGTCTATTGTAAACCTGACTGCTGTCATGTCTGTAGATCAGTGTCACTGGTGTTCGATGGTAAATCTCTGGTATGACAGGGACAGTGTCGTCGTCGTCCCCCAACAACACAAAAATTGTATATGACTCCAATGGCATCACCAGGGATGCCTGCAAAGCTAAGCATTCACCTCAACTCACTGAACTTGAATGTGACTTTGATCATTTGGCTCATTTGGTTATGATGATAATTCCACATAAATCTAACAAATATTTTACCCCTTGTTCTTGAGAAAACCTCGCTCGCTCCTGTAACCAACTGACAGACAGAGCATGTATTGGCAGCACAACATAGCTTCACATGAAAAAAAAAAAAGACCACAAATCAAGTACTGCCTCTCCATTTAATTCAACAAAAAACAACCCTCTTTTTTTCTTATCTAATTATATCAGAACTTGTGTAATGTGCTTGGTGTTGGTGTGACCCATCTTCCTGCTCTAACTACAGTTTCCCTGAGGACTGGCGAATATAAATCCTGTCTATCTCTGAATCCCTGAACAGTCCAAACAATAAAGTCATAGTGAGAAGCTTCCCATTATAGCACAACATTACATGAATTAATAAACAGTGGAAATGTCAGGGTCAGCAAAAGAAGTAAGAACGAATAAAAAGGGAATAATGATGGTGTACCAGGAATGTGCTCCCAGGCCGTCCCCACCGGCATCTCCTCGGTAATGCCAGTGCGCACATATACGTTACAGCGGCTGTCCAGAGCCCACAGCATGCGGTCGTTTGGACTGGTCTGAACACGTACTAAGTGCATGCCCACTGGCTGCACCAGGGAACAACAAAAACAAAACAAAAACAAAACCCTGTTAGGCTGCACTGCAACTTTAGCCATTGTTGTTACTTAATAAGGACGACTTAATGAGTGATGACTAACCATCATTTATCAGAAAAAGTTGAATGACAGGAATAAAGGAACTGGATTATGGTATGTTCCTGCCAAACAGGAAAAGATACAAGGGCGTGTTTACCTGTTCAGGTGGCTCGATGCAGATCCAGGCTGGGAGCATCATGCTGGGGTTTAGAGGTTGTGTTCCTACTCGGAAATACACCATGCCATTGGAATCACATGCCCACACGTTCTGACTGCCACAGGAAAAGCTCAGAAGCCTGACGCGTCCTGTAACAGTAACATCTTCACTACAACAGACCTTGATGTGACTCGATATACTGATTACAAAAATTTTAAATATACCACAGAGGGACGCTCCTGCTGACAGGACCATTTGAAAACATTCACATTCACACACACACACACACACATACATGTGACCTGTATACAATCCTATCCAAAACCTTCATGAGCGCAACCCATGCAACACATCTGGAGATCCTGTGTCATTACCTAATAAAGTTAACACCGTAACAAACCATGACAAGCTTATTCACCCCTGAGGGGGACCAATGCACCAAATTTGGTGAGCCTAAGTCAATTTCTTACAAAGTTATCCCAGCAACAAGTAGGACGGATGGACAGAACCCATTTCTATAGCTCCCCCTCCACTTAGCAGCAGGTAAAAATGGAAAGCATTTGGCATAATGACCTGATTATAACCTGATTGGTGGTATGGATGCTGACAGGTTTTTAATGCAGGAGGTGAACATTAGTGTGTGATTTACATCAAAACCACAGGCTTCCACAGCCGAAACCTGCTTAGTGAATTGGCGGTGAATTTCTACGAAGTGAAACAAGAGTTATCAGGAGATGGAATTCCATATTCACAGATGTAAGAGGAGTTGTGGATCACCAATGGCAAACCCCTGTGGAGGAAGGATAAAGTCCATGTTTTGGTAAGATAAACCACAAAAAATTATTCAAGGCAAAAACTTGAGGGTCATAGAGTACAATGTACCTCCACTAGGCACATGGATGATGTTGACAAATGCACTGATTAACCTAAAAAAAATCTGACTAGGACAGCGTGCTTTTTATTGTAACGTGAAATAACTATTATAATGAAATGTCTCCCCCTAATGGGCATCCAATCAACATTTATTCAAACATTCATTCATTCATTCATTTTCTAAAGCGCTTAATCCTAATTAGGGTCGCGGGCAGGCTGGCGCTCATCTCAGCCGACTCTGGGCGAGGGCAGAGTACACCCTGGACAGCTCGCCAGGCCATCGCAGGGCAGAAACACGCTGACGGCTATGCAGCTACTCTTTACGAAAATCAGTGACGGTTATTCAAACATTATTTTCACTTAGCGACCTTTTAACCAATTCATTTTTAACATGATCCTATGCACTGATCTCCTCAAAGAAATTATTTGCTGCTTGTACCACACCATACTCTAAAAAAACCCCCCATCAAAATCCATGCAAAACTTTGAGTTGTATTGCACAGAAACAAACAAATAGACACAGACAAACAGAGTTAATAAAATAGGAGGTGCAAAGTGGCATTATGTTCTGAAGAATCTCTAACAGTTTTGTGAAAATCCATTCACTGATGTACAAGAAGTTGTGGCTTTATGATGTCAAGCCCCTTGTGGAGTAACGACAATTTATTTAATACAAAAATAAAGTGCACAACGGCACAATTCAAATAAGATTCTGTAAATGTTTGGTTGAAATAAACTGACTGGTTTAGGAGCAGCTGAAAATTATAAGTAAGTGTAACGATGATGATGACAACATAGTGATCCCTACTGTATGTGTTGCTCCAGCTCCGCTGCCAAGCGACACAGTCATGTATCCAGTTAGAGGGTTCTTAGTACAATTTACATTATTTCCTTTCTATTATTTCTCCGAGTTGATAGTCGCGCACCTTGTCGATGCGCCACTCGGGAGCCCAATCGTGACTATTCTGACGGTGCCTGCTCCAAGTGACCATAACAAACCGTGATCGTCCATTGTTTTGGTTTATGCATTATCCACTTAAGGTAATATTTTTTTATTCATCTGATAGCAGACCAATTAGACTCCTGTGCATTATATACTAATACTAATTAAGGTCAGATCCAAGAAGAGTAAAATGACTTGATCTGAAAAGTTGGTTAATCCTGAAGGCCACGCGTGTGCGACCGTTACATTCCTAAATTCTTAAGAAGGAGGTGATCGTGCTGGCTCGTCCTAATCAGAAACAAGATACTGACTCTCATCACACTGGGATATGATTAAATGTAGACCTACAGAACGTCCCAACATCCAAAGTACATCAAGGATCTTGTTTGTTCTTCCTTTATTTGCAGATCAAGTAGAAGAAACTCGCTGCAGTGAGATCTGAGTTCTGTTCTGATTAAAACAGGCAGTGTGATTAGTTAACTCGGAGGATATCACCGAACCTGAAACGTCATCACATTCTGAGCTGGTGCTTGAGATTGTACAGCACGTTACACAAACTCAAAATAAACCTGCATAAGAATGTTATCTAACTACTGGATCAATAGTAATACTCACACACAGTTCTAATAACTAACTAATAGCAAACAGATCATGAATAAACAGACAGCATTTAATCAGTGTTAAAAAGATCACAAAGCTTTCCTGTGCTGCTGTTGAGAGAATGAGTTAATATTCATAATGAATTAAAGTGATTCATAATACAATGTTATATTATACGAAATAACGTCAGACAATTACATGCACTTAATATGGGATAAATCACAGTCATTTAATCCAAGAACTTTATTTTTTCCACTAATAAATCCTTTATATTTCTTATATGAAAATGGAAAATGGTGATTGTGTTTTTGAGTTAGTGGCCGAAATGCAACTGTGGACAGACAGACAGACGGATGGACGGACATCACGTGTAACAACAAAAAGTACTTCATAAGTTCCCACAGAGGAAGTTCATTATTATTTACTGAAAAGCTGGAACTATGATAAAGGATAAATTATCTAAATAAAAACAATATAAACCGCTTCAATTTTACAATAAATTTAAATTTTAACATTCATTGATTCCTACTAGTGTTGAAGGGAGGATGAATCCCATCTCAGCTGACTCTGGGCCAAGGCGGGGCACACCTTGAGCAGCTTGCCAGTCCATTGCATGGCCAAGACACAGACACACACACACACACACACACACCTAGGGGCAATGTGGAACAGTCAATTAGCCTGTCTTTGGACTGTGGGAGGAAACCAGGCTACCCAGAGAAAACCCACACAATCACGGGAGAACATGCAAACTCCACACAGAAATGCCTGGGTCTCGAAACCAGGACCTTCTTGCTGTGAGGCGGACGTGCTCACCGATATGCTGCCGTGCCGCCCAACTTAATAAACAACTCAAACTAAAATAGTTTTTGATGTAATAAAATACTATCTCGCCGTGGACTCCAATCTTTGCACTGCACTGTATACCTTGCGTAGAGGAAACTCTGTGTACCGTAACAGCTTCTGCGTTCTAAATTTGAGCCTGAACCCTCAAGCTGTGCCGAGCTCATCTTTCATCCTGCTACACATCCACATCCAAAACAGGCGAGGCTACAGCTGCCTCCATCACATGACTCTGTCTATTTACACCCCCACCATTTTCACAGCACGCCACACGCCGAAACACTCTGCAGGCCGTAAACAAACACCACATACTGCAGGATATGTTCTTAACCTGGGGTAACTGGGGTTTAATTCTTATTTAAACTCCACTGTGATTAACGTGATGACTGTGCTGCAAGAGATTCCATGAACACGCGTGTGAGGGAGGTTTAAGAGCCTTTTGTTCTCAGAAATTCATCAGTTCTTTTGTGTGAGTTTATGCAACATTCAGCAATCATGTTCTTTATTTGCTTTCCAGTGGCTGTGGATCCTGATTACATCAGCAGAGTCAACAGACACAACTGATCCAAGATTATTCTTATACACATCCACTGGTCTGAAGAGGAATTCAAAAAAAAAACTGTCCCATGCCTTTCATTTTTTTATCTTATAAAGTAGATTTTCACTATAAAGGTTTCCTGGTGACACCCTCCCGGCTCACAGGCTTAGTATCACATATTCACCTGCTCTACATCTTGTTTTGGTTCTGTATCTGTTTACAGTAACAATAACGAGACGGCGTGACCGGAGGAACGATCTTGTGCGTGTGTGGTAACTTGGCAGCGCAACAGCGATTGGTAGAAAGTGGAAAAATCTGAGTGTTAAGAAACAGAAGAAGGGAAACGATTTCAAGAAAAATAAAAAGATGGTGATGTTATTAATATCATGGCGGCCGGTGCAGGGGTCATTAACACTCGCGTACAGGAGGAAACTAATGGGTTCAGAAAGACACTGTGGACTCGATTCCATTTTATTTAGGAGAGAACACAGTATTAAATCTTTTTTAATCTACCTGGAACTGAATGGAAACTTTCTGAAAAGAATAAGGCAGGGGACTTCAACATTAATTTGGGGCAGCGTGAATGTGTTTTAAGCACGTCCACCTCACAGCAAGTAGGTCATGGGTTCGAATCTGGTCTCGGGCGCTTCTGTGTGGAGGTTGCATGTTCTCCCTGTGCTTGCGTGGGTTTCCTCCGGGTACTCCGGTTTCCTCCCACAGTCCAAAGACATACACATTAGGCTAAATGGCTGTTCCAAATTGCCCCTCCGTGTGAGTGTCACTGGTTGTGTGTGTTGGCCCTGGGATGGTCAGACAGGTTATTCAAGGTGCCCAGTGTCAGCTGAGATAGGCTCCAGGCTGTCTACAACCCAGTAGGATTAAGTGGTTTGGAGAAGAGAGAGAGAGTGTGAGAGAATATGTGAGTGTGAGAGTGTGTGAGTATGAGAGTGTGTGAGTATGTGAGTGTGTGAGAGTGTGTAAGTGTGAGTCTGTGAGTGAGAGAGTGTGAGTGAAAGTGTGTAAGCGTGAGTGTGTGAGAGTAAGTGTGTGAGAGTGTCAGAGAGTGTGTGTGTGTGTGTGTGTGTGTGTGAGAGAGAGAATATGTGAGTGTGTGTGAGAGTGTGAGAGTAAGTGTGTGAGAGTGAGAGTAGCAAGTGTGAGTGTGTGAGAGTGAGTGTATGAGTGTGAAAGTGTGTGTGAGTGAGAGTGTGTGAGTAAGAAAGTGAGTGAGTGTGAGAGTGAGAGTGTGAGTGAGTGTGAGAGTGAGAGTGTGTGTGTGTGTGAGAGAGAGAGTGTGTGAATGTGTGTAAGAGTGAGTGTGTGAGTGAGAGAGTCTGTAAGAGTGAGTGTGTGAGTGTGAGAGAGTGTAAGTGTGAGAGAGTGTG
>JAQMYF010000023.1:27638788-27643396 GCA_030014195.1 Neosilurus mollespiculum | reverse complement strand
GCTCAAACACGAACAGTTCTATTTCGGCGGTGTAGTGGTTAGGGTGCTGGGCTCATGATTGAGAGGTCGTGGGTTCCATGTTATATCCTCACCATGCTAAGACGTCTTTACCACAAGTGTGCCTCTGTCCACCCAGCAGTATAACTGGGTACCAGTACAAATAGGGAAGGTCACCTGGGACGGACGAGCGTCCCATCCAGTGGGAGACGACCAGGATAGGGTTCAGCTCTAATGAGCCACTAGCCTTGAGTGTAAAAAGCCTAGCAGCCAGTCAGCAAGAGATTTTCTAGGAAGGAGATAAGAGTCCTGACTGCACAGATTCTGGCTGAAAATTGACAACATGGCAGATGTATTTCACCTTCATTTTTATAGAATGGAAGTGAACGGAGGCCTGGTGTCTCATCTTTAGTTGACGCACCATGATTGCAGTACAAGTTGCTATAATAGGTAAATAACAGCAAACACAACAGAAAGAAAAGCCAGGGCTGAGCTGAAGCTAGTGCCAAAGGGATTTCTATTCAAGGTTCCCATTCAGTTCCAGGTGTATTAAATAAAGCTGAAATACAGTGGGGTCATTTCGCAGTAAAATGGAAGCAGTCACAGTTCTTTCTGAAACCATTTGTTTCCTCCTGTACGCGAATGTTAATGACCCCTGCACCGGGCGCCGTGATATTAATAACATCATCTTTTTATTTCTCCTGAAACTGTATCCCTTCTTCTGTTTCTTAAGTCTTGATCTCAGACTTTTCCGCGTTCTACCAATCGCTGTTATTACAAATGCAAAAGATCATTTCTCCAGGTCACATGGTCTTGATATTGTTATTGTAAACAGATACAGAACCAAAACAAGATGTAGATCAGGTGAGTAAGAGACACTAAGCCCATGAGCTGGGCTGGTTTCACCAGGAAACCTTTATATTCGTGCGGAATGAACTGATAATGGAAGATAAAACACATCAGATATTCACTAGTAAATGGAGAACTTTAAAACCAAGAACTCCTAATAATTTGTCAGAACATCTTCAGAGTGTGTCTGATTTGGATGCACTCTTACCTGGTCTGTCTTGTGAAGCCGTGTATCTTCCTGCTCCGTCTGGTTCCCACTAGAACTCTGTAGGTCCATGCTACTAAGGCCATCCCCGTGGCTGGCACTAGACGGCACTCCATGTGCATATATGTCCTCCTCATCACTGGAGGGCGATGGTTCTGGTTCTGGGGAATATGGAAGTGGCCTGATCGAATAGTACGGTAAATCCAAATCAAAGATTTTTTTGGAATCATCTTGAGGTTGAAGCTCTTGATTATGCAACTCTGTTGGCTCCTCCAGGTCCGACTTCTCATTATCTGCACGCATGTAGGAGAAAGTGCACTCCAGCAGCATGTCTACATCTGGCATGCTGGTTGTTTGCCCCTTGCTTTCCACAGCTTTGGCAGGGTCATTGTCGACCTGGCAGGCCACATCTTGAAGACAGAGGGATGTGGGACATGAGGGCTCATCATCTGCTTCTTTGCTCAGGAGACTCTTGTTGCTCTCCTGGTCCTGAACCTGGGCTTTCTCTGAAAAGCTCTGCATTAAAAATGTTTCATTGCTGAGGGGCTCCACGCAGACAGATCCCTCGAGATCGGGCGAGTCGTTGCTGTGAAGGTCCATGCTGCTGCACAGGAGGCTGGTGCGGTCTGAGGGTGGCTCGCTGGCAGGGGTGGGGAGGCCGTCACTGGCCAGGCCGTCCTGGCTGTAAATGCTCTCTGACCAGCTGCTGTGCTCATTCATGCAGTTCCCACTATCTGTGAAAGCACATGAATTAGAACTGCAGCAAAGCAACACCTGGTCCAGGAACCAGGAAAGAACTTCAGTGCCCTGATTACAATCAAGCATTCGATCGAGAGGTGGTTCAGATTTTAAAAAGGGTCTCTATACACACACACACACACACCGTACACCCTGGTGAAAAAACATTTAATTAACTAGATATAATGTCGGTACTCAGTAAAATGGGTTTAAGATGAAGGATACAGTTCATTCATTCATTACATTTCTGAACCGCTTAATCCTAATTAGGGTTGTGGGGAGGCTGGCGCCCATCTCAGCCGACTCTAGGAGAGAACAGAGTAAACCCTGGACAGCTCGCAGAGCAACGAAGAATACTGTGGGAAAGTTTGGTGGACACCTGACCATGAGGTGGTTCAGGCATGTGATGAGGATGCCTTCTGGTCTCCTCCCTTTCGAGGTTTTCCAGCCACATCCAAATGGGAGGGGGCCCCAGGGCAGACCCAGGCCTCATTGAAGGGTGTATATATCCCGTCTAGCCTGGGAATGCCTCAGGATCCCCAGGAGAAGCTGGAGAGTGTTATTGGGGAGACGGATGCACAGGGACATGGTCAAGCTGGAACAGGTTTGGGCCACTTTCCTCCGGTTAAGAAACTCTTAAGTTGCAGCATACAAAGACATACTACACAATAATTTATTTCCAAATTTGTGGTAACAGTTTGGTGAAGAGCCACATATTAGTGTGATTGAAACAGTATAGAGTGTATACCATAAATATCTTTAATATCTTCTGAGACCCCACCCTGAGAATCTATCCAATAAATACAATCATCGTATAAAGGAATTAAACAGTAGATCTGACGAATGTTAATGCTGGTAAAGACACAGCCTGCACTCACCATGCCGTATCCTTCTGCTCTTCCTCTTCAACTTGACAGGTTTGACAACAAGTTCCTGCTGAAAATCCTCTTGTGTGATGGTGCTGTAGCGGCTGGAGGACATCTCTGACGTTCCCTGTGTGCTGTCCCACGAAGTGATGGAACTACTGCGGCTACGCATGTCCACCGACGTCTTCTTCTGATAATCAACTTCCTCTGCAACCTCTAGTGCTTCCACTGCCTGGCTGAACTCCTCCTGTACCTCTCTGAACTCCTCCTGCGCCTCTCCTGATTCCTCAGCTCTGGGCCGCTCTTCTGGTTCTGCAATGATCGCCACGGTCCTAATCGGCTGAGCCATTTCCACTGCTCCGTTAGCAGGGAGCAAAATGGTTGAAGTAGAGAGAGGGGAGGTTAGGCGATAGGACAGATCTGACACTAAGAAAGGAGGGAAAGATAGAATTGTTCGCTTACTGGCTACATTCAGTCATGTGAAAAAAATCAGACATTTAGTTTGGGGTGTTCCTGACTGTTGAAGTGAGAGTAAGCACCATGGTGAGAGCAAAAGAACTGTCTGAGGCCTTCAGAAAGAAAATTGGTGCAGCTTATCAGTCTGGAAAAGGATTGAAAAAGATCTCAAAAGATTTTGAAGTCAGCCGTTCCGCTGTCTGGAAAATAGTCAACAAGTGGAGGGCTTTCAGAACGACTGCCGACATGCCCAGGTCTGGTCGTCCTAGCAGGTTCACCCCGAGAGCAGACCGCAAGATGCTAAAAGAGGTCTCCAAAAACCCTAAAATATCATCACGGGATCTACAGCAGGCTCTGGCTACTAGTGATGAGAAAGTGCCTCTACAATCAGAACGAGACTGCACAAGTTTAACATGCATGGGAGAGGTGTGCACGGAGGAAACCTTTGCTCTCTATGGAAAAACATCAAGGCCAGACTTCCAAACTCTTCTTCTCTCTCTCCTTTTTATCACAATCAAATGACGATATGCTGAGACGGAAAGGATGTAAAACTCTTGATGCATGATTGCTGCATGATTAAACAAGAGCCATCAGATGGCGGCATATATCCACTTGGCCTCCACATCCGAAAATATGAATTGCATATTCTGGGCGGTGTAAAACTGAATGAACCGGACTCATACCCTTTCTCACTGTTACAGTAGTGCTGACACTAAACCCCACTTGCTTGCCAATAACTCTGGATTGGTTTCCAGGTAACATACATCAAAGAGACTGTCTACAGATGATGCAGTTCAGGATACATTCAGTACAAACATTTTATAAGGAAGCAGCATCACTGAGAAGTGCAAGACAATCCACACTTTGGTACATATCATTTCAGCTAAGAGTACATACCACTGTATATTTCCTGAAGACACGGAAAGTACAGTAAGAAAAGCAAAAGGTCTTACTGTTGGACACCAGTCCCTCGGGGCAGTTGGAGATACGCATAATATCCCTGTCTCCTTTCAAAATGAAGATCTCATTTTCCGTGCACGACACAGACACGATGTCTCCACAGCTTTCCATCCCGCCGACAATGACCTTGAAGTGAGCAAATAAGTGCCTTTTACTTCATAACTCAACCACAGCCGATATTCTTAAATCAAAAAACAGATTAAACCAACAGAACCTTCGACCCCCAGATTTTTCTGGCCTAATTTGTCGTAATCAAATTCCCACCCGTCAAGTAATGCCTCCCCATCACTTATGCCCGCCATCAACCAGGAAGGGGCGTAAGCAGGAACGTGCCCCCATCCGTGACTTCGATGCTGCCACCCACATCTTTACAAACTGCTGCTCATGCACAGGTCTAACACGCCTGCAGGGCAAACACTATCCATTCCTTTGTCCGAATGAGCTCAAAAACACCTGTGATTGGCTGGTGATCGCTGTAAAAGACAAGACAAACCTACTGTATGCCACCCCTCCCTCTCTGTGATCTCCACAACTGAT
>JAQMYF010000023.1:27628788-27633788 GCA_030014195.1 Neosilurus mollespiculum | reverse complement strand
CTGAAAGTGTTACACTACTGAGATAAGATTTCTTTAATGGAAACCCAATATTACCCCAGGGTAATGGGATCTTATGTTATTTAAAAAATGTATTTCATTTCATTTAAAAAGTGTATTTTATATTATTTAAAAATTGTATTTTATTAAAAAAATTGTATTTTACTTAATTACAAAATCACAATTACTTTAAAAATATATATTTTATTTAATAAAAAAAAATATTTTGTTTATTTTAAAAATATTATTTTATTTTAAAAAGTGTATTTTATTGAAAAGTGTACTTTATTTTATTTTTAAAAAGTGTATTTATTTTAACAAGTTTATTTTTTTTAATTAAAAAAAGTGTATTTTATTTTATTTAAAAAAGTGTATTTTATTTTATTAAAAATTTGTATTTTATTAAAGTGTATTTTATTTTATTAAGTGTATTTTATTTAAAGAGGCGTATTTAATTTTATTTAAAAAATGCATTTTATTTTATTAAATAGTGTATTTTATTAAAAAAGTGCATTGTATTTTATTTAAAGTGTATTTTATTTTATTTAAAAAGTGTATTTGTTTTTTAAGTAGTGTATTTTATTTTATTAAAAAAGCGTATTTTATTTTTAAAAATTGTATTTTATTCAAAAAAGGGTATTTTATTTTATTATAAAGTGTATTTTATTTGCTTAAAAAGTGTATTTCATTTTAATTAAAATTTGTGTTTTTTTTATTTAAAAAGTGTACTTTATTAAAAAAGGTGTATTTTATTTTAAAAAGGTATTTTATTTTGTATAGTATTTTCTTTTATTTAAAAACTAGTTTTTTATTTTATGGCTTGAAACAAGTAACAGTTTGGAGGGGAAGACAGAGTAGAAGTATTTACCATCACTCAGACACTCATTCCCATTACCACGGTTACATACCGGCATGAGAAATTTCATCACAGGGTTCCCATGATTATAATACATGATAATAGCATGAAAATTGTCCACATTTGAAACCCCTAATAAATCCGGCTCTCGACCAATCATCGCCATCGTCTTCCTATATGATTGGGGGAATCCTCCTGGGATTCTGTAAGTAGGGAGAGGATTCTGGTAGTGAATTTGGATAATAAGGAAATACCCTGAGCAACCACAAAAGCCTTAAACAAGTATTTTAGCATGGAGAGATTGTGTTTATGGATATTTGAACTTGCTCATGTTTATTATGCTTTGAAGGTTGTATTTTTGGCGCTATTGCATTTTCATCCTGGTACGCCATTTTAAACTTACTTTGGCTATTACTCTAAACACTTCGTCTGTTGGGCTTTTTACACCCGAGTCTAGTGGCTCATCAGGCCGGTGCTCATCCCCGGTTTCTGTAGCGTGAAGCGAGCAGAAGTAAAACTCCTCCTGGATGGGACGCTAGTCCACCGCAGGTTTCCTTCCCAGTATTTTTACTGGTACCCATTTACACTGCTGGGTGGACAGAGGCACACTAGTGGTTAAGATCTTGCCCAGGGGTCCTTAGCACGGTGGGGGTCCAACAAGGATTCGAACCCACAACCTCCTGATCATGAGCCCAGCACCCTAACCACTATGAATGAATTTTTCTGTTATTGATTGTGTCTTGTTGACTAATTATGAAGTGATGATAACTTGGGAAGGTTGAAGAAGACGACTGAGAATTTTTTGTATTAACGATGATCTTCTCACACTCACCCCACCCCACCCCCTATCCCCCTGAGAAAAAGATATCAATAACTGTACTTGTCTATTGTGGATTTTGTTACATTTTTGACTGAAAGTATTTTGGTATATTGTTCTCCTCTGTACACTCGTGCATAGTGTCATCAAAAAAAGAATGGCCAAATAAAAAAGGAAAGGTGAATATTGTATTACAGGTGATCGATAGGGATGACTTACGCAGAATATGTCCAAGCACAAGAACGGCTCTCTCGGCTAAAATCATTTAATCTGATAGCAATCGGTAAGAAAAGGTCTCTGGTACAAAGAATCTGCCACTCAACCGGGATAAAGTACAAATCAGTTTTATAAATATTCATGAGAAATTTCATGCCATTAGTCAGAAAGTGTCCTGTGATGGATTGGAGATTTGATTGCGGTGTACCCCGCCTCTCGCCCGAGATCAGCTGGGACTGGCTCCAGCTTCCCAGTGTCCCTGATTGATCAGTGGTACAGATGATGGATGGATGGATGAACAGAAACTAATGACAGATTCTCACCTGATCCAGGTCCACAGCAGAGTACACCACTTTCCCTTTATCATCACCAGAGAAGAGTTTCATGCCATTAGCGCTCCATGCTAATGCGGTCACTGTGCTCTTGTGCAGGCCAACTACATCAAAGCGTCTCAGCTGCAAGCAAAATTTAGAAACAACCATAACCTTCATAGCAACCTTAACCGTACATTTAAAAAAATAATTATAACAACCATAAACCTGAGCTCTTATCTTTTCTATAATAAAAACCTCTGTACAGGTAAGGTTTGTAATTCCTTAGGGAGCAGTCACACCTTGCTGGACTCCCTAACCCGACATACAGTGGAGAGTCTCCGTATGCATGTGTTTCTTGTCTATTTCTCATTTGGCAAACATTTCTTGTTTCTTGTCAGTTGAGGTCTATTTAATCCTGCAGAAGATTTTGGCCATGCACAAAACTTGGAAGGGACTCCACCGGGCAAAGGCGTCCGCTGGTTGTACGGTTGTTGTGAGCTGGGCATGGATTTTGTTCAGAACTCGTGCTTTCCTCACCCTGTACTTGACAGTTTGCTTCTGTTGATGTCTAGTGGACCTGACTCGCAGCCAGACTACAACCTGACATGCAACAGGCGAACCGTAGGTGTGCCGGATTATAAACCACATGTTCAGTAGACAATTATTGACAAGGAGCGTACAGGAAATGATTAACAACAGATGTGTGATGGGAGTCCACAGGACAAAACTGAAGACATCAGGATAAGTACAGTATAACTACCGTACACGCAGCCGGTCTTCACCAGGTCCGAAACCTCCATGGTATCACCGGATCATTTTCTCCTGTATAAAAGTTTCTATCCTTCGGACGTCCGTTCACGCCACCCGGCAAGGTGTGGCCACTCGCTTAACAGCATTGCTGCATCTAGCAATAAATTCATGGCAGGAAAAGAGTCATGAACAATAAAAAAATTTAAAAGGTGAGGCTTCAGTTGAATTGAATTAAATTAAATTATGATGTTAAATAAACAATAGGGTGTCATGACCAGGAAATATTGTACAAAGTCATGTTTTCCTCCTTGCAGTATAGAGGACTGTATGCATTGTATTTCCTCAGTAACATGCCAGGCTGTTCAACCTTGTTCAGTTTTTATCTATAAAGTGAAGGAAAAGAGAGACTAGTAAGGGAGTGTTTGCTCACAGTTGTTCTAATATGAGTAATAACTGGAATGAACTTGTTTACCCTGGGTTTACACTGGGGCGTGATGTCTGCGATTAAAAAAAACGAGCTCCACGATTTACGACCACATCTGGAGCATGATTTGGGTATAAAAAAGGAGGCAGCTCGCATCCAAAAGATGTAACTTGAAGGAATCATGTTGCAAAGTTCATCAAGATACCCTACGTTGGCACATCAAGGTCTGTTACGCTCTGTTAAGCTCTGCTGTAATCTTCCAAGCTTCCCATGTTCTATCACGATTGGTGTCATATTGTAATATATCATAATAACCATCTCTGAAACACCATGGTTACACCGATGCATCACATGGGAGAGTCAGGATCGCAGCTGGGTGTTTGGCTGGAAGCCAGCTTTGCTACTTGTTGTGCGTACATGTAACTTGAAGACATCAAGACACATGGAGGACGATCAGTGAAACATGAGGCCTAATTTTACCTTTCAAAATTATTTCTACATTTTCAAGTCTCAGGTACAAGTGAAGATGTCGGAAAAATGTGTAAACAATAGGAAGAGTCATGCGTGTGCTGATCCTGTTTTGTGTGCGTGTGTGGAACAAAAAAAGTGAAAACATGAAAAACGGCTCAGGCGTAATAAAAAAGTGCTCACAAGTTTTGAGACTAATTGAATGCGATAAACAGGCGCTTGCCAGATGCAATCCATATGACAAGAAATCTGGACGATGGAAGGAAATTACACACACCATAACGACACACATATGTAAGGACATGGTCCTGATTAATGCTGCTGAAAAGCCAGGGCTCTGAGAATTGGTCAGCACGTTACTTTGATTTACTTGAAATAAAAGAAAAAATAATCAAACATGATGAAAGAATAGAATGGCCATTTTAAGCCATTAATTGAATTAACGGGAAAAAAATACTGTATTGTGATATAAACCACTAGCATGATGTAAAGTTATTTATACCATGACACAAGAAGAAATCTTCTCGTAGGAGATTTGGCTATACTGCCCTCTTCTATTAATAATGCAGCAAAACTCTGAGCAAGCACTATCATATAAAACAAATAAATTTGTCATAATACGTACAACTTAACAACAATATTTTCCAGCAGAACCTCAAACATACCTGTTTATTCCTGCCTGGCAGCTGTGACACCAGCTGGAAGAGAGCAACACGGCCCGAGGCAGTACCAACAGCCACCAGGTCATCAAAGCAACTCAGCAATTTCACTACTGTGATTGCTTCACTTTTTCCCTTTTGGACACACACACACACACCAGTTCAAATCATGACCCCAAACACCTTTAACACACAGTGATATGTATATGCGAGTGGTTGTACCTCTAAGTTGTACTTGTTCATCTGGCTCACTCTCCTGCAGTACAGGTAAAGCATGCCGATGCTGCTGCCCACTGCGATGTAGTCACTGCTGCTGTCCAGAGCCGTGAGATAGACGAGGATGGAGCGGAAGCCTTTCTGCACTTTTGCAGGGATTGAATTGAGCAGGTAGTAAAGGGGGCAAAATTCCCTCAAGGGCAGACTGGGTGTTTGAGCTGCCATGGTTACGTGATCCTTCTGCATGCTGAAAATGACAAAACCTCTTATGGTTAAAATAAGG
>JAQMYF010000023.1:27555409-27569852 GCA_030014195.1 Neosilurus mollespiculum | reverse complement strand
TAGAACGTATAGAGGAATCACCATTTACATCTACAAACTGATAACGGTCAGTTAAATAAGATTTAAACCAGGAGAGGTCTGTTCCTCCCGTTCCCTTAGAATCACTGATGTGGAGTGCCCATCATAAATGTCTCTGTGTATTACCTGTTAATATATATGTTATGTTCTATATGTCTGTTCTATATAACAGTTCTATAGAAGTTCCACAGAATTTTTATAGAACATTTTTTGCAGGGTAAAAAAACTAAACAGAATTATCACCAAATGTAAACAAGTTTGACAGCATTTGGAGAAAACTGTTCGCATACATAATACTCATTAAACACTATTAGCATTTTATGGAGCAGTGGCCATTTTACACAGGCAGTCAGACCTCTGATGTTTTGAGCAAATGTTCCTATTGCAAACCTCATGGGTCATTATTGAATGTCTTCCAAACCCATGAAACTGTACAAATAATAAGAACATTAGACATGCCTGATAGTAGCCTACGCTATTTACAATGTACACTGTATGGCGACTCACACTGGTTACACAGTCACTGCACAAAAACGCATCATAAAGTGGCACATCACACTAGGGGGACATTCCACAATGAAACGGCACTAGTGATGGTACCATAAGATACCAAAATAGAGAAATAATTGACAAAAAGGAAATTAAAAACAAGAATTCCTTTGTCGTCCTCCTGGCTGAATCTCACATGAACAATGGCAATATGGTGAATGGCGCGCACAGGATGCATGTAGCCTTGACATCAGTATCATTTTCTTAATATTTTTACCAGTTGTCATTTAGTTTCTCAATAACAACAGGACATTGTACAGTACATAAAATTACATAAAAAGTTGTATAGGTGGGGAACCCATTAACAAATGACGTGACAACTACCACGTGACAATGACATGAAAACACGTCATAATATTGATGATCAGCAATCCACTGACGGACAAGAAAGATTTGCCTTATTCAGTCATTGTCATTTCCCATATCACATACCGCTCAACTAAACACCTTAAATACTTACACTAAAAAACCACCTAACTGAGATGTGAAAATGTCGTGATAAACTGGTCACAGTGAGACGTGTGATGGGAGTGACAGGATCCCACCAGTTTTCAACGTCACTATCACTTCGCTATGCTTGCTGGGATATCATATCGAGTCAGTAATATAATCTTGTGACTCTTCCAGCTGGTACTATCATCAGTGCTGTCATGGTAAAAAAGTAAATAAAAGATTAAACACAATCAAGTATTCAACAGGACCACTGTATTATAAAACACACAGCCATTACATCGGCCTTCCAACGTCACCACTGATTATATCTCATTATATAAGGACAATAATAATGCTCGTAATCATTTTCACATTTAAAATGGATTGGTAAATTTCATTACATGTAAAAGGAATATTGTGCATCTCTAAACTCTTGAACTTACACAAGCTTCTTTTATAACATTCTTTAAAAACACATTCTTCAAATCAATGGTTTTCAGTTCCAGGATTATTCCTGGATTGTTTTTGAGACTCTGGCCCGGTCTATTTTCCAGACTCTACAGCTGAGCTGCTGTCTGGCACTCTCTGTTTACCAGTGTGGATCAGGTGTCTTTGTTTAATAAGCAAGGGCATCTCCCCTCCTCAGAGGCAACTGAGTCTGACTATCTCTCAGTCTGTCAGAGGGAGGGTCAGGTCTAAATGACCCTCCCCACTCGCCATGATCAATTATTCATACACCCTTCACCTGAGATGACTGACAGATTGTGCTTTTGAGTGGGGTGCAGTGTGTGGATGCAATTTGTGCATGTGGGAATGCAAATGCCTTACTTGTAAATACATCAGTGGAAAAAATGGTGGAAAAACATAGAACACAACAATATATTCATTGCATTAATTAATGCTGTCCATTAAGCAAAACATACAAAATAATCCAATAAAGTGAAACAATATTGAGTGATATCAGAACAATATTACGTGCTGCACATTATATTGCTCTTAAGTGTTTTATAAAGACACATATAAATGACTAAACATTTTGCCAGGCCTACTACCTACCCACAGCTGCACAAGCTTTACCATTACAATTCAGACTGAATCTGTTTATAGCTTTAAATAACTCGAGGGTAGTTTTGGGCATCGGAATTCCTGAATAGTACATGATTAAAATCAACGAACCTGCTGTACTAGAGACATTTGTAAAGAAAGTTTGTTTGTGTGTGTGTGTGTGTGTGTGTGTGTGTGTGTGAGAGAGAGAGAGAGAGAGAAAACACTTCTGCTTCTTCACAGTTACAACAACAACAAAAATTGGGGAAAAGGTCGGGTACATTATGGAAAATGCAAAAATAAAAGAAGCAGCGATTTATAAATTTAATCTAAATCGTGTTTCTTTACAGACCTTATGAACCAAAGATATTTCAGATATGGTCTCATCTCACTCACTAACGCCATGACAGAGCAACACACACACACACAACCATTCACACTCACATCCACATCTAGGGGTAATTTGGAACAGGCAGTTAGTCTAATGTGTATGTCTTTGAACTGCGGGAGGAAACCAGAGTATCTGGAGGAAACCCACGCAAGCACGGTGACAACATGCAAACTCCACAGAGAAACATCCGAATCGAACCCAGGACCTTTTTGCTGTGAGCCAGACATGCTAACTACTACACCACAATGCCCTCCGTGTATTGTCTGATCAACTTAATTTAATTTGTTAACGTACACCCATAATTGCTAAAAAGATGGGGCACTGTGTAAACAACATGTCCCCCATCTGCCTGGTGGTAGGGTGACCCTTACTGATCCGAAGGTTGGGGGTTCAAGCCCGACTATCACCGGGTTTTCACAGCTGTCCCCCAGTGGAGCGTACTGGGTTATCAAAGCTAACTGTCTATGGTGAGAGGCGCGTAAAAGAACCATTGCTGTCATTTTTTAAAATTAGTTGCAAAAGGCTCCTTCATTCATGAAATTATTAATTTGCTGAATCACTTAACTCTCTATTTAGGTCTATTTAAGTGACCCTGGGTGAAGGCGGGGTTCACCATGAACAACTTGCCAGACCATTGCTGGGCAACACACACACAACCACTCACATTCACACACCTATGGGTCAATTTGAAACAACCGATTAGCCTAATGTGCATGTCTTTGGATTATGGGAGAAAACCAGAACCCAGAGGAAACCCATGCAGGCACGGAGAGAACTCTACACAGAAATGCCTGAGCCTGTGACTTGAAATTACTTTCCAGCCTTTTGTTGTCCTGTCTCAACCTTTCTGAGATGTGTTGCTGCCACCAAATTCAAAATTAGCTAATTTTTTAATCATTCGCTCACTCATTCGCAGTAATTTGCTCAATTACTGCTTAATCCTATTAGAGTCCCGGGAAGGTTGGAGCCTATCTTGGCCAACACTGGGTGAAGGCAGGGTACACCTTGAACAGCTTGCCAGATCATCACAGGGAAACAACTATTCACACACCCACACCTGGGGCAATTTGGAACAACCAATTTGCCTAATATTCATGTCTTTGAAATGTGGGAGGAAACCAAAGAACCTGGATGAAACCCAGGCAAGCATGAGGAGAACATACCAACTGCACAGAGAAACACCCTCAATGGGCCTGGAACTCGAACCCAGGTGCTTCTTGCTGTGAGACGGTCGCGCTAACAACACCACCATGCCAAGAAATGTGTAAGTGTGTAAATTATTAAAATGTTTGAAAAGGATGTTGCTGAAAAAGAAATGAGGAATTTGGGTATCTCACCGGCTATTAAACAATTCTAGGAATCTAAAGAAATTTTGGTGCACAAAGAGCAAGGGCACAACCCTGAGCTGAACCCCTGTGATCTCTGGTCCCTCAGACGGCACTGTATCCACAACCATCATTCATCAACAGCTGATATAACCACATGGGTTTGGGATTACTTTGGCAAGCCTTTATCAAGCACTATAATATGGAGTTACAGCCAGGGAGTAGGGAAAGATGTAACACATGCTAAAGTGGTAAAGGATGCACATGGTAACAACAAGTGAGGACAGGGTGTTGAGGGGGGGTTTGGAGGATGTGGAGAGTGAACCAGGAAATGCGAGGGATAAATAAGGAAGTGAGAGCAGCTATGAAGAAAGTGGCCAGGAGACATTTAAGTGGAGGTGTGGAGATGTTTAAGCGAGATAGTGGAGGAGTTTTTAACCAGACAGTTCAACAAAATCTTGGAAGGTGAGAGAATGCCCTAGGAATGGAGAAGAAGTTTTCTTGCACCAATTTTCAAGAATGAGACAGATGTGCTTAGCTGCAGTAACTCCAGAAGCATAGAGTTAATGATTCACACCATGAAGTTATGGGAAAGAGCAGTGGAATCCAGGCTAAGTGGAAAGGTGGTGACAGTGTGGTTTCAAGCCACAGAACAGCACCACATATACCATATATGCTTTGAGAATGTTGATGGAGAAGTACAGGGAAGGTCAGAAGGAGTTACACTGCATGTTTGTGGCCTTGGAGAAAGCGTGTGACAGAGAGCCAAGAGTGAAGTTGTGGTACTGTATGAGTATGTGAAGGTGGTGAAGGATATGTTCGAGGACAGTGTGACAGCAGTGATGTGTGCAGTAGGAATGATGGACTGGTGCAAGGTGGAGGCAGGATTGCGTCAGACTGAAATGGTTTGGGCATGTACGGGGGGGATGAAGGGTACATTGGTAGAAGAATGTAGAGGATGGAACTGCCTGGAAGGAGGAGAAGAGGAAGGCTGAAGATAAGATTTTAATGTATGTGGTGCGTAAGGACATTCAGTGGATTGGTGAGTTGTTCAGGGTGTACCCTGCTTTCGCCCAGAGCTGGCTGGGATAAGCTCCAGCCTCCCTGCGACCCTAGCAGATCAAGCGGTTCAGCAAATGAATGAATGAATGAATGAATGAATGAATGAATGAACAAGGTGAAGGTGGAATAGGAAGGACAACAGGCTGTCACTGGGTTAGTGTGCTTGCTTCAATTCCTTCTCATGAAATGCCATTGGGTCAGTGCCACTTCCTTTCCACCTGACTGGCTCGGTAAGAACAAGTGAAAACCCACTCCTGAGTCTCTAGGCAGGATTCATGCACTTGAGGATGTTTTGATGGGAGTTTCATGAATTTAGGATCAACGTGTATGACAGACTGATACGTGAAAGTAGACAGGTAGTATGGGGGTGGGTGGATGGGGATCTCCTGAGTGCGGAAAACAGAGCATGTGATTCTTCAGTTATTTTTGTGTGTGTGTTTGATGTGTTTTCTTATGATGCTATAATATAGGACATATCTATATTAACTGCCCAACATGTTCATATTAACCGCCCAACAACAAACACCCCCCCTGGTCCGTGATATCATCTGAAGCCATCATAACAGGACAAGAGATGGCAAAGCACTCTAGGTTAATCTTGTCTTTCTTCTCCACCCTGTTTCCATAGAAACACACTACCTAGTGAAAGTGTGCTGTCTCCAGTCATATCAATCATTCATATTATTTTCTCTATCAGCAGTGGCGTCATGCCTTGGATACTAGGCATGATTCATTTACCCCAAACACATTTGGCCATTCAGACTTTGCGGTGAATGTCAGAATGATGAGTGTGTGTGTGTGTGTGTGTGTGTGTGTGTGTGTGTGTACATACAATAATGCAGGTTTGGTGAGGTGTTCCATACCCAAGGCTTTCAAGACAGGATTTTCATGGTGTTCCAATAGTACTTTAAAGAAATGTTCACTAATGTGCTATTCGATGTTTTAAGTCACATTACCAAGTGACCAAGTATGAATTTTAACATTTTATCATCTCACTCCACTTAGAGTTCACTGAGTGACTCATGAAAAGCATCCAACTTCCCTTTCAAATCAATGAGCCTGCATGACATATAGTCACAGGCGGTGGTGGCCTGGTGGTAGGGTGCTGGATTACTGATCCGAAGGTCAGGGGTTCGAGCCCTACTATCAAAGGGATGTCACTGCTGTCCCCCCAGTGCAGCTAACTGGGTTATCAAAGGCCGGTCCACCACTGTCTGTGGTGAGAGGCATGTAAGAACCATTGCTGATTTTCATCAAGAGTAGGTTGCATAGCCATCAGTGTGTTGATGGCCTGGCGAGCTGTCCAGAATGTACTCTGCCCTTTCCCAGAGTCGGCTGAGCTGGGCACCAGCCTCCCCGTGACCCTAATTAGGAGGAAGTGGTTCAGAAAATGAACAGTTACATTCAAGTTATTTAGGCCTATGTACACACAGACTGTCTCCACTATATGGTCAGGAGTTTACAGTTGTTTTAGCACAAAACATCAATTAATTTTATTTCTGGAGCTCTTTTACTAATATAGATTAGGCCGAATAAATAATTTTCCGGTTTCACGGTTTCTCATCAGCGTCCGCACCCGGAAATTGACACCATATTCAGTCATCCGTTCATTTTCTGAACCGCTTAATCCTAATAAGGGTCGCGGGGAGGCTGGCGCCCATCTCAGCTGACTCGGGATGAGGGCAGAGTACACCCCGGATAGCTTGCCAGGCCATCTCAGGGCCCACATCTTTTTTTTTTTTTAAAACACGTTCAAAACCTCGGAAAACACCTCAGACAATGTAAAAACGACTCAGAACACGACTCCGGGTGAGATGCTGTGACTGTGATTGTAAGATTGGGGTTAGGGTTGTGTAGGGGGTTCTAGAAAAATGTTTAAATTCCTTTTTAAATTACTTTTACTATGTAAAGCTGCTTTGCGACAATGTCAATTGTAAAAAGCTCTATACAAATAAAACTGAATTAATCACTTCCTGTGACCATAATAAAGGATAATGTGTTTCACAAATTGAGATGAAATATAATTATAAGAAAATAGCATTTCTTAAGAACTGTTCTTGAGTGGGTAAATTAAAAAAATCTAAAAGGTTTTGGGAGCTACTTCATGTATCAAATACCCACGAGGAGGCAAACCCATAGACTGTGTCTAATATAATCACCACATCAGGATGAAATAAAGATGAAGGCCAGCCTTTCTGTTGACTTGCAGGAGTGGAAAATGACAATGGGCTATGTTTCAATAACTATTTTACTATGTATGATGAAGGAGAAACACAGACAGTGTTTTAATGTCTTTTTGTCCTCCTTTTCCTTTTTTTTTTTTTACAAATAAATTATATTGAGGTCAGTTAAGAAATGTTTGAAAAGATTCAGATAATTAGTAATTTTCTATTCTACTTTCCAAGATGCTTTCACGTTTGGTTGTGTATTATGTAAAGCACTTTTAGTTAAATGCTGATATAATAAAGATTATTGGAAGTAATATCATTTTGGCAGACACCCTTATCCAGAGCGACTTACATTTTGTTTTAACTTATTTATGCAAGTGAGCAGATAATGGTTAGGGCCTTGCTCAAGGGCCAAACAGTGGGATCCTAATAGTACTGAGGCTTGAACCACAGAGCTTCTGAATAGTAATCTAGAGCTTTAATCACTAAGCTCCCACTGCCCGGCTTTCATGTGCATATGCTTGGTGTACATCACATACAAACACATGTACACTATAGTGGAAAAATGATTAAGTTTAAAAAGTATTGAAAGCTCTGATAAAATATCTGTCTATTTAGTTATTTTTATTGCCCAAAGATGCTACTTAATCAAGTGTCTTTGTGTTTAGGCCTTGAATATATTCAGTGTTCTCTAGTGCCATGCCACAGATGAAACTTTTGAGAGTCTACATTTTGATTGCCTGTGTCATTTATGTAGTACCACTGTGGACATTTGCAGTGTTTGATCAACTACAAAGATAAATATCCTTTTGTCTGATAGGGAGATTACCCTGCTGAAAAAAACAACTACCCAAAAACAGCTAAACACTGGTGGATAGAAATAGTTTCTAAATTATTGAAAACAATGGAATATTGCAGACAAACATTTGTTGACCACTATTAAGTAATCAGGAAGCTGGAAAATAAATTGGTCAGCTCAGACTTTTTATAGAAACTGAGAGCTGGTCATTTTTAAATTGCATATTTTAGGAGGGTTATCAACAAATGTATATTTTTATTTTCTAATAGCCTTTTTTTTGTACTTCATCATTCATCCTGCAGGGAGGATGGTGCCCATCTCAGCTGACTCTGGGCGAGAGTGGAGTACACCCTGGACAGCTCGCCAGGCCATCACAGCCCAATATATACATACAACCATTCACACTCACCCTCACACCTAGGGGCAATCTGGAACAGCCAATTAGCAGAATGTGCATGTTTTGGGACTGTAGGAGGAAACCAGTGCACTCTGAGGAAACCCACACAAGCACTGGGGATCATGCAAACTCCACACACAAAGCCCATGCCGGGGAATCAAACCCAGGCCTTCTTGCTGTGAGGCGGACGTGCACTGCACCACCATGCCACACTGTTGAGTACTTTACCTCAAAAAATATTTTATTTACAATATTACATTAGTAGTGGTAATTTATGAAGTGTTACCATGAGAACACTTACCCATGTTTTGGACAGATAATAACTTTTCCAAACTCAGCCAGGTGAACTGATTTGAATTTAATTGTTCTCTTTTAGAACAGATACCCATGGACTGACCCATCTGTTTGTAGAACAAGTGTTAAGAATAATACCAATTGATTACCCTTTTAACACCAACTAATAAATATAATACTGTAACTATAGGTAAAATCCAGCAGATGGCGCTCAATGATAATCTTTAAAAAAATGCACTTGGACGGTTTTACAGACACTGGCAAGCACAATGTAAGCAATTGGTATATACCTGGTGTATTGGGCTAAGTGCACTCAAACAAGGGTCAAGTGTCATGCAAATTTAAAGTTAATTAAACTAATACACTAATTGTGGCAACTAAGGAAGTAGAACAAGCCCTTTAGTCTATGGTTCTGTAGCCCATTAGACTGTTGACCATCAGTTTACGCTCCGAGAACTAATTGCTTGTTTGGTATTAATAATTTGTCTGTATATGTCTAGTGCTTTGTAGTGTTTTTGCCATATCATTATGTTACAGTTCGGTGGTTTGGTGACACTAATGGCCTTTATGCTACTGAGATGAGCCGGGTTTAAAGGCTCGTGTAGTGCATGTCAATATGAGCGCCCAGTGACCCAGTCGGTGCAGCTCAAGAACGCCTGGATTATCCCCCCACCCACCACCACCACCACCACCACCACACACTAAACATTTGTATTCTTGGGTTGGAGCAACACGGCTGATCCCGGATAGCTTGGCGCTAATCCTCCACTCCGTTAATTAAAAATGAAGAAGTCGAGAGTGGAGCTCATTTTAATTTTTTTTAGGAATGTAATCATTTTGGTTGGAGCTTAACCATCTGCTTGATGTTAAGTCTGGCGACAGATTGTGTTCAGGGTTGTTTAAATCTACGCCGCTGATTTCTACTCTTTTGCAGGTGCCATGAAAGGGTTCAGTGAGTTCATTTATCATAATCTACCACCTCCTGTGCTTTTATAATCAACTATATTTAAAGAAACGTGTTTGTGCGTGTGCTGATAAACGATGAGTGAGTGTGTGTGTGTGTGTGTGTGTGTGTGTGAGAGAGAGAGAGAGAGAGAGGTTGGGCGAGAAATAGAGAGAGAGAGAGAGAGAGAGAGAGAGAGAGAGAGAGAGCGTGCCCTCACATTTGCTCTCGAATTATTTTAGAAAGAAATAATGATTACCAGCCAGATTCAGACTTGCACCATATGAAAGATATTATAAATTCTTAAAAAAATATTACAAAATGTATTATAAAGAGACTCGTGATTCTGAGTGACTCTCAGAACAGAACTCTCGTCACTCTTGCCCTGCGATGGCCTGGCAAGCTGTCCAGGGTGTATTCTGCCCTCGCCCAGAGTCGGCTGAGATGGGCGCCAGCCTCCCCGCGACCCTAATTAGGATTAAGCGGTTCAGAAAACGAATGAATGAATGATAAACCACTGTTCTCTCTGTTACCTTTAAAGAAGGATTACCGCAAAATATTTAAATATATAAGTACTGATTTATAAAAAGGTCCAATTTTGATATTTATAAAGGCAAAATCTCCGAAGAGGAGACAAAGAAAAAAACATCAGTTACAGTACACCCCATTAATTCCACCTCTTGTCATGTTGACTAAAAGTACAGTGTTCATCGCGGCAGTGAGTGGGTTAATGATGTATATACTGTAGTCACCAACATACATACTCAGCACTCTAAGGTCACCGTCCGCCAATAAAGGCGCCTTGTTCCTCGGTTCTTCGCACCCATTCCTCAAAAACCTCCGTAAAATCAAAGTGCGAGCCTCTCATGCTCACACACACACCGCCCTCCCCACCCCCACCATACACACACACACACACACACACACACACACACAAACTCACACACACACACACACCCAAGAGGAGAGCACAGTGCTGAGAGAAACCTCGAGCCTCTCCGAAGGATCTTACCACTTTTTTCAAACATGTCTTTAGAGGTTCCTCGTAGACAGTTTGTCAGAACGTTAACTATTAAACATCTTATGCATTTTTAAACAATTTTTTCACTTTTCACAACTTATGCGCCTGGTCACTTAGGATTTTGGGTATAACCGAGATGGAACAAGTGCTTGAGAAGAGGCAGTGGACATCAGCGTGGTCAGCTTTTCGCCTGCTTATGTGTGTGTGCGCGCTGGACCGGGTGCTCGCGCAGATTCGGTACTCTGTTCTGGAGGAGCGCGAGCACGGTGCATTTGTCGGCAACATTGCCGAGGACTTGGGCTTGGATGTCACCAGGCTGTCTGCCAGGCGATTCCGTATTGTGTCCGGAACTAGGAAACAGTACTTAGAGGTGAATTTGGAAAATGGGATTTTGTTTGTTAACGAGAAGATTGACCGAGAGGACTTATGTGAACAAAGTCCGGTTTGTTTCTTGCACTTGCAGGTGGTCATTGAAAACCCACTGGAACTGTACCGAGTTGAAGTTGAAATTATAGACATCAACGACAACGCTCCGAGTTTTCCGTGGAGCGAGTTCAATCTTGAGATAACGGAGTCTGCTTCGCCCGGCTCACGGTTCCCGCTCGAGAGCGCGCAAGACCTAGACGCGGGATCCAATTCGCTCCGCTCGTATCTGCTGAGTGCTAACCAACACTTTGTGCTGGACGTGCAAACGCGTAACGACGGAAGCAAGTTCGCAGAACTCGTGCTGGACTCTCCATTAGACCGAGAGAAGCAGAAAATGCACGAAATGGTCCTAACCGCCGTGGACGGTGGCTCTCCACTGCGCTCGGGCACTGCTCAGATCATGGTTACAGTACTGGATGCGAACGATAACGTCCCTGTATTCGACAGATCCGTTTACCGGGTGAGCTTGGTGGAGAACGCCCCGAGAGGAACGCTGGTGCTGAAGCTTAATGCCACGGATATGGACGAAGGCTCGAATGGCGAGATCGTTTATTCATTCAGCGGCCATGCGCCCTTGAAAGTGCGGGAGCTGTTCAGTGTAGATTCTTTTTCGGGTGAAATTCGGGTGAAAGGGATTGTTGACTACGAAAAAGCCAGCGTGTACGAGCTCTATGTGCAGGCTAAAGACAAGGGTCCCTCTGCTGTGGCCGTGCACTGTAAAGTGCTTGTCGATATTTTGGACGTAAACGATAACGCGCCAGAGGTCATCCTGACCTCTGTCTCCACACCTGTTCAGGAAGACGCGCCTCCAGGGACCGTGATCGCAGTGATCAGTGTCATGGATCGTGACTCCGGGGAAAACGGAGCCGTGGACTGTCAGATCCCCAGCCACGTCCCATTTAGGCTTCACTCGTCCTTTAAAAACTATTACACTTTGGCGACTAGTGAATACCTGGACAGAGAGTCGGTAGCCGAATATAACATCACTCTCACGGCGCGCGATTTAGGTTCGCCACCGCTCTCAACCGGGAAAACTATTCATGTTCTTGTGTCAGACGTTAATGACAATCCACCACGCTTCCTCCAGCCGTCCTACACCGTCTATGTGACAGAGAATAACGCCCCAGGTGCTTCTATTTGCTCCGTGAGCGCAGTAGATCCGGACTCTAACCAAAACGCCTATATATCATACTCTATACTGGAAGGTCAAATAAGGGGCATGCCTGTGTCCACGTATGTTTCTATTAACTCTGACAACGGCAACATTTACGCCCTGCGCTCCTTCGATTATGAGCAGCTACGTAACTTTCAAATCCGAGTTCAGGCGCGGGACGCCGGTTTCCCGCCGCTGAGTGGAAACGTGACGGTCAGTGTGTTTGTGTTGGACCAGAACGACAACCCACCACTAGTTGTTTCTCCGCTTCCGAAGAACGGCACAGCGGCGACTGAGACGGTGCCAAGGTCAGCGGACGCAGGTTACCTCGTAGCAAAAATTACAGCGCTTGACGCAGACTCAGGGCAAAACTCTCGCCTCTCGTACCAAGTGCTGCACGCAACTGACCCGGGGCTATTCAGCATCGCGCTTTACACTGGGGAAATTCGAACCATCCGCCGCTTCGTGGACAAAGATGCCACGAGGCACAGACTGGTTATACTGGTCAAGGACAGTGGGCAACCCTCTCTTTCTGCCACCGTATCCCTCATTTTGACGCTTGTAGACGGCGTTTCGGAGTCTCTGTCTGACCTGGATGATCATGCGCTCAGTCGTCGAGTGTCTTCTAACCTCGCCCTCTATCTGATCATATCTTTAAGTGTGGTTTCCTTTATCTTCCTAGTAGCCATCATCGTGCTGGCAGCGCTGAAGTGTTACAAGGACCGGGACTGTCCTGGAGGTTTGGGTCTGTCTTCTATCGGTGCTGCGTGCTGTACTCTGGAATCCGAGCCGCCCACAGAAACATGCAAAAAGTCCAACCTGAATTTGCAGATTTCCACCGGAACCAAGGTGCCAACGAACTGTGTGGAGAGCACTACCGGAACCACGGCTCAAAACTACTGCTATAAGGTGTGCCTGACCCCCGAATCAGCCAAGAGTGACTTCATGTTCATGAAGTCGTACAGTCCTAGCACGCCTAGAAATAACGCTGCAAAGGAGGCTGAAAATCTGGCGTGGAGCTCCCAGAGCCGTGGCTCTTCGGCAAATAACGGAGCGACAACTCCTAACGAGGTAAAACTCGGCTTTATCCCTCTGATAAGGAAAAACAATATGCCAACAGTTTATCATACTTCGTGTAATGAAGAAGTAATACTTTGTTAAACGACACTTTCTTGGCTGATGGCGTAATAAACACCTTAATAGTACTGTGTATCCTGTAGTATCAGCGGTATTGCCTTACACAGGAAAATCATCAGTGCAAAATGAACTCAGGGTTGTTTATTTTTGTGTACGTGTTCTCGTATATGCCCTGTTGACCTTCATTCACTATCACGATGATAATAAATGATAAGAAGTACAGCATCTCGACTGTCACAGGTACAAAAATAAGAGGCGACGTCAATGAACTCGTTTATAAACAAAGTCTTGATCAGCAGCTGTCCTTCACACTGGGTATCAAACCTGAGATCTGTTACTACAGACGTCTCAAGTCCCGCTTATAACGAGAAAGCAACGGTTCTATTGGATTAAACTTCCTTTACACCGTTCCTCACACACTGCCCTCATCAGAGAAAATTGTTTCTTCACACACTGCTTTCTGCAGACCGCCTTCTTTCATCTGACGTTTTCTCTTCAACGTTCAGAGACACTGTGCTTTCTACACACAAGATGTTTTTTCAGACATGTATTTCATCTTCAGAGGTTGCATATTTTCTACGAACTCAGTTTTCCACATTATGGTTCCACATCATTATTTTGGTGTTTTGCTGATGAAACAAATAAACAAACAAAGAAAGAAACAAACACTCCCCCCCAAAAAATAAATAAATAAATAAATAAAATAAATAAAATAAATTAAAAATTAAAGCATCTTCTGTTTGTCACAAGGGACGTTTTGAGTATTACTGCTAATAAAAGTATTTACGGCAAGTTGAAATAATGATAATAATAACAATAATAATAATAGTAATAATAATAATAATGATGATGATGATGATGATGATGACGATGATGATGATGATAAACAACAACAACAGCAACAACACTGCAATGTATTTTTATTTATTTATTTATTTTGGACCTGATTTGGCTACAAAACATCCAAGGGCACCCAATACCTCAAGGGCACGCGCACAGGCACGCGCACAAGACGTGACTATTATTTGTTTTACAATATAGGGCAATACTGGGGGCTTTGACAGAACCTAAAATTATGTTTGATAGACTTCCTTTATTTATCCCGACATAATCTAAACTAGTTTGTGTGTATGTGTGTGCATGTGAGAGAGAGAGAAAGAGAGAGAGAGAGAAAGAGAGAAAGATATATATATATATATAGAGAGAGAGAGAGAGAGAGAGAGAGAAACATATATATATATATATATATATATATATATATATATATATATATAGAGAGAGAGA
>JAQMYF010000023.1:27474036-27491254 GCA_030014195.1 Neosilurus mollespiculum | reverse complement strand
TTCTTTTACATGCCTCTCACCATAGACAGTGAGAGACATGGCCGGCATTTGATAACCCAGTTGGCTGCACTGGGGGGCATGTTAGAACTATAGTCTAATATATTTTGTGACTGAAGCAATGTGTGTGTGATATGATTTTGCGGGACTTAACCGAATTTGACGTTAATGAGACTGAGCATTTCGTTTGATAATATGTTTATATGAATTTAGAAAAATGTAGAATTTATAAGTGATTTCAATCATCTTTTTTCAATAAATGTTGATTTGCTTATTTATTTATTTATTTATTGGGTCACACTAGGCCAGAATGGTCGGGCACTCGTATTCTATTCTACAACATATGTTTAATCAAGGTGTTTTTCTGCATTACATATTAAATGAAAATAGAAAAATAAATGCATACCCCAAGAAGTGACTTCGAAACATTCGAAACGAGACATTCTAGACAAGAAGAAAAAAATTAGTGTACTGTTAAAGGTTTCATGAGATGAAAAAATTACATTTTAAGGTTTAATCCTGTATTCCTCCATTAATTTGGAACAGCCAATTAGCCTGTGGGAGGTAACCGGAGTACCTGGAGGAAATCCACACAAGCATGGGGAGAATATGCAAACTCCACACAGAAACGCCCTCCCCGAGCCCGGGAATCGAACCCATGCCTTCTTACGTTGAAGCGGATCTGCTAACCACTACGCCACCGTACTGCCCCCATAAAAACATTAGAGTATCAAACTTCCTGTTGAATGGTTTCAGGCATCTGATGTCTCATGAGGCCCTCAGGGGTATTTACTAATATTGCTTACAAAAAATAACTTTCTTGAATTTTATGCCCCTCCCCCACTATAAATTCTGCCAGTTACTGACCAGCCATTGTTTCATGTCAGACAGCAGACATGAGTCCTTGTGTCCCTAATGCCACTTCCCTGTCCAGTGTTAGCCCAGTGCTGCTTAGTGGCTCTCCGGCCAGTCCTGTGTTAGACCCACGCTATGTACCCATTTGCCAGTCTGTCCTGTGTTAGCCCAGTACTGTTTGGCCAATAGCTGGTCTGTCCGTTGTTAGACCGGTGCTGCCTAGCTTCTAGCTGGCCTTTCTGATGTTTGACCAGCACTGCTTAGTGGCTAGCAGACCTATAAGCTACTAGCTCCACCGCATGTCTGTGTTTCTGTACATGGGGTTACAACTGGATTGTGGCTGTCCTCGTGATTTTCCCTGTTGAGCAACTAGCCACCTTCAGTTTGGCTCGGAGGGACAGGGGTGTAGCGCATGCTCATTATGATTGGCTACTGTAAATGTAAATCAGTATTTGTGAAAAGTAGCCTGTAGTTTTCTGTTTTCACTGGTTTAACGTACAATAATTATGCAGGATCAAACAGCACACTGACATCCTTTTCATGGGGACTTTAAACTTCTATTAGTTGTGTGTATTTGAATTAAAACTTGTTTACTGTTTTAAGCCTCTTCCTCTGGCCATGACTAATATTGAGTCATTTGGACTTCGGTCATGATTAGAGATCATTTTATTGAATGGTAAAGGAAAACAAAAACATGGTGTTCTTTAAAAAAGCTCTACTGTGTACTCCTTATTATAGGACAATGCAGTAGTTGTCTAGAATGAATACATTAATTTAATGTAACTCCATGTGCTAATTTCTGGCATTTCTGCTAATCAACACAAATATCTAGGTTTAGGACAAGCCTTTTGTTGGGTTAGGAGAAGCATTCACTCTAAGGTCTCACAGCTGTGACACACACACACACACACACACACACACACACACACACAGTCCTGCGGTCAAAGGGAGGGACCTGAATTTCACAAAGCACGCCATTACAAACTTAGTGAACTCTGTTTTCCCTTCTTACTGCATGGAATTATTGTGCATACAAGAACCCTTGCTTTATAAAGTCTGAGCACAAGTGTGCTGATATAGTTATGCTTAATAAAATTAGTGCAATGTTGCTCCGTGTAACAAACCACATATTTATATCTGATGAGGACAAACTGTTTTGTAGATTTCAGCAGCCTCTTTGTCAGAAGCCAGGCTATCATAGAAAGCAAGCCTCTAATGGAAGATTATCTGTCTCGTTGCACCACAACAAACCTCCTCCCTTATATGTCTTACTCACTTCATTTTTTCTATTTTTTTAAACAGCACAAGTAAAGTCCTCTCCAGGTTCACCCAGCATGTGGTGAACAGCAATGAGAAAAGTGTACTCACTGACCCTCCAGCTACTCCCTCACTGTGATTAAGAGTGACGATGAAAGACAGAAAAGACATACAGTCCAACACCCCAAGTGCTCAAACTGCAGGATGGAGAATTGAGGCTTATTAGTTTAAAATTTCTAGTTTCTCACAAGGAATCTCATGGGGAAGTGTTTAACCCACCAGATGGGTATTAGTGTGAAATTAAAATTTAGTTAGTTGCAAATACAAGTCTGATTTTTTTTTCTTTTTCAGAGCTAGACACACCCAAACCCTCATCTGTTTTTCATCGCACTTTTTTCTGGGCAGTCCATTGTTTCTCACCTATAACCTCTATATCTCTTTCCTACTCTTGCTCCCCTCCTCCACCCCTCAGCTAGCTGTTGTTCCACGCTGACTGTGCTGATTTATTCCAGGCCTGGACTGTAGCCAGCTCCTCTCAAACAGTCTCCTGAGTAGCTGGCATAATCTAGCCAAGTCCCAAAGGCAATCAACAAAGTTGTAGATTTTGCGCAATCCGGTTGCAGGCCTTGACAGCTGTGGAACATGTTTCCACTCCCAGCATGCACCTCTGCTTCCCTCAACTTTCACCTCAATGAGCATTACTACTGCTCCCAACTGGGAATGGAGGTACGTAGTGTGTCAAGAGAAATGATGTGAGAAGATATTTTTCATAGAGCAAAACAACAAAGGATGGTTGAATGGAAGTGCTGCTGATCTGAATTAAGTTTAGTTAAAACAATAGGACAACTGGTTCCATAGTATAAATGGTATAAATGGTCATCACATTTGATTTAGAAGAAGAAGGTGCAGGGTTCAGCTCCCCAGTGGTGCAGTGGTAAGCATTGTTGGTTCATAGCAAGAAGGTTCTTGGTTTGAAACTCATGGTTGACTGTGACTTTCCACATTCCACATTCTCCCTTTGCTTGTCTGGGTTTCCTCTGGATTCTCTGGTTTCAAACTACAGCGTGGTCATGCAGAGTAATTCAGGTTTAACCTAAATGGCTACTCTCAATTGTTCATAGGTGTGAATGTGAATGAGGATGGGTGTTTGTCATCGTGTTAGCCCGGTGACAGTTTTGTGACCTTTTCAAGGTAAACCCTGCCTTGTCTTGTACCAGAGTTAGCTAGCATTGGCGCTAGCTTCCCCTTTGACCCCTGACAGATAAGATGTATAAATAATGGATAAAACAATGGGCAAACTAAACATTTTAGAACCATAAGTAAAACCATTATTTCAAATATTATGCTGTGTGATTAGTTTTATAAGTAAAGGTGTTAAAACTGGATCATCACAAATCATTTTAAAATATTCTGACTACCACTATAAATGCTAGGTCACTAGATATTAGCAATTGTGGGCTCTGATTAGCTGATATACCAGGATACTCGTATACTTTGACCTCAATGCATTCACAGAAGAAGAAAAAAAACAGAAAGTGCCTCGTTCTAAGCTGGAGCTCACACTAACCAGTCTTTTTTTAACTGTTCATTTAAGGCTGGTTACATAAAAATGAACAACATTTAGAATTTAAGTGTTTAATGATAAAAACATACTTTTTCCCAAGACTTTTATTTCCGCTAACTGTAGCTTCTACTGGTTCCGCTAGCAAATCATAAGTGTTGCTAAGTCTAGACTAATGTAAAAATAAATAAGTAAGTAAGTAAGTAAGTAAATAAATAAATAAACAAACAAACAAAATAAATAAATAAATAATAATAAAAAAAATGGTCATGGCAGTTCTGTCTTCAGTATCTGTTCATAGCACTTAATCTTCAATAACAAGACATTTTGGCTAGATGTGTTGAACAACACCGAGGACATACAAATTACCCTTGTAATCTTTAAGTTGATGAAAAGTAAAGCAATGCAGGGCAGTACCAGCAGTGAGAACAGGCTTATAAAAAAAAAAAAAGGAGGAAAAAGGGCCGGGGTTTATTAGGAAAAAAGGGATGAAATAATGTCCCCTGGAAGGACATTTTCAACAAAAGTGTATATCATGAATATTTAATAAGACTTTATCAGAAGTTTTAAGAATTAGTTTGTTTTAACATCACTTGTGATTGCACTACTAGGTGCATCAGCAAAGGGTCAGCCAATTAGGAATTAATTTACGTACTACAAATTTTTGGAAATAAAGCAACTGCTTATCGGTGTATACCTGAATATGTATATCACTATTTGCATATGTTATAAGCTGTGTCAGGCCTGAGCAGTGAAAGATTTACCACAGCAGGCGTCAGCGCAGCAGCAGCACATAAGGGTGAAGTCCAGGGTATGTCCGTGTGGGTAACGACTGCCATTAGCCGGCCCCGCCATGCAGCAGCCAGCTCAACCCGTATCACAATAACCACCCCCAAACAAACAAACAAACAAAAACACTCAAGATATTACATCGAATTTGCATCGATCTCAAGAATGGCGATTTTGACTATTGAAATGTCTGCCTCACAGCATTGGGGTTTGAGTCATGGGCTCGACGAGGGCATTTCTATGTTTTTTCATTGTGCTTCTGTGGGTTTCCATATAGATCACTACTATTTCCCTTCTTTTTAAATTTTCCTTCCAATTCAAAATATAATGTCAGAGACTGATTTTTTAAAAATCATATATCATTATTTTCATTGTTACAAAGCATCATGCAAATGAATATCACTTTATGATATATCAATTATGTTTATTTGAACCATGGCTTATTTAATAATTGATAATGTTATTTACAGGGTTATCATGGACCAATTCTTTCAAGACTGGCACAATGGCATATTTCTATTACTAGAATAAACTGCAGCTCATGCACTTATGAGAGAATGCATCTTTGAAGCTCATACAGATTTATTTACTGAGACCAACAAATTTTTTATAAGATGATTTCAGCTGCCAAGAGCTGTTCCTATGGAACTCTGCAAAACCAGTACTGCAGGCCCATACCTGATGCTCCAATCCAGTGCTACCACTTGTTCAGCTGCTATCCGCCTTGAGCTTTTTGGGCAAGGATATTTCAGATACAGCTTGGAAACCAAGTGGTTATATCACAGGCATTTTTCAGCCCTTCTGTCCTGATATTACATTAAATTCCCTTATCCTGAAAACCAACAGCTTCCAGTCAAGACAGGATTTTTATTCCTGTTGCTGGTCTACACAATATTATAAAAGCAATAGACTGCACACATGTGTGCATTAAGTCCAAATTAGACAACAATTAATTGAACATTTGTAAATTTACACCTTAATTACTTTTATGATATTCTAACTTAACAGTAAACATAAAAAGTCACTTAAAAGCATGTGCAAGTTTTATTTTAAATGTTTTATTTTAAATGTTTTATTTCTTTGCATGTATCTAAAATTGGGCCTGGTGTTCCAGCTATTTTTGTCAGTTTCTCTAGTGATTTGTTCTCGGGTGGCCAAGACTGTCAGACAAGGTGAACGGAAGATGACTGAAGGTCCTACTGCCAAGCACTGAATGTGAGGTCCCAGGTTCTTTCCTCGCACTTTTCATTCATTCATTTTCTAAGCCACTTAATCCTAATTAGGATCATGGCGAGGCTGTCGCCCATCTTAGCTGACTCTGGGCGAGGGTGGGGTACACCCTGGACAGTTCGCCAGGCCATCACAGGGCCGTAAAATTCTGTCAAACCTGAATTAGGCAAAGCAATATCTTCAGATTCTCTGTCAGGATGTGACCTTGATGCCACAGGCACTCACCCCACATTTAGATTCCAGCACTTCAATGGGTTTGCGGATTCACTTAACCATTGTGTTCGTCTTCATCATTATTTGTGTGCGCACATGCCCCATGTCATGTTATGGAGATTTAGGGCGTGTTCACCTATGTTAATTAGAGCAACTGGCACACACTTTCAATTTACAGAGACAGTCTAACTCACCACTCTAAGAACACAGCTGTGGTTTAATTTTAATTTTAAGAAAAAATAAATTGACTTTTATGAATGCTTTTATTTAAGATATTGATGAATGAGGCCCAAACTCTTTTTCAGGTAAGGCCTTGCATAGTTCAGCAAGAATGCTAAACTGCATATTGCCTCAATTACAGCAGCTTGGCTTCATAGTAGAAGAGTCCAAGGTGCTGAACTGGCCTGCCTCCAAAGAACCATTTTCCATAAAAGCTTATATGTTGAACCTGAGATAACTAAGAACCATTATTGTTCAAATAATTTGTCCTTCAAACCCCAATATAATAGAATACACACTGCAAAAAAATTATCTTTTTTGTTGTTATTCTGCAAAAAAACAGCTATAGTTAGAAAAATAACAAACGTGTGTATATGTCACGTGCATGAGAGTGAGAGAAAGAGAGAGAAAGACAGCAAGTGAAAGAGAGAGAGAGAGAGAGAGAGAGAGAGAGAGAGAGAATACGTAAGTATTGGAAAGCAGTGATGTTAAATGATGTGAGTTGAATCACAACATGGAATTTAGGCTATTTTAATAGTAAAAATAGAAATTCAAACAACGTATTCCAGATATCTATACATGACAGTATTTTATTGTTTGTTTGTTAGCAAGATTATGTAAAAACTAATAAGCTGATTTTCACGAAACATTATGGAGGGAAGGGGCATGGGCCTGGTAGGAACCCATTGCATTTTGGAGGTTATTCGTGCATTATGTTGAAAAGAAAAAATCATGTTAAAAAAAAAAATTCTGGGATTCTGATCAATCCTTATCTGTAAAATGGGGCAAAATGTTTATCCGATGCCCACTAGGGGGAGACATTTCATTATAACTATATTAAGTTATAATAATCCATTTGTGCCTGGCAGAGGTACCCTGCGCTCTATTAATGTCCCCTGGTTGATTTTTTACTATGTTACTGGCAAAAAGAAATTATCCAGAAAAATAAATAAATGAGTATTAAATGTTCAATTTCACTACTTTGTGCTGTGTGCATGAATGCTGTGTTCAGAAAGGCTGCTTCTCCACGCATGGATATTGCGACACCTCAAAGTTCTGCTCTCGAGGAAAAAAAAACAACTAATGCTACTGGAATAAATATCACCACAGTGTCACCAAACTCCAGACCAGTTCAGCTAAATATTTTTTGTTTAACGTTGTTAGCTGTCTAATATTTTTTGCCTAGGGTTGTTAGCTGTGGATAGGCAGCTATGAGTAGCTTACCCTTATAGCTAGTGCAGAGGTTCTCTGAAGTGAAGCAATAAATATTTTATCCCCTTCTTCCCCCACAAAAATTTATGCCACCGATAAAGGTAACAATTGTCCAACAATTGTGTATCATATAAAGTCTCAGTGCTATAAATACTTTAAACCTTAATTATTCTTAGACACAAGAGAATAAGTGATGCACGCAAGTTTTTAAAAAGGAAAAAGTGCAAAATCCGAACCGGGCCCTGGACAAAATTCTGACCCAGATAAGGGCCGTAATATGAGTTGGTGGACAAAAGAAAGCACAGACAGAGAGCTCGAGGCAATACATGGAAAGCTATCTTTGTTCGGCTTTACTTTCACCGGGGACGTGACGACACCCACTCTGTTGTGCTTGGTGTGTGGCGAGAAGTTTAACAGTGCCACGGTGCCGAGCAAGCTTAAACGTCATCTACAAACAAAGCACTTTAAAACAAGCCGATGGACTATTTTGTTCTCCTGCGTGAAAACACAGAGAAACGGGCAACTTTAATGAGAAAAAACACAAAGGTAAATGAGAGAGAGCCCTCAGAGCTACGTAGTTGCTGAACTTAAAGCTAAATCTAAACAGTCCCACACTGCGGCACAGACGTTAATACCACCTGCATGCAAAGCCGCTGGAAACGAGATGCTCGCTGAGGAAGAGCGTCGTGTGTTCATCTAAACAGGCCCAGGTTTCACACTGACTGAGTTTAATCTATATTGTGATTACACACAAATTGTATTAGGCTACAGAGTGTCATTTTGTAACATTTTTGGTTTGTGGTGTGCCGCAAGATTTGTTCAATGTAAAAAATGTGCCGTGGCTCAAAAAAGGTTGAAAAACACTGGTTTTGCCGACCCTCTAGTTTGATTCACTACCAACCAACCAGTCAACTAAAAAAATCATGTTAATGTTAACATATAATTTATTCTATTAAACTTTATAACTGTCTGTTTTGAAAAAGAAAGGAAAAAAAAGCAAAATAGGGACAACCTCACTGACTAGGGTCATGGGGAGCCTATCTCACCCGACACTGGGCGAAGGAGGGGTACACCCTGAACAGTTTGCCAGGCCATCGCAGGGCAACACACACAGAACCATTCACACTCATGCCAAGGGGCAATTTGGAGCAGACAATTAGCATACCGTGCTTGCTTTTGGAATGTGGGAGAAAACTTGAATACCCACATTATCACGGGGAGAACATGCAAACCTTCCACAGAGAAAGGCCTGAGCCCAGGACTGAAACCCAGGATCTTCTTGATGTGAGATGAATGTGCTAACCACAGCACCACTGTACCACCCCTAGGAACAGCCTGAAGAAGAATAATATGATGGTAAATTTGTACCCATATATACACCCAAATAATAAACGCATGTGTATAAAGTGACTGAAGAGCATGGTGGTGTAGTGGTTAGCTTATCCGCATCACAGCAAGAAGGTCCTGGGTTCGAGACCCGGACCCAGTTAGGGTGGTTCTGTGTGGGGTTTTTAATTTTTTCCCAGTGCTTGTGTGGATTTCCTCCGATTACTCCACTTTCCTCCCACAATGCAAAGTTCAAGTGCAAGTGCACATTAGGCTTACTGGCTGTACCAAATTGCTCCATGTGTGAGTGTGGATGGTTGTGTGTGATGATCTGGCATATGCGATGGTCTGCCGAGTTGTTCTGGGTGTACCCTGTCTTTGCCTAAAGTCGGCTAAAATAGGCGCTAGCCTCCCCGCAACCCTAGTAGGATTAAGCAGTTTGGCAAATGAATGAATGAGTAAGATTATTTTGTTCATGTATAGTCACTGACTAACTCTGGTGACTTGCAAATGAGTCAGTGTCAGTTACACCACAATGATTGTTTTATTGCCCTTCATGCCCGTCATGTTTAAAACTAAGGTTTTAAATGTGTAATAATTATATCTATTCATGCTAGTAAACAAAATTTAATTCTGCCTATGGCACTTCTGTTGAATGTAGCTAAGTGTTATTGTGTCAGGAAACTAATTATTTAACTGCTCACTTATTATTTAGCTAAGAGCTAAACTTGCAAATTTTGTACTTGCAGTTTAACAGTGTGGCTTAACCTGAGACATAAAAATAACTGAACTTTAATAACAGATAGATGAGCTGGACAATTTTAGTAATACAAATAATAATGTAAGAACACTTTATCTGAATCTCACATATATATAAATCTTAACAATTGTGTTTTAATTCTTTGTAAGAGTGTCTTATAAATAAGTTTTTGATAATCATGATGCCATGTAATCAGAATCATGCTGTAATACAAGTATCACTATGAAGAGTACTCAGTGCTGACATTGTCAACAACACTGGTGTTCTCTGCAGGTGATAACATATCTAGCTAAAAGACTTGTGCACATTAGTTTATAATGCGATTTTTAATGTTAGTATGTATATATTAGATTTGTTTTGTCAATATTTACAGGTCATTCACAGTGTTACCATGAATTATTACATTTTTAAGTGACAAAATAGAAAATATCGGGCAAACAAATTACATAATAATTTAAATTCTGATAATAAATTGACTTGACCAGAGACAGTGAGTGTGAATGGTTGTGTGTGTTGCCCTGCAATGGTCTGGTGAGCTGTTCAGGGTGTACCCCACCTTCACAGGATAATATTAACTGAGATAGGCTCCAGCCTTCCTGTGACCCAAGTGGCTCGGCAAATGAATGAATGAATGAATATATGAAAATCAAAATGTCTTAAAATTCACAAAGGTCTGGGATTTACAATCTTTTAGTGAAGCTATTTTGGCATCTGCTATTCCTATGCATGGCCTAGCTGATGTATATGTTTAATAATTTGTATGTAGTAATAATAATAATAATAATAATAATAATAATAATAATAATATTAGATTTGATATTAGCTCATCTGATAAATAAAAACTTTGCCATTCACACAAAAAAAGTGTTTTTAATGGGAATGCGGTAGACCTCACCACCTGGCTGAGTTGAGGCTGCCTCACAGTTCTGTGGTTTTAGTACCTTAGAATTTGGTGGTTTTTCTTGTGCTCAAGGTCTCTAGGGGGAAAAAGGTTTTACTGAACTTTATACACACAAGTTAAAGTATTTTATCCTTAGCACTTAATATTTCATACATCACAAAACTAAATAAAATACAGGATTGCTTGTCACATTGTTTATAATAGTATGGTGTAGTGTAACTGTGGCAAGAACTTATGGCTTTAATAATTAGAAATGCACTCAGAGAGTGCAGACCTCCACCAAGGTAGTGCAATCCCTAAAGTTTTCAGTTCAGGCTTTATTTTCAGTCGTACATTCATTTGACGTTTATCTGATCTAAAATGATTTAACAAGCTTGGATAAAGTTGCGTTGGACAGATATCATGATGAACTGGTTGCTGGGATAGAGAACATTCCAGATCCATACAGCATCGCTGATTTAAAAAAAAAATAAAATAAAAAAAGCTGAAAGCCTACAAATCTTTGGATGCACTCTCTTAAAAAAACACCCTACCATTAGTAAAGTTCTTGGGTAAAGGTTTTGTTATGGATATCGTAGCTGTTTTTTAAAAAAAAATCCTTTGGAAAGCATGAGTGAGCAAGTAGTGAAACTTAGGGCTCATTCAGTGCTGGCTGTTTGAGACTCCTGTTTAGTTTTCTGCTGCTGTCCTTTGGAAATCGGTGAAAACGGATGCCTGAATCATTACCAAAGGTCCTGGGGCACAAGAGCTAACTGGCAGGTTGTTTATCAGGTTAAAATATCAAATAATATTGTTTGGTAATAAAAGCATAAAACTGAACACAATGACTCAATGACATCACCAGTAAACAGGTCTAAACAAATAGGAGCTGTCACTGGAACACAGTCACTTACATTCTTATGCTTCCAGCCATCCTAGTTCTTGATTTTGTCTCTGATAAGTATATTGGTGTTCTCTGCAGGTGATAAGAGATCTGGCTGCAATTCCTATGCACTTTAGTGCATGTGTTACAAACAATGGGAACAGTAGACTGACAGCTGTTTAAAAAAAAAAAACAGTCCTTACTGTTACACGTTAAAGCTTTTGTTTGTTGCAAACCACTTTGTCCTACTAGGGTTGCAGGAAGGCTGGAGTCTCAGCTGACTTTGGGGCGAAGGCGGGGTGCACCAGAGTTCACCAGATCATTGCAGTCAACACACAATCACTCACACTCACACCTAGGGGCAATTAGGAAACGTCAACTAGCCTAATGTATATGTCTTTGGACTGTTGGAGGAAACCGGAGTATCTGGAGAAAATCCATGCAAACACGGGAGGAACATACAAACTCCACACAGAAATGCCCAAGCCTGGGACTTGAACCCAGTACCTTCTTCAATTACTGTAGCTTGCAGCTAATATTCCTGGTTTCCTCTCACTAGGCTGTTCCACATTGCCCCTAGGTGTGAGTGTGAATGATTGTATGTTGCCCTGTGATGGTCTAGCAAGCTGTTCAGGGTGTACTCTGCCTTCGCCCAGAGTCTGCTGGGATAGGCTCTTGGCCTGTGACAGGAAACTGGAGTACCCAGAGGAAACCCACACAAAAACAACCTCACTGAACAAAAGACATGAACCAAGGACCTTCTTGCTGTGAGGAGGCGGTGCTAATCACTACACCACCATGCCGCCCCTTGATACATATGAACACAGTGTATTGAGTTTATTTACTTGGTATATCACAGCCTGTTCTGCTAAAGTCTTGCATAGCCGGGTAAAACAGGAAAACTATGGCTGGAACTATGGTCACCATTTTGGTGGGTTTCGGGGGCAGTCTCTGAAAAATATATATTTTAAATAGAATTTTCTATTTGAGAATTTATCATATCTGTACAAACTTCATCACTGACTGGTTTCGTGTGGCTATGATTCATTCATTCACACAGCTTTAATAAGCATGTACTCTATTGGAGCTGGTCTACAGGAAAGTTAGTTGCAAGCTACAGTAATTGAAGAAGGTCCGGGGTTCAAGTCCCAGGCTCTGTGTGGAGTTTGCATGTTCTTCCCGTTTTTGCATGGATTTTCTCTGGGTACTCCAGGTTCCTCCAACAGTCCAACAGACATGCAAATTAGTCTAATTGGCTGTTCCAAGTTGCCCCTAGGTATGAGTTTAAGTGGTTGTTTGAGTGTTGCCCTGCGATGGTATGGCGAGCTGATCAGGGTGTACCCCGCCTTCGCTCATAGTCGGCTGAGATAGGCTGCAGCCTCCCTGCGGCCCTAATAGGATTAAGTGGTTTGGAAATCAGGGAGTGAGTGAGTGGCTACGCTAACTATCCAATCCACATACCATCAAATTTCTAGGAGGTGGGAGGAAGCAGGAGGGCCTGGAAAAAAACATGCGCAAACACTGTGAGCGTGCACAGAAATCTGAGCTAAGGATCAAACCAGGCATCCTGGAGCTGTTAGGCTGTGACTGACATGATATTGTTCAAACAGCACTCTCTTGCTCTGTTGAGTGATTTTTCTGACAACAATTAGCCTAAGTGCACTTGGCTGGATTCCAAATGCCTGGCTAAAACCAAGAGTGCATATGCAAACAAGGCCCTCTAAAACTTCTCTGACCATCCCATAACCCCTACAATTTCCTCTTTTTATGGGATGGATCTAAATTAATGGCTCCAAGCATGGCTGCCATTGGGTTGTTTGGACTTTTTTTTTTTATATAGCTAATTACACAAGCATGGAATTCAGACACAGCAGCGGGTGAGGAGAACCACATTTCGATTCGCATGGAGCAAATTTATTTGTTTATCCAATAGGGATTCAGAGTTCTCTCCAGAGTACTAGACCTCGGGAATGTTTGCAATGAACAGGCATATACAAAGGTTTCCAAAGCGTGATATTTGAGGACTGGAGTGTGTGCATGTCTGTGTTTTTATCATATCTGTGTACAATATTGTAAATGTGGGTTTTTTGACAACTTATGATTTGTATTATTAAACAGTACATGCAACACACCCATATATGCCCCCTCAGAAATGAAGTTGGGTAAAAGTACATCATGCAGAAAATGCCTTCAGACAGTATAATCAACACAGAAGTGTGTTTTTGTAGTTGCTGCAGGAGGGAAATCGAGGTCAGCTTCAGGCTAGCAGCTGTGCTGTTACTAAGGCATCACATTACAGTTAAATACAATGTAGTTTCACATAACAAAACGACAGTTTAGCTTCAGCCAGAAAACAAGTGGTGCTATATTTGGTTGTTGATGTTTTGGACTATAAAATGTACACTGGCTATACCACAGGCAGTGAAGGAATCAGGACGTGAAGTGTAATGAATAAACAGTGGCATCTTGCCTGGAATAAAGTTGTTCACGTTCACATATTATAAAGACAATAACACACACGCGCGCGCACACACACACACACACACACACACACACGCACGCACGCACGCACGCACGCACACACACACACACACACTCTCATGTTCTCACTCACTCACTCACTCACTCACTTTCCAAACTGTTAATCCTTCTATCTCAGCCAACACAGGGCAGAGTCGGGGTACACCCTGAACAGCTCACCAGACCATCGCAGGACCGACACACAAACAACCATTAAACCGCTCAGGTGGTTTAATGGTTTAATCACTCACACTTTACCTAATGTGCACGTCTTTGGGCTGTAAGAGGAAACTGGAATACCCAGAGGAAACCCACGAAAGCACAGGGAGAACATGTGAACTCTACACAGAAATGCCCTGGAATCGAACCCAGAACCTTCTTGCTGTGAGGCAGATGTGCGTAATACACTACAGTGATGCAAATACTACCACTACTACTTTTACTACTACTACTGACATGATAAACAAAAATTGTGAAACTATGAAGTCATTAAAAATACACCCTATTCCCATGTTTGTCTACTTTTCACCCCCGCACACACACGCACACACACACACACACACACACACACACACACACTACACAAATTCATTCTCATGCACACACACACACACCCTCACGCGCACAAACACACACACGCGCAAACACACACACCCTCACATACACACGCTACACAAACACCTGCTCATGCACATACACCCTCACGCGCACGCACACACACACACGCACACGCAATTTTATATCACTGATACTATGGTGATCCTCAGATGCAAATACTAGTGTTCTGTTTATTATCTATAAAGTTTTCTGAGTCATGTGGAACAACAACAAAAAAAAAAAAAAACCTATCAGCTGTGGTGACAGATAAAATCCCTATTATTCTTGGAAATTATGTAATGATTAAAAACATGACATGTTTTTATAGGTTCATCATAATCAACAAAGTACTGTAACGGTTTGTGTCTCATTTACACCCGAGTCACAGAATTCATTTCTTCATGAGCGTGCTCATTATACAATCATGACTGACACAAACATCAATTCCACCGCACATCACAAAGCCTCACTCGCACCTTCGTACTGATCTCGGACACCTGCCTCTCAACACCCTTCATGCCATTAACCATATTGCCACTCCCCACACACACAATTTTGTGAGGCAAAGACTCTGTACTGTTAGTCACCTTCTTTCTCACTGCATTTATGGGACTTCAGCAGGGAGATCACCAATAAACATCCACACCATGTACGACACACCTCACCCCCTGTTTGAACACCAGCTGCCTCAATTCAGTGTGGAACAGCAGACCCTCCGAATCACCCTACATGGATGACTGGTTCCGCTGGAGTGAGCAGGTGTAGGAGTGCACACTTATACCTCCCCAGGTATTACTGATTTGGACTCTTCATCCATGTATACCAACTCAAGGCAATTATCACAGGCATCCTAGCATCTAACATTTAATCTATGTACACTGCTATCCTGATATTGACTGTTTGCTACTGTCCTGTTTCGTGAATTTGGAGACATGCCTGACCTTGACCTTGAAGTTCTTGTTATTATTTATATAAATAAAATGTTGTAAACTGCATTTTTTTCACACACACAAAAAAATACACTTTGTTACAGAGAAAGCACAGCACATTAGCATTGATTGTGACAAAACATTTGTAATCTGTTTAGTATGTGAAGTATCTGACATAAAAGTCCTTGTGTACTTTCATATAATGCAAACCGTTAGAAATGTTAGGACTTGATCTCATTTGTCCGTGATTTTTTGAGTTGGCGACTGTGTTAGACCAACCATAACTGTGCATGTGATGTCCTAAATGACTCAAATAAAATAATACTCAGATGAAAATCTCTGATGGTCGGCAGCTAGGCCTGAGACTGTCTGCAACTAAGTCCTCAACTATCTGCGACTATCTGTGATCGCCCACAACAGTCTCAGACTGTCTGCAATATACTCGCGGATAGTTGGCAACAGTCACCGATTAGCAGATTATCGCGTGTAATCATCCAACATTTGGAAACAGGTTTCAAAAAATGGGACGATTGTCCACAATTGGTGATTCCTCGCTGACCGTCACTGACAGTTAACGATACGGTCAACAATATCGTTCGCAGACCCCTCATGCTCGCTATCAGCTTCCCAGTCTATCACAGGACCAACACATACACAACCATATTACCACAGTGAGTTATCTGAAGATCTCAGCTTATTAATAACACTAGGATCAGGATGAGCAACAAATCTAACAGCTAATCCTGAGTGGCTAAATAGTTTCACCTGAATATTTATACACATGACCAAAAGTACCAGAATATCTTCTGGCATCTGATTCTGAGAAATATGTCAGACCACTGCAGGCCCAACATACCATTCACACCTAGGGGCAATTAAGAATATCTAGTTAGCCTAATCTGCATGTAATTGAGCTATGTTAGAAAACCAGAGCAGCCCAAGGAAACCCACACATGTGCAGGAAGAACATGCAAACTCCATCGTCGGGCACAGGGCTTGAACCTAGGACCTTCTTGCTGTGGCATGGATGTGCTAACCACTACGCCACTGTGCTGCCCCACACTGTTTTGTACTTCTCTAAAAATATCTCCCACGTGGGGATTGGTGGCTCAGTGGTTAGCACTGTGGGCTCAGAACTAGGAGGATCTAGGCCATTCTGTGTGTAGTCTGCATGTACTCCATGTGCTTGCATGGGTTAATGCATGGGTTTAGTGCTCAGGCTTCGGTCCAAATAATCTAAAAAACATGCACATTAGGTTGGTAGTGTGTTAGCCCTGCAGTAGACTGGCAGCCTTCAAAGTTTACCCTTATTTACCCTTAAATATTATAATTAGAAAAAAAAAACATTTATGTTTGTTAGTTGAAGAAAGCTCACCAGTCCTTCATAGGGCCAAAACACATAACCATTCATGCTCACATTCTCACCAATTTAGAACAGTTCATTAGTTTAATGTGCATGTCCTTGGACTGTTGGACTGCCCCTAGGTGTGAGCATGAAAAAAAAAAAGCTCCAGCCCCCTCGTGACCCTAATAATGGATAAAGCAGTTCAGAAAATGAAGGATTTAATGAATACACACCCTAGAGTATTAGTGTACCATATTTAGAGTATTGTGCACTCTATCAACTTTCTTTCATCGCCTTCCTTCTGTGGGAACAGACCAGATGTACTAGCCTTTGCCAATGCATTAATAAATTGGACACCCATGACAGTCTTGCCAGTTCACTGGTTGTTCTTCCTTGGACCATCTTTGATAGCTACTTATTACTGAATACCAGGAACACCCCACAAATCAGGTGCAACTGAAACGAGGTCATCAGTGTGGAACTTCACGTGACCATTACACTGTGACTGGGTCCATTTATCCCCAAATAGTAATCTTACTCTCCATAAATAATATTATTATGCAATAATATTATTCAACCCCCAATGCTGTAAAGGGCTTTAGGGACTATAGTGTACATTTGGAATTTTATTCAGAATGAAATCCT
>JAQMYF010000023.1:27435061-27468129 GCA_030014195.1 Neosilurus mollespiculum | reverse complement strand
AAACTGGCCAAAACATTCAATTTCAGTGGGGGTTGAATAATTTTGAACACAACTGTATATATATATATATATATATAATGTACAGAAAATTTGTCTTGACACTCTCTAGCAAAAAGAAGCACTGGTTTGATTTTTAATATATATTGTGATTGTGAATATAAAAATTCTAAACACTCCTGTCAAGTTTTTGGGAAGTAAAACAATGAGTACTGTACAGTTCAACTGCAAAACAATCTCACTTCTTTAAGGGGGAAAAACTAAATACTGGGAAGGTAACTAAATAATTAACAAACAATTGGCAATGAACCACTATATTTTTCATTATAATAATTTCATTCAAAAGAAAAAATGTGGCATTAAACATTATATTCTTGTTGATGCAACATATGCAGTCACATGGAATTTTAGGTATCTACAGTGGAACACCTGTTAGGTGTTTCTGCTAAAATGTTCTATTTTGATAGATTCCACAATATATATCAATTTTAAAAATAAAAAAATTAACATAACCATCATTAAATACATCAACAGCTTATTCAATGCTTGGTCCACTATTTTGGTTACTTGGTTACTCTTTTGGTTACTCTGAGAATCCTAACATCCGTTCACTGGGTACAGAAGGGCTACAAGTTGTAGGCACCACCTGACATCTGGTGATCACCATGAATCTCAGAGCTAACGAATCAGCACTGCAGCAAACGTCATAGTGTGCGAAGAGCTCACAAAGCATCAAAGTGATCTCATTTCTGAAAGGTATTAATCAGGAGACATGAAGAAGACTGTGCACAGGAGATGTTTTTGCAATCTGATAGCTTTGGAGCACTTTTGCAACGAAGAATGGGCAAACATTACTGTCAGGATGTGCCATGCTGATAGACTATTACACAAAAAGACTGAATCTTCATATTTATGCACATAAGAGGGATGAGGCAGACAGAATATCTGAGTCAAGGCAGAGACAAATAATAGGCAATAGAGGGTCATACACAGTTCAATATCACAAGTGAGGCAGAGAACTGTAAACGTAAGGCTGCCAAAGATCATACACTGACAGGCAGAACACAAATATAAGGGCTTGGTATGCACAGAGGCAATACTTATAATAGCATGTTAATCAGGTCTGAGTGCTGACAGGTGTGCTGTGAATCATGTGATGCATGTGTCAGAATTCAAGTGATTGTGAGCAGCAAGGTGCATGCTGGGAAGTAAAGTGCAGAGACTGGTTAGAGTTCACTGAGGCTGTGACAGGGTTAAATACTTTTTTTATATACCGTGTATATTATACAGTACAATCATTTTAATTGTTTTTAAATCCTTCTGAAAAAGAAAATTCCACTTCAGGTGAAATTTAGACTGTGTGAAAAAAGGTAATATTAAAATAATGGAAAGGTAATTTTTTTTAAAGAGGAATGAAAAGAAAGGCTTCTAAGCTCTTCTGTTACACTGAAAATATGTAGATTTTCATCATCAGGTGGTTTTTACATCTACAAAGTTACAACCTGCTTAAATGCGTTAGATAGTTTGCCTGTTTGAAAAAGCCGCCATTTGTAGTCCATTTCACTTTCGCTAGAGTGCGAAATCACGAAAATAGGACATAGACGCATTAGTTCCATTAGGGCAAGATAACAACAATAACAACAGTATACAGATATAAACTAACAAATCAGATATGGTATATATTCCAGTATATTTAATGCACACCACTGCCACATTTACTGTAGCTTCAACATCACTCCCGCCCACTTTTCACAAGGCCCCCCATGCAAAAATTTATAACTATTTTTCATGAAAAAGGTTGTAATAATAATAATAGTGTTTTGTAATTTTTAATGGACATTTTTCTTTTGTTTTGTTTTTTGTTAATATGGCATAAATATATATTATGTATGCAAGATTTTATTAAGGTTAGTTTAATTCAACTTTAATGGAATCTAGAACACTTTTTGAGCACCTGTTCTGTCTTTGCAAAGCTTAGTAAAATACACTCCTGCTGTTTCCTACCTCATGTTTTTTTTTTGTTAAGAATAATTAATCGGCAATTAACTCCTGCTTATGTTTGACCTGTTTGGCCTAGAAGGGACATAAAAAGCAATATTAAACTATAGAAAGGGGCAGATACACTCAGTGACCACAGAGTTATAAAAAGGAACAATAAATAGTAATGGGAGAGAGGAATAATATCCATGAGTCAGCTAGCAGCTGGATGTCTCTCTCTCTCTCTCTCTCTCTCTCTCTCTGTAACAAGAGATATAGATGGAGAGAGAGACATAGAAAAGGGAGAGGTGCAGCAAGTAAGAGAAAAGAAAAACAGTCATGGGCCATGCACAGTAAGAGTGCAGTTGGCATCCTGCCAAGAGTGACAACTTATTCATCCAGTTAGGGAGGACTAGAGCGCAAGAAGGAGATAAAGGAAGCGGAGAGGCAGAGCGAGGGTGTGCATATTTGTAGTGATGATTTGAAAAACAGGGCAAAAGCGTGCAGCTTAAACCTAGCTGAGATCATCTGCCTCTTTTGAGTCACCACATGTCTAACCTTCTCAGCGTTTGTTCCATTCTTCCACCCGATACACAACCCTACTACACAATTTACACAAATGCACACACACACACACACACACACACACACACACGCACGCACGCACGCAACCATGCACACACACACACACACACACACACGCACAAAAAGTGCACAGCTGCCCGTAGCCATTCTTCTGCAGTGCCAAGTGGTTAAAAGTCTTGGTTTTTGCCATCACACCACATCACACACACACACACACACACACACACAGAGAGAGAGAGAGAGAGAGAGAGAGAGAGAGAGAGAGATAGACACAGAGCGAGCAGGTTCAGTTGTAGCAAAACTAGGGCAGCAGGGAGTGATAGTGTAGTGGTTTGAAGTATTTGGCCTCAAACTACAAATCTCAAACTACATCTCTTTCTCTCTTTTTGTTCAGCATCTGTATTTAAATGTTGCATAGCGCAGGTGTAGCAAAAACAATGCTGTTTTTGCTTTATTAATTACCAGCAGTGATAGTATAGCAGCTTTTTTTTTCCACTTCTGTCCGTTTTGTTTTATTTACTTAAACTTTTATTTACTTATAAACAAACGTTTGTTTGTTTGTTTGTTTTTTGGTTGCATGCATGCCTATATCTCAAGAACTGCTTGACATATCACTATCAAATTTTCAGGGTAGCATCTTGGAACCAAAGGCTGAAATGAGTCTATGAAAAGGTCATTTTATTTTAGTTCAAGGTCAGTAAAATGACTGCCAAATGTTATAATGCCTCGGTAGCAGCTGGTGTGATTCCCCCATTGCATGGCCTCTATTCATTCATTCATTTTCTGAACCACTTAATCCTTTTTAGGGTCGCGGTGAGGCTGGTGCCCATCTCAGCCGACTCTAGGTGAGGGCAGAGTACACCCTGGACAGCTCACCAGGCCATCGCAGGGCAGAAACACGCTGACGGCAATGCAGCCTACTCTTTATGAAAGTCAGCAATGGTTCTTTTACATGCCTTCACAGACAGTGAGAGACGTGGCGGGCCCTTGATATCCCAGTTAGTTGCACTGGGGGACAGCAGTGACAATCTGTTGATAGAAAGGCTTGAACCCCCGACCTTGGAATCAGTAATCCAGCTCCCTACCACCAGGCCACCACTGCCCGCATGGCCTTTAGTCTTTATTAAATAATAAAATTATAATCACATAAAAGGCAAAAACACCCACACTCATACACACCTTTGTGGGAGCCAGGTAACAAGAGTGTTTTGTATTTTATTGTGCATCTATTAGATAAAATTGTGGGACATTTGGTCACCACTAAGACACACACACACACACACACACACACACACACACAAAAACAAAAGATTGGATATCCTGTTTTCAACTGAGACAACAGTGCCTGCATATCTAAAAATAACAATTTTACACAGAGAAACACTCACAAACACACAGCAAACAGTCTGTAAGTATTTGGATGGTGATCATAACAACACTGTGGAACTACAATGTGAAACTTCAGTACACAAACATTAAAAAATTATATGATGACAAACAATGATATTACTGACTGCTCATTGGTGTCTCAATGTATGATTGGTTCAAACACTTCCAGTTCAAAGGTAGATTAAATGAAGATTTAATACTGTGTTCTCTCTTGGAAATAAAATGGAATTAGCTACAATGTCTTCCTGAAACCATTTGTTTCCTCCTGCATGCGCGTGTTAGTGACCCCTGCTCCGGGCACCATGATATTAATAACATCACCATCTTTTTATTTCTCTTGAAATCGTTTCCCTTCTTCTGTTTCATAACACTCGATCTCAGACTTTTCCGCTTTATACCAATCGCTGTTGCACTCCCTGGTCATCACGCATGCAGAAGATCGTTCCTCTGGTCACGCCTATTGATTTTGTAAACAGATACAGGACCAAAACAAGATGTAGAACAGGCGAATAAGAGATACTAAGCCTGTGAGCTGGGGTGGTTTCACCAGGAAACCTTTGTATTCATCCAAAATTAACTAATACCACCAGTGGATGGGAAACTTTAAAAATCTATCTGTTGGTGTTGACTGAACATGTGTTATGTGTGCTGGGAAAATCAGAAACATATCTAAATCATTAGATATGTCAAAAGCAACTGACTGATTGGTTGTGAAAGAAAAAAACAGACATGTGTCTTTAGCAAAATTAAGAACATGGAAGATGTCAATACCGCGCTGCCTGTGGGATAGGTGTAGGATGCATGGATGTGGGTAGAGATTTCTGCCACTATTTAACAATGAAGAACATAATTTGGAACAATTTGTTCGTCGACTTACTAGCCTAGACACAGAGATTAAGATGCAATACACTATTCAATCAATGTATTATTCATGTTCAGAAAATGTATGAAAAGTGAGTGTATTTGCTATACAGAGGTAGTCAGCTCCTAATAACATGTTGCGTGAGTGTAGGTATTAAAAAACCCAGGCTTATGCATTCGCATCCATGTGTAAATGATGGTACAGCCCTTTGCTTGCTGTAAATTGTACTAACAATTACCTTCGTTATTCTCACCTTGGCTCACTCGGACATGACTTTGTAACTTTGTAATAGGGAGCCGGCAGGGTAAAGTCCTTGATTTGGACATTTGCTTTAACATATACAGCCCCTCTGAACAATGCATAGGAAAGGTCAGGACTTTAGTGTATGTATGAAAACAGTTTAGTTTATAGCACTTACTTATCTCACTGCCTGCAAGCCAAGGACAGCGCACTGCTGTACCTTAAAAGTAACTGGGCTTAACAGGGCTGACATGCTGGTTAAAATTGATGCCTTTCTGTTATGTCTAATTAAAGTCAGATCTGCGCATAATAACAATTCAGAAACATGCTCATATCCTATAGTGCATATCCTACAACAGCAAGAGAAATGTATGACTAAATATATAAATATATGTCCCAGGCTTCTTGAACTCAAATCCATCTTTGCACTACACCTTCCAGCATGCATCTCACTGATATCTGTCACCTGACTTATGACACAGTTCAATTCAGTTTTATTTGCATAGCGCTTTTTACAATTGACATTGTCACAAAGCAGCTTTACATAGTAAAAGTAATTTAAAAAGGAATTGAAACATTTTTCTTCAACCCCCTACACATCCCTAATGAGCAAGCCCGTGGCGACAGTGGCAAGGAAAAACTCCCTCAGTTGACACGAGGAAGAAACCTTGAGAGGAACCAGGCTCAAAAAGGAAACTCATCCTCATTTGGGTGAACCATAAAATACAAACCATATAAGAGAAACTTCATCACAGTCCAACATGTAGTCCAGTTGGAAATAATTGCAGCAAAAGAGTTTATATAACCAGCAGTGAAAAGTCGTCTTCACAGTCTCTGAGTGCAGATCTAAGCCCATATGGATCTTCATCAGCAGGAGCAAGGGGCTTCCAAAATAAGAACTCCAGCCAGCATCAGCACACAAGGACAGACCACAGGACTCACAAAGCAGAAGGATCAGGAGGATCAGGATCACCGGCATCCAAAAAGTAGCATGTGTACCTCAGCAAAACACAGAGAACACACATCACTTGACCTGGAACACACCTCTATTGGCTCATTGGCAATCACGCATGCACAATATAAGGACACACACACACACACACACACACACTAAAAACAAAACCCCAAAACCAAAGCAGCATATTTTTTCTTAAAATATATGTCAATCATGAATTAGTCTATAAGCCAAAGCAGAGAACTCCAGACAAAAAGAGTCATTGTACAGTCTGCAATCGCCATTGAAAAACAAACAACAAACAAACTCTCCTGTTACACTTGAACATGCATGTTTTCATTATCAGGTGTTTTTTTACTTACAGTTTTGAAGCTGCAATCAGTTTGAAAAGCTGCTGTTTCACTCTCGCGAGTGCATGAAATCATGAGAAGAAGGAAATCCCCAAGTTCATATAAGGCAAATTCCTAACATTACACAAATATTAAACTAACCAATCAGATATAAATTAGTTAATTTATAAATAAAATAATACTGGGTTTAAATACAATAAGTCTGACTGTACATAAGAAAAAAAGAATATAGTGCGATGTAATCACATGCAGATTAGTTGTATTACAGGGATACCCGAGAAGTATGAAGAAGATATGGACTCCTTATTCTTCTCTTCATTTCCGAATGCTACAGACCAACCAAACGTTGCACACTTTATCAGCGTCCTCACTGGCAAAACACTTTGCTGGGCTACTGTGGTGTGGCCACATGAGGCTGGCACCATGTGCACCTATGAGAGATTCATATCACATTTTTGCTGTGCATTCTTCACATAGAAGCCAGTGATCATTTTTTTTAATTCCTTTATCAAAACTATATATTTTCAAAATTTCACATTTTTATTGGCATTAACTACAAAACAAGTACTGATTCGTACAGTTTCATTTAGCATAGCCATGTTCAGGAAGCTGTTTTGCTGTCAGGTCACAAGAAATGTGACAGGAAATAAGATCACAAGAAAGGCCCCTAAAGATCCTTCTGGTTGTGTGTAAAGGTCAGTGAGTCTCACAGAAATATCTGATGCTTGACATTTTAACGACATAACAGGTTTAGTTCAAGTAAATGTGCCAAATTTTATGGCCCTAGGGAATGTTTGAAAGTTCATCATGTTTGCAAAAACAACTATAAATCTTAGATGAATGTCAGATACTAATGTAGGTGTCCTTAATGAATGCCAGCTAAATATAACGTACTGCACTTTTTGACTCCAATTTCATATTATAGCTAAATTTTAGGATTTATAAAATAGAAGATTTAAGATCTTATCTCCAGCCAAAAATTCTTTTTGATCCTGTTTGGGAATAATATACTCTATCACAACAGAATATGTAAAATTATTATTGTTTTAAGAATATTAGTAAGATTCTTAAAATAAGAAAAAATATTCTTCAAACAATATTATTACCAAGTGTAATTATCTTTTTGCCTTGAGTGCAATATAATCCTAACAAAATGACTTATCACTCTCACTCATTTGCTGAACTGCTTAATCCTATTAGGGTTGCGGGAAGGCGGGTGCCTATTTCAGCGGACATTGGGTGAAGGTGAACAGCTCACTAGACCATCACAGGGTCAACACATGTACACCCATTCACACTCATACGTGGGGTCGGTTAGGAACTACCAAGTAGCTGAATGTGTATGTCTTTGGACTGTGGGAGGAAAGTGGAGTACCCAGAAAAAACCCGCGCAAGTACGGAGAAAACATGCAAACTCCATGCAGAATCAACTGAGCCCAGGACCCGAAACCAAGACCTTCTTATTACAGCTATCCCCAAAAACTGGTACACAAGCTGAGCCAACCGGTCTTGGGCAGTTCACTGTGCATGAAACCTGTATTTCCTCAGCAACAGACCCCAGAACATTAGGATGGGAGATAACACTCTCATCCACTCTCATCCTGAACACTGGCCCACAACAAGGGTGTATCTTAAGTCCCCTCCTTTACTCCTTGTTCACTCACAACTGCATCCCCACCCACCCCACCCTCAACACCATTGTGAAATTTGCAGAAGACACCAGAATTGTGTGACCGATATCAAATAACTATGAGTCAGCCTACAGGGAGGAGGTTCGACATCTGTCCCCACGGTGTTCCTGGAACAACCTGGACTTAAACACCACAAAGACAAAGAGCTGATTGTGGACTTCAAGAAGACAGAGCGCAAAGAACTTTCTGAGCTTTAAGTTTCTGGGAGTCGACATATCAGCTGATCTCACCTGGACCATTCACACCTCCCACCAGGTATGATTCGTGAGGAAGAGAAAATATGCTCACCTTCCTCAACACCTGTTGACCAACTTCTATCAGGCAGTGATAGAGCCTCCTGAGCTACTCCTGCTCTGTGTGGTTCTCTAGCCAAAGAGGACAGAAAAAACTTACAGTGGGTAGTGAGGTCAGCAGAGCATATTAATGGCACCACATTACCTCCTCAGAGACATCTACACTGCCCAACTCTATGAGAAAGCCAACAGGATTATCATGGACCCCATCTACCCTGGACATCACCTGCTCTCCCCCTACCACTCAGGGAGAAGATTCAGGTCTATTAAAACCTTTCTACCCCGGTGCAGTCAGATTCACTACCCCTACACAACATAAACTGTAAATTTGACATATTTTTAAAATGTACATTTTCTGTTTGCATCCATTTACACATCCTGATGTACATTACATGTTGTACATATCCTGTTGTACATTTTCAAGGTGAGGTGGATGCCACTAAATAGTCCCCGAGACAGAATCTTGACAATCTTTTTATATTAGCTGCTGTATGTTCATTTTAGCAACATACAGCAGCTAAGATTAAAAAGCTCTATAAAACTAGATTCCTTCTTTTTTTAAATCAGGATGGACACAACCGAGCTCCCAGCGAAGGTAGAGCGACAGTGATGGCCATCCTTCAGGGAAAACGATCATGGAACACAGGCACGGTGCTTATGACCCACAGCAAGCAAATGATTGGTAATAAGCCGTGTTTCATAACAAACCTTTTTAACAGACAAAATCATGTCTGATGAATGATCACATGGTAAAAGTTATTCCAAAATGAATGCAAAATCTAACAGTGACAATTTGGTGAGTCAAAAAAGACAATTTGGTGAGGTGACAGGTTAAATTCAAATTAGCCACTATCCTACTATCGTGCTGTGGAGTCGCAGGGTGATCTCAAGTCTACCAGAAGCTTACCAGAGGCTTTCTTTTTCCTTACTTTTCTTTTCTTTTCTTACATCATGCGAATGAGCTGTAACTTGCCAGCTAAAGCAAAGTCCAGCTAAAGAAGTTTAGCATTTGATAATTCTTCAGCTGAATCATTTTTGATGTTTGACTACTGCATAACATTGGCACTGCCGAACATAGTTGGATCCAGTTCAAGAATTACTACATAGAGATGACAAATTTTGTCTGTAAACAAAATCTGCCCTGGTCATTTTGAGAACTCTAGTTCATGCCAGTGAAGCTCAGGGGTTTTTGTCATTGTCCTGCCAGCTAAACTACATTTCAAAACATTGCAGTGTATCAACATTCTTTGAAGGCCTCTTTCCACTACATCACTTACACAGTGCATTTCTTCCTCACAAATGCTTGGGAGAGACATGTCATCGGTTTGAAACACCTGAAAATTGGGTGTTCAAATATATATCAAATATATATAAAAATTCAAACACATATTTAACTATACTTTAAAAAACAAACAAAACTAAACAAAAAATAGTTGCTATATCACGGGTATGAAATGACAAGGTATTGTAAACTTTCACTCACTCACTCACTCTCACACAAGCCGATTCGCTTAATCCTATGAGGGTCACCGGGAGGCTGGAGCCTACCACAGCCGACCCGGGGAGAAAGCAAAGTACACCCTGTACAACTCACTAGATCAACACAGTGCCAACACACACACACACACACACAGCCATTCACACTCACACCTAGGGGCAATTTGAAACAGCCAGTTAGCCTAATCTGCATATATTTGGACTAAGGGAGCTGTAAAAACTGGAGTACTTGGAAGATAACCCATATAAACACGAGAAGAACATGCAAACACCACACAAAAATGCCCTCACTGAGCCCGGGACTTGAACCAAAAACCTTCTTGTTGTGAGGCAAACCACTGTGCGAACACTGGTACACTTACTCACTCATTTGCCAAACCACTTTTAAAATGCTATAAGGGTTGCCTATCTCAGCCTACACTGGCTGAAGGTGGGGTACATCTTGAACAGCTTGCCAGACCATTGCATCGGTAACACACACCAGCAGTTCACCCACACTCTTAGGGGCAATTTGGAACAGCCAGTTACCCTAATGTGCACGTCTTTGGACTGTGGGAGGAAACCGGATTACCCAGAGAAAATCCATGCAAGCACGTAGAGAACATGTAAGAAACTCCACACAGAAACACCCGAGGCCAGGCGTTGCCCTCAGGACCTTCTTGCTGTGCTACTTCTTTAAATGTCATGTCATGTCATTTTCTGAATGGGGTTCAGTTCAATTACATTTCCTAATTAGGGTCGCGGGGAGGCTGGCGCCCATCTCAGCCGACTCTGAGCGAGGGCAAGATACACCCCGGACAGCTCGCCAGGCCATCGCAGGGCAGAAACACGCTGACGGCTACTCTTGACGAAAATCAGCAATGGTTCTTTTACATGCCTCTCACCATAGACATGGCCGGCATTTGATAACCCGGTTAGCTGCACTGGGGGGACAGCAATGACATCCCGTCGACAGTGGGGCTTGAACCCCCGACCTAGGGATCAGCAATCCAGCACCTTACCACCAGGCCACCACTGCCCCACTTCTTTAAATGCGAATTCTATAATATTAATACACATCACATATACCATTTGTCCCAAATAATCTTAATGTACAGTTAATGTACCAGCAATGAGTATCACCTCATGTTTACCACTGGATTAGGGCCATTTATATCAACATGAAATAAAACACAAGAGGCTGAAGCCTTCACCCTTGCTCCATTTTTTTCACAGACAGGAAATCCAGAACACTGTTCCTACATTGTACATAGGGACATCCCTGTGACCCCATTACTCTTCCAGGACACAGACTCCGACTCACAGCAATTTTAAACCATTTGAAATAGTCTGTGGTGAACTTTCCGCTGGTTTTTGCGATGCATCTGGCCCAAGGTAATTTCCAGAATGTTTGTTGTAAGTTGGATGGATATTACTGACCAGTTCACCAGCTTCGCTGGTGCAAAAGCTTTCCCAGACTTCCCAGCAATATGTAAGAAATGTTCTGGGTTCACACACAAATCTAACTCAGCATTTTCTGTATCTTGTATTTCTGTTCGAAATTTGTCTTGCTGTTCAAACCACTGTAAAGTAAACAGCAAATTAAAAGTTTTGAGTTTGGATAGAAATGTACTCAGTTTAGCACTTGTAAAAGCTTGTTGATGCTGGTACCGTTTAGCACTCATACAATTCAATATAATTTAATTCGGTTTTAACTGTACAGTGCTTTTTACAGTTGACAGGCACAAAGCAGCTTTACATAGTAAAACAAATTTGGTAAATAATTGAAATTTAAGATTTTAAACATTTCTCTATAAACCCTGCACATCCCAAATGAACATGCCTGAGGAATTTGTGGGAAGGAAAAACCTTAAATGACACCAGAAGGAAAGCTTGTGAGGAACCAGACTGAAATGGGAAACCTATCCTTATTTGGGTGAAACCAGATAAAAAGGCACCAAATATGGGCGTATTTACAATTATTTCATTCCCACTCCCGGTCCTTATGACAGAGAAGCCATGAAGGCCTCACATCTCTTGAGGCATACAATTACTTAATCAGTGGACATGTCAGGGAACGTCTATACCACCCCATTCCCTCAGATATGGATGTTTGGCCAAGGTAGTACCTGGTAAGTGCATATTTTTTGTTTGTTTTTAATGCTACATCTTTGTTCTTATAATGTGTATTAAGATTGCTAATTATCATGTAAATGATGCATACTCGCATTTATTGGTATATAAATTTTAAATTTCAGAATAAACCACTAGGTTTCCAAGATTCTGATGTTTTTCCATATCTTGCATACTTCAAAGCCTTCAAGCAGGGTGTCCGCCTTTGCAAAACAAGAGGTGAACAAAATAATTAAGGCGTACAGTCCTTAATCTGGTGATTGGTGCATTTCACTGCACAAATGGTAGCCATGCTGTCGAGATTACATTCATTTTTTTACCTACCAGTATGGCCGCCACACCGGTTGACCCTGGTTCTGATGTCATCACGATTGCTCATATACAAACCATGTAGCAGAAACTCCACTATAGTTTAACGTGAAGTCTAGTTGGTTATATTCTTATAAGTGTAATGGTAATTGTAGTCTTAAATCATTGCAGTTAAAGAGTTCATATCACCAACAATGAAAAGTCATCTTCACAGTTTCTGTGTGTATATTTAGGTCCATATGAATCATCATCAGAGGCTTACCAGTAGTAGCACATCTGGATTAGACCTGGGAGCCAGCCAGCCGTAATAAAATCAGCTGCTTTGTAGAGAGGCTGGCTAGATGATTAACCGGTCATAGTAGAAGAGATAACTGGCAAAACATGGCTGGCTATTTATGGATAAAGTTAAAAACATGTAAAAGATATATAATTTGGCTGCGTACCAAAAAAGTGTGTATACTCTAAATCTTATGAGTAAAACTGAGATTTTTTACCATATCAACGAGCCCCATAGTGCGTTATTACACTATCGGTCGTTGTTATATGCAGCTAAAGTGTAACAGATCCATACCTGGAGCTTTCTGCTGGCAGGAATTTGCACATGCTCAGAGCATGTTGTGGTTTTATCAGTGTTTTCATGAAAGTTTATTATATAGTAGTTTGATTATACACTGTTCAGACTATAGGTGCACGCTCAGCACTTTATAATCAGAAGCAGAGGGAAATCTGAGGTGATGTTAAACTTTGGTGATAACAGTGCAGAGGTGGACTCTGGAAATACTTAGTATGTACTGTACTTTATCTTTATGGTGGATATGTGTGTCTGCTCCCCATTAGGTTTGTGCCATATGTGACATGTACAGTGGTGCTTTAAAGTTTGTGAACCCCTTACAACTTTTTATATTTCTTAATAAATATCACCTTTAACACCATCAGAAGTCCTAAACGTTGATAATACAAACCTGAGTAAAGAATTGAGACAAAAATAATTATACTTGATCATTTATTAAATGAGGAAAATGTCCAATATTACACATCTGTGTGTGGAAAAAAGTATGTGAACCTTTAGGATTACTTTTCAGGGTGAAAACAGAGTTAGGTGCTTTCAGTCAACTGGATGACTATCAGGTGTTAGTGGCTACCATGTTTTACTTAAAGAATAGTGATCTTTCAAAGTCTGATCTTCACAACGTGTGCGAGGAGGTGTATCATGGCATAAAAAATTATATTTGAGGAGCCCAGAAAAAGGGTTGTTGGTGCTCACCAGGCTGGAAATAGTTACAAGACCATTTCTAACGAGCTTGAACTCCACTAATTCACACTCAGACAGGTTGTGTATACTATCACCTTCCCCAGGAGGGAGCGACCAACAAAGATCACTTCAAGAGCAATGTGTATAATAATCAGCAAGGTCACAAGGAACCATGGGTAACTTCTAAACAACTAAAGGCCTCTCTCACATTGACTGTTGCTATTCATGAGTCCACCATCTAGAGAACACAATAAGAATGGTGTGCATGGTAGGGTTGCAAGGGGAACGCCACTGCTCATTAAAAGGATCATTGCTGCCATTCTAAAGTTCTTTTAATATCACATGAACAAACCAGAAGGCTATTGAAAAAAAGCTGTAGATGGATGAGACCAAAATAGTTCTTTTTTTTTTTTAATGAGAAATGTTATGTTTGGAGAAGAAACACAGTGCATTCCATCATAAGAACCTTTAGTCCATCTGTGTTTGGGCCTGTTTTGCTGCATGTGGACCAGGACAGTTTGTCCTATTAATGTGTAATACCAACAAATTCTGAATAAAAGTGTCAGGACATCTGTCTATGAACTGAATCTCGAGAGAAAGACAAAAACCATAAAGACATAAGTTGTTCTGCTATAGAGTGTTTAAATAAGGATAAAGGTAATATTTTGGAATGGCCAAGTCAAAGTCCTGACCTTAATCCAATAGAAATTTAGTGTGAGCAGTTTATGTTAGGAAAACCACCATCATCTCAAGGTTGAAGCTGTTCTGTATGGAGGAATGGACTAAAATCCATTCCACTATGTAATAGTGGATCATTTTTCTCTATAAATAAATGACCAAGTTTAATATCTTTGTCTCATCTGTTTAACTGGTTTCTCTTGTTCTACTTTTAAGACTGTGGAATTTCGATGATATTCATGCAGAAATATAGAAAGTTTTAAAGGGTTCACACACTTTTGATCTCCACTGTATGTGTGGTGAGGGACAGAGAAAGGATAGAAATATCTGACCAAGTTGAGACATTTGTGAGTGGTCTCCATGAGGATAAATGTTTTGTGTGTGTGTGCGTGCGTGCGTGTGTGTGTGCGTGTGTATGTGTGTGCGTGCATTTATACTGTGCATTTGCTGGTAATTAAAAGATGTTAAGTATGATGTTTAAGTATTCTATAAACATAAAACAATACTCATTATACGTATATCGATGTCCATGCTGTTTTAAGTCTAGTTTTCATTATTATTGTTCAGTTCTGCATCATTTTAGTAGAATATTCAGGAAGTAGTATGACTTATTCACAAACTATAGTGAAACTAATAGGATGAGTGGGTGTACTTCTGGCCCTGGGACTTGAAAAGTTAAAACATAACCTTTTGTTTGGTTTTAAATGTACTAGAACTTTGAAACAGCCCTCCTTCCTGATCCACCTCCTACTGAACAATCCCCCACACCCCACCCCCCATCTGTTTTTCTTTCTCAGTTGCTGAGTGGCAGGCGTGACCCAGCATGACCCATGAGTTCTATGTTTGTGTGCTCTGCTGTGCTGGTAGTGCTGATGTCAGCATCTTACAGGAGGATTTAGGAACTCCCTCTCCCTACCATTTAAAGGAACAGTACAGGTTTTTTTTTTTTTAAGCAAATCTCTCTTTTTTTTTTTTTTTAAATCCAACTCACTTCTGTAACTCACTTAAGTGGACTGTACAAATAGCCGTGAAAAAGAGGAAATACTAATAATGATGTTTATTTTATGTGCAGCATGGTGAAGCAGTAGTAAGCACGTCCTCCTCACAGCAAGAAGGACATGGGTTCAAGCCCGGTATGACGAGGGTGTTTGCATGGTCTCCCTGTGCTTGCATGGGTTTCCTCAGGGTACTCTGATCTCCTTCCACAGTCCAAAGACATGTGTGAATGGTTGAGCACACCTGATACCTGTGTGAATGGTTGTGAGTGTGTGTGTGTGTGTGTGTGTGTGTGGTGTGTTGGCCTTAAATGAAAATGCAAATGCTGGCCCAGCAAAGGTTTGGTGAGCTGTTCAGGATGTACCCCGCCTTCACTCGGAGTCGGCTGTGATGGGTTTCAGCCTCCACGTGATGCTTGTAAACGATAAAGCAGTTCAGAAAATGGCATGTTCATTTACTTACTCGGTTACTTAACTGTACACCAACAGCATTCTAGTGTGAGATAAACAAATGATGATACACTGATTGTAGGCACCAAGTACAGTAATGTTGTAGTGAGCCCACAGTTAAACGCCACAGCCTGAAGTGTTTTACTGGCCCAATATTTATCTTTTATTTATTAAAGAACAATCATGTGTTTAATTAATTTTCTTCTGAGCAATCAGAGAAAAGAATTCAGCAGTACTGTGGTTTAATGTTTAGCATAGCAAACAGCACTGGTGGGAGCTCTAAAGGAGAAATCATATAAAATTATTATGAATAATAAATATTTTGTTATAAATATAAATAAGCATTGCTGTTTGCCGATTCGAAGTCTTGTCAGCAGGATGTCGTGACTTCCTCTAATATAACTGTGTGTAGTAGCATCTTATGAAACTGACACACAATTTCTCTGTATTATGTCTCACGCTCGCAGGAACAGTAGACATTGTGTAATGTCTGCATGATGCCTAATCTGCCTTATTGACAGACATGTAGGGGTCCAAAAATATTTTGTTCCCATGCACTGAGTCAGCTTCTGGTTCTAATTAGAAAAAAAAAGACAATTGCAAGAATATAGAGTAAGCAGTTGTGTGAAAGCATGAGTGGAGATATCTATACAATGAGTACTAGCAAGGCATTGACGTATAAAAAATAAATAAATAAATAAAAAACCTCATGACGTTCTTGTGGTTTTAACTTCTCCATTAGGTTTGCATGCGATATTTGTCTTTGTCTAACACCTACTAACCACCAGTAGCAGCAGAAGATTTGTGATGGAATATAATGTAAATGCGTGGGTGTTTGTAAGAGAAAGCACCACATGTCAGTTTGTGGTCACGACTGTGGTTGACATGTGCAGCGCGTATCAGACAGGGTGGGTCATACATGTAGGATATGATTAAAATGTCTCTGTAAACAACACACGCACTTGGAAAACACTTTTCTTGATAGAATCTCATGTGACATTTTGCAGTAACTAATGAGAATTGCTGAGTTGTATAAACCCTTCACAAACACCACTGGGGGGCGGGGGGCTGGGGTTTCTCTGTGCAAACGAGATGCTTGATTTGATTCCATCTCACACAGAGTAAATTCCCGTACACACACAGAACCACTTGTTCCCTGCACATAATAACACTATATGAGTTGTTGAATGGATTAGATAAAAGGAGTTGTGTGAACAGCTGTGTTGGAGACATCACTATCCCTGTCACAGACCGAGCGGCTCTCTAATGCCCCTTCAGAGACCACATGAAAGGAATATTAACTCATTGCTGATACACTTTGTATATGAACACAGTGTTAAATCCTAATATTAATGAAACACCTTTTCAAATAGTATTCTATGGTGTAACAAATACCTTCACTTACCACTCAGTATTATTATCCCAAATAATATCTCCACTTTTTTGTATGTTTATTCACACTTGGTCTACTCATCTTCACAGTCCTGACCTGGATGAGCAGCAGGGTTACACTCTTCTGTATTTAATTTTATTGTGCATCAATGTTTTACATACACTACATGCATTACACATGCTTTCATTCGGCTTTTTTCTCACTCACTCATTTACCTACCTAACTACTTACACCTATTACCTACTCAGGCTGCACTGGGCAAAGGAGAGCACACCCTAAACAGCTCATGTGCAGGGTAACACACACACACACACTCACATGGGGCAATTTGGAACAGACAGTTAGTCCAGGACTCAAATACAACACCTTCTTACTGTGAGGCAGACGTGCTAACCACTACACCACCGTGCCACCTTCATTCATTTTCTGAATCGCTTAATCCTACCGGGGGTCGTGGGGAGGGTGAAGCCTATCTCAGGCCACACTGGGCGAAGGTGTGGTTCTGCTGGTCAATCCATCACAGGGCCAACACACTGAACCATTCACACTCACAACAGCCAATTAGCCTAATGTGCATGTCTTTGGACTGTGGGAGGAAACTGAAGTACCCACAGGAGGCCCAAGCAAGCATGGGATGAAGATGCAAACTCCACACAGAAACCTTGCCTTCTTGGCGTGAGGCGAACCATGACATCACCGTACCCCCCACCCCAATGCACTACATCCCTAAAGATATTTTCAACAGTTTACTTTACAGTTTGGAATTTACAGTAGTTTACTGTTAACCACTGAATCACCACAACACGCTGGACTAACTCAGCTTGACTTAATGCAGTGGCATTAAGTCAGAGGTAGAAGTTGTTAAATCAATGCATGCTGATCACTATAGTTGTGGTGGGCCAGTGGTTAAGGCTTTGGCAAAAGTAATGTTGAGCAAGAAGGCCTGTGGCGCACTCTGTGTTCCATGTGTTTACTGACCTTGCTTTATGCTCAAGTGAAGTGACATGGGCTCCATGGTTCCAGTTAAGGTACAGCACATAGATATTCATTCATTCATTTTCTCAACCGCTTATTCCTAATTAGGGTCACGGGCACATAGATATATCCTGATTAACTGAAGTCTGAGTCTGCATCATCTTATGCATTGTGCTAATGGCTAAAAGCGTCTCCGAAGGGTTTTGCAAAAGGCATTTTATTAGTTTACCGGTAGTACAAACTAAGTATTGATTCCGGACATGGGGGAAACCCCAAACATCACTCTGGCATTTTCAGGATATTTCGGTCATTCAAGCCCCCATTATTTTATATATATTTAAACAATTTGGGACGCACTGTACCTTGGCATAGTTGGAAAAGGATTGTGTGGTAGATGGAACTGACACAACATTAACCTCAAACACAGTCCACACAGTCCTGAATATGTTGAACAGGAAGGTAAAATGGGTAAATCCCAAAAGTGTTTACTTGCACTGCAAATCATTTCTATCTTTTTTCATGTTTTAGTTATTCAAAGGCTCCAGCTAAATTAAAGTATACTATTTTGCAGCATTGTGTAGAACCTTCACATACTACTTAATCCACATATAGATTAAGTAGCTTATTTGGGTACTGTTCAACTACTACTCAAAGCTTAGGATATCCAACTAACTGCTTTTTTACTAACAGTATGAAATTAGGCCTTGTTTTAATTTTACAAGACTTCACATTGCTTTGCGAGTTGTTTGAGCTGAATGAAATTCAGATTTCTGATCCTAAGGTCAGGGGTTCACGCCCCGCTATCAACGGGTTGTCACTGCTGTCCCCCCAGTGCAGCTAACTGGGTAGGCAAAGGCCGGCCATGTCTCTCACTGTCTGTGGTGAGAGGCATGTAAAAGAACCATTGCTGATTTTTGTGTAAATTTTTGTGTAGGCTGCATAGCCGTAAGCGTGTTTTTGCCCTGCGATGGCCTGGCGAGCTGTACGGGGTGTACTCTGCCCTCGCCCAGAGTTGGCTGAGATGGGCGCCAGCCTCCCCACCACCATAATTATGATTAAGTGGTTCAGAAAATGAACGATGAATAATAATTAAAATACATCGTAGAACTGTAACTAGCTAAATATCTGGTAATCCAAACCATAGTAGTGTCTATGCTTTATTGGCTACAAACCAACCAATCACTGCAAAGGTCATCAATATTTTTTAATTACATATTTGTATTTATTTTTAAGATGCTGTCTTCTGTTCATCTTTCACGCTAAAATGTGAACTTATCTGACTACAGCACATGGTTCCATTGTCTTTTGTTCCATTTCAGATAATCTAACTTCTGTATAGAATTATTGTAATGCTTCCTACTTGCTTAACACAGTTTCAGTTTGCATATAATTATTAAAAATGTTCCTTTGTACCTTTGACAGTTAGGTAAAGGTTTGTTTTATTGCATCTTGGAAACTATCCCAACAGTTGGGTTGGTACATAATACCTTAAATATCTTCTTTAAGTTTGTTTGTTTGTTTGTTTGTTAAGCGCCAGTATACAAATCTGTTTATCTGTTTATGCCTGAAACACCTTTTTCTGTGAGCTTTCTTTGCTTTTTTTTTATAAGTCACATCAACTTTACTTTGCAGCTTTTTTTATTAGCTGGTTGTTGCTATTATTAGGAGTCCAGACCCAAAGGAGATGGGGGTCATCATTGCAAGGCAATGCAGCTTCCATTGGGGAAGTGTTTTCACTTTTTACTTTTCCATAAATTAAACATGTTCTGCAGCCTAAACCGCTGGGCGTTTGGAAGAGCTATTACAGAATGGGAAGCTGAAACAAAAGAAATTACACATGTTGGCCTACAGGGGGCGTAACAGTAAAAATAAGGTGTTTTGGCCTACATCCCCACATTGTACATCACACATTAAAAAAAGCTTATATCCACATGTTCTTTGGATTAAGCGGAATCTCGTGACATCCATTTCCACTTATTTTTGCAAAATAGAGAAAAACCTGCATAACACTTTAGATTTTGATTTTTGAGAGCAACCTGACAAAAATGTATTAAAATGAATTAACCACTTAGATTTAAGTGAATGCAGTCAGATTTACAGGGTAGACTGTGGAGGCAGAGCAGGGTGGTGCACCAGGTGGAGAAAAGGGGGAGGGCAAAGGAGGTGAGGGGAAAACACATAAAACTGGATCAGATGAATTTGATGATGGTTTGTCTGCAGCCTGCACACTGACTAAGGAGCGTGGCTAAATGACATGATCCAGGAGCAACCAGTACTGGGAAGTCCTGCTGGAAGCCATCCTGAGCACTTGCTCCACCTGCTTGCCCTCGGCTGTTCCCTTGGCTGGTACCATGAGATATCCCTAGGTGGTCCCCAGCAAAATGGGGCTGCAGGACAACCTTTAAGGCCTTCCTTGTGGTCTTCAAACAAGCAGCCACAGCGTGAGACTGGGTATAGCACCAGCTGCTTCCTTTCCTGATGGGTGAGGCCCAACTCGTTACCATGCTGCTTCCCGCATAGAATAAGCTGCAGCATTGAAGCGGGCCATCTTCCAGCAAGTTGTCCACTATCCCAAACAACATCACCAGTGTTTCCATTTGCTAATGCTGGGGAAGCTGGCCAGCCATTTGCATTTGCCTAACATGTTCGGGATACCTTCATGGAAGTGGCTGCAGTCGATGGCTATGCGCACCAGTAGGAGGTCCTCAGTGTTGCAATGATGAAGAAGTTCACTGGACAGTTGCCACTAAAGACTGTGGGATGGGTCAATGCCACTGTCCCAGCACCCATAAGGATAAGGAAAAGTCGGCGGAAGACCACCTGGCAGCATTCATGACAGCATGAGGAGAGTTCTGCCCTCTTGGTGTCTCTCTCTTTCTCTCTCTCTCTCTCTCTCTCTCTCTCTCCCTTTTCCCTCCCTACCCCTATTCTATGAACTGGTTCTCCGACCTCAACTTCTCCCCTCTTCTCCTGCCCCCCTCCCCTTTTCCTCTTCCTGTTCTGTGTGTGCCAGAAGTGAGATGGCGACTGTGTGGTGGTGTGGGATGTCTGGGCACTTCCAGCACCAGTGTCAGATGATAGAGGTGGGAACAATGGACCATGTTGCGCCATCTGCCACCCTCAATTGCGCAGGGACATGCCAGGCCACAGTGAGTATTCACACACAACACTTTGGGGTATTTTGGCTATAATCAAACCCTAATCCATCCAATCCTGGGTCAAGGCGAGGCATTGGGGGCATGCTTGGTAAAGGGGAAGTATGTTCATGGGGATGTGTACAACTATTAAATCACAGCATTCACAATTAAGGGTCTACTCACATAGCCGATATAGCTGACGAAATAGGTGGATATAGGGTGAAATAGTGCAACTTTTTTGGTTGTTTTCGGTTTTGGCTGGTCGGAAAAAATGCTGGTCTCATTGAAAACCTTCAGTGTAGATTATCATTGAGGATCCCTGACCCTGCAGTGGCTGTGTGTCATGTATTTCTATTGAACCTGCTCTCAAAATGTAATAAAACAAATCCAAGTGCTTTCTTTCTTACTTATTACGCTTTTTTCTCTGTATATTTTACAGACCAGTGGGTCCGGTTGAATTAGTTGTGTATTCCAGCATGGGCTGCTCAGCTTTGGCTTATGGGACAGCCGCTATTTCAGCCTGCACTATTGGATTGAAGCTGAAGTGCGGACATGTGTGTGAAATAGTGGAGTGCGGAGCTGTGTGGAAAAACCTGTGCCTTCCTACGATGCGTTCATTCCATGTCAGATCGGAGCATAATTACCGGTTAGAGATGTTTATTAATTAAACCTGGGGATTTATTATTTATTGTGGACATGCATAACAGAATAGATCAGCTTTCCGACTGATAGGGGAAAATCCCATATTATATCAGAGGAGAGATTATGTGGGAAATTCAAGCTGAACTAGTGATTCCAAGAAAAGTAAATTAAAAAAATACGATAGATTACTGCATAACCTATATATATTTCCCATATGTCCCCTGCAATACATCCCAAAGAATCAGATCCTCAAAGAATCAGATCTGAGATACGCGATACTGCCTATTGTGAAAAGCAGCTTGAGCAGTAAGTACACTGACACCAAAACAACCATTAATATTTAGAAAAAGTATTAGCTATATTTTTATAATACGTGTGTGAGATGACAAGAGGAACGTTGCGTGTAGGAAATATGCAGATTTTTTTTTTTTAAGCGAAAGTGTAAACAGAGGCGCACAGGACTCCCGCCGGCAGGGGCAGATTTGCGTGACCTGTGCATCATTTCGTGGTTTTTCTTTGTAAAAAAAAGGGCGGATTTGCGTGACGTGTCAAATTCTCATGTGTTTTTCTTTGTAAAAAGGGGCGGATTCGACATGTGCAAAAATCAGTTGCTTGAGTCAAAAACAAGCAAAAAGGACCGAACTGCTTCCGAAGCTGTTCGCTTGAATTCGAGCCACTCTGAATTGCCACCAAATTTTGAGCAGGTCCAAAACTTTTTCCAAGAACGTGAAAACAGACCATTTACCCCTGAAAATATATTCAGTTACCCTCAAATTAAAATTTGCTTGTACATTCGGCCATGATTGCTTGCATGTGAGCTAACCTTAAATTTCAAGGAAAAGACCATAAACTACTGGCAGTGGTTAGTAGAAGCATGCTTTTTACTATATTAGAGTAATCAATGGCCAAATCCTCTAGCTTGACAAGGTGCTTAGCTTTCCCTACTTCGCTGTTGTTGAAGATAAGCTGTACTGAGTGACACAGGATACTTGCACAACGACCACGTTCCAATTGCTTGTTCCATCAAGCTTCAGGGAGATGCTTATATATTATTAACTGTAATCCCATGGCCAGTCACCTTTGCATGAAAAGACACTGAACCACCTAATGGCCAATTTCTATTGGCCCAGCATTGATTGTGATGTTTGTCATTGGTGTGTGGTAATACTCCTGATATCCCAAAAGCACTATTGCACCCTCTCCAACTAAATGCAATCCCATGTGAAAGAATTGGCATGGATATCGTCAGGCCATTGGATCGGTCTGCATGTGGATCCTGCCTTGTGTTGGTCATATTCAATTACACAACGGAGTATACAAAGGTGGTGCCACTGCATAACATTATGACACATAATATCGTGGAGGCACTCTTTGGTGTTATCTTCTGTGTTGGGAAACCAAGGGAAATTCTCACGGATTGCTGCACAACATTCACGTCACGAGCACTATGCAAACTGACATAATTATTGGGATCAAATCAATCCGCACCAGCATACACTACCTGCAAGTGGACAGGCTGGTTGGGATGTTTAGTATAACACCTAAAACTATAAAACTATGAAGTGGTCATGAGGATAAAGTGCTCATATTATTGCCCATGTAAAGTTCTAAAATACTCACCAAGTGACAAGAACACTTTGAGGTCACATGGCGGGTTGAAGACATCAACTATGAGGTGAAGCGTTCCAGTGCCAAATCTATCACTTTAACCTTCTAAAATTTTGGAGATAAGAGATTTTGGTCTCACTTGACCGTGGTTCCTGAAAAGGCGATGCTGTTCCCAAAAATTGGCAATGACATCTCCAAATTCCTTCCAGGCTTCTGCAGTGACCACTTCTCACCATCACAGTTGCCATGTTGAAAAGTAAATCTGAGATCTGAATCTAAGACTACACAAACCTCCTAGAACACGACATAGAGATCAACCTCAGGGTGGTTGTGTGCAGCCAGCACTACAAACTACCCGAAAACAAATAAAAATATTGTGCAAGATGAAATCAAGGCAATGATTACCATGGAATTATTCGAGGATTTGCACAGTGACTGGAGCAGCCCAGTGATCTTGGTGCCCAAGGCCAACAGGTCAGTCAGTTCTGTGTTAATTACCAAACAAGTCAACATGGTGTCTAAATTTGAAGCATACCCAATGCAATAAATTGACAAATTGCTTGACTGGTTAGGTGCAGCTCACTTTTATTTAGCCCTGGATTTAACCAAGGGATATTGACAGATCCCCTTGACTCCAATGTTTCTAACCTTGGTGCACCAGCTACGTTCCACATAATGCATTATAATGCATATCTAGAGGACATAATGGTCTTGAACTCTTTGTAGTGTACAGGCTCACAGCAGGTACAGTATCTGGGCTTCAACTTGGGCAGTAGGCAGGTGCATTCATAAATTGATAAGACAGCAGAATTGTGACCTGCCCCCACCCCAAGGGCAAAAAGGAGGTGAGACAGATCTTGGGGCCGGCAAGCTATATATTATTGGGTTTGACATTGAAAAAGAGTAAGAACGAAGAGATCAGTATTTCAGCTTCTACTACCAGGTATGTCAACCTATTAAAATATCCTTTTACACCTTTTGTATGAACCCATTCATTTTTCAAGTAGGCAAAATTATTACAACATGTAACAGGTGTTTTTTGTTATCCAGGTTTGTACTATTACATTGATTATCCAAACAAGCATTTCCCTTTATACTGCCAACCTTTGGCAACAACCTTGCCAAACTTTACAGGCTGATGGGAGGGACTTGCGCATATGAGTTGGGACCCCATTGATAACTGCTTGCAGTTCTAATTATTATTATTAATATTATTATTATTATTATTAGTAGTAGTAGTAGTAGTAGTAGTAGTAGTTTTTCCTATTTAATGCTGCTTTGCGACAGTGTCTGTTGTAAAACAAAAGTGCTATACAAATAAAACTTAACTGAAATTAACTGCTAATAAAATCTTCCTTGCCTTTCCGGACTACCATACAACTCCTTCACCTTGTGGACCTTTTTCACTTTCTATTTAATCTGACTGATTACGAAAGCCTAAAACAACAACATTTCACCCATATCTGCAAACTGTTGTTCATAGTTGAAATCTATTTAGTTGTTTTTAGGGATGTAGTAAAAGGAAGACACAACAGGAATTCTGTTGTGTCCCGTGGGAGACTGGGAACTGAATGGGTGATGTTCTGGAGGAACAGCTGTACAGAGTTGCATCTCTAAGGTTATCTGTAAAGTTGTTAATAAACGAATGAATGAATGAAATACATTGGCATACAAGTTTAAGTAGCCATGAATAAGTCATGAAAACCAGGACACTTCAGTGATCTGATACTTCAGCTCGGTTGCATGCTTCTAATTGGCCTGAAGCTGATTACTTTGTAAAACATTATGGCTCTGCTAGCTAGAAATTTTTGAGACACTGTCACAAAACAGCTTTAGAATCTTAGATAAAGACCTACAGTCGTATAAAAAAAAAAATAATAATAAAAAAAAAACATTATAAGAAACCCATCCTCTTCAAAGTGCAAATATGATTCAATACTTGCAATTACAATTCGTGCCTTTTGAAATTATTTTTAAAAAATAGCTTAAATCTACAGTAATAATGAATGACAGAGTTATGAGACATGTTTTCAGAGGTGTAACATTGAGACAATCCAAGTAAGACCATCCACAGAAGATTCATCTTGGGGTGGTATTGTCCATGGCAATCTCATGACAGTCTTTAGCCGATCCATTCTGGGACATACTCAGCAGCAGCAAGTGATTCTCTAGTGAAGGAAGATCCAAGCAAAATAATGTGGAATTTTTCAATAAATTTGTTATCTCTGATAAAATATTGTACTATAAAACAAATCAAACACTCTGTTATCAACTAATTGTTGGAACGAGTCACATCAGTCATATCATTGATATCAGCATTGATTTTAACACACACACACACACACACACACACACACACACACACACACACACACACACACAGAGTTTATTTTAGAGAGATCCCACAAGTTTATTTTATGCCTATTTATTAGTTAAAGTAAATTGACCAGGTAAGCACGGTGGTGTAGTGGTTAGCTTGTCCCCCTCATAGCAAGGAGGTCCTGGGTTTAAGTCCAGGGCTTTGTGTGGCCATTTCTGTGTGGAGTTTGCATGTTCTCTCTGTGCTTTTGTGGGTTTCCTCTGGGTACTCTAGTTTCCTCCCATAGTGGTGCACGTCTTTTGATTTCTCTTTATAGGGAAACATTCATATAATTATGTGGGTGTCAGATAAACATTTGCCCCATATTAAAAATAGAGATTTTTATCTGAGATTTTGGAAAGATTTTTCAGTATGATCCCATGCACCGATCATTTTCAAGATATACTTGGTTCTTTCCAAGTCCAGGCTCCACCCATCCATCAAGTTTAATGAAAATCAAATCAGTAGTTTTTGCGAGAGACAAGCAGAAGAAGGAGTTCACTGTTCTGGGAAGGAGAGAGGATTGTTTTTCTTGCCTTTAGCTTCTCTAATCACTCTGTATTAGTCTGACTAGTTGAGTCAGACCTGAATGTACTCTAAATGTATTGTTTTAAAATTACATGAAAGCCCTGCATGATTTTTTTTCTCAGTAGTACTGTCCACATCCAAGGAAAACAGAGCTGTGCTTCCACGCTGAACAAATAAGAGGACAGAGGAGGGGAGGAGGGTGTTGAGGGGTGTGTGGCAATTCATTGGTAAAGTTTCCGTTTTGGGTGACTTGGAAAGTATCAGGCAGGCAAAATGAAGGGATGTCAATTTGCCCTCATTTTCCGATTGAATGTTTACAGATCCTAGTGTTCAGTATCATAGCATTAAACTTTGATAATTGCCAAATTGGTCTACATAATCAGGCTTATAGAAATCATGCAAAACAAAGAAAGAGGCAGAACATGGAGCAGAAATTGAGAGGTAAGTAGGATTGTTTGTCTTGGCACAAGCATCAGAAATATGATCCAAGGGCTGGGATGGGCTTGAACAATAACATAAACCCGACAGGGTCAATTCAGGATACATGGACAATATGTCTGCTGAAGGTCCGGTCTCTCTCTCTCTCTCTCTCTCTCTCTCTCTCTCTCTCTCAACTTGCTATTCACTTTTCATCACACCCCATCAGATTTGGACATGGTGCAGGGTCCCTTTTAGGAGAAAGAAAAGCATAGAAACTTAAAGCAAAGTAGTCTTGTTAATAGTTAAATTAAAGTGAGACTGGCACAGATTTTTTTTTTTTCATCCATTGGAACAATGAAATGTGGAAGGCACACACAATTTTGTAGTACTTTTTGCTTTTTAATTCCTCATTAACATCAGTGTGTGCGTTGTATGTGTGTATTCTTAAGCCATGTACCAAATTAATGAGGCAATAAATTTCAAGCTGCTTAGATTCATAAATCTGCACACAGGGGTTCTGTTACACTTAAACCACTCGAACACAATGACTGAGCTTGCTATTGCAGAACACTGATTTTAGATGCCTTTTGTGTATGCATTCATGGGTTAACTTGGATTTATGGTTTGGATCATTATCTTGCAAAAGGTTTTAAGGTAAAATATCCTTGTGCTTGGCAGAATTATTAATGACAAACTTTCCCAAAAGGCAGTGAACCACAAACAGCCCTAATTAAATGTTTTGCAGGAGGATTGAGGGCTTTATTTCCTTGTGTGTATACTATACAGGTGAAGTCTATGATCAAAAAGTTTGATTTTGGTTTGATTTGATAAAATTCTAAAATTAGGTTTGAGTACTTTTATTTACATTATTGTAAAATTACATTTTTAAAAGCATTTCACTAGTAATATTAATTTAAGAAAATAATAATAATGAAAACTTTATATTAATGTAATAGCCAATAGTTTCTCCAATAGTTCATTCATTCATTTCATTCATTCATATTCTGAACCGTTCATCATCATTCATTTTCTTAAGCGCTTAATCCTAACTATAGTCGCGGGGAGGCTGGTGCCCATCTCAGCCGACTCCGGGCGAGGGCAGAGTACACCCTGAACAGCTCGCCAGATCATCGCAGTATTTTTTATTGTCTCCATTCTAGGATGGTGCTATTAATTCCTGAACCTGACCTGAAATGTCTCTCACCATGCTAGTCTATTTGTAATGTGACTGCCGGTACCAGTGCATTGTCTGCTATTAGCAATTGTGCATTGCAAGAGTGGTTTTACCTAAGATGTTATTATCACATATGCATGTTCTTGCTTGGACATAAAAATTTATTGTTATATAAACAGTCAGTATAAACCCACAACATTAAGTGTTACTATAAAATTCTAACATGGTTATTTATGGGTTTGGTATTAAACAGATAAAAGCTTGAATAATCTAAATATACTGTGTTACTGTTACGTCCGTATCGAACTCTCTCCCTGACTCTCACACACACCCCCCCGAATACTAATGATCTTCACCTGCACCTCATCACCGGCGCTGATTAGCGTCCCCATATAAACAACCGCTAGACACACTTCGGTGTCTAACCTCATTGGAGATGCGCGTTGAATCTCAGCTACTCCTTCTAGCGTCTTGGACTCACCTATACTTCCGCTTTCACTCACCGTTGAAACTTCCTCCTTGGTTCGTTGTATTGTTGTTTTGTTGATTTTTGTTCGCCCCTCGTGGCAGGTTTCATTTCCAAACCCCTTTTTGTGTTTATGGTGTTTTTGTGGCTCACGAGCCCATGTTTCGTTGGGACTAATAAACCCACCTTATTTCACCTAAAACCTTTGTCTCTGGGAGTCTATCATAACAGTTACCAAATTGAAAAAAACTGAATCAGGTACATTGGTGTAAAAGTTGGCACATCCACCTCACAGCAAAATGGTCCTTGTTTGTGTGTGGAGTTTGCATGTTCTCTCCATGCTTGTGTGGGTTTCCTCTGGGTACTCCAGTTTCCTCCCACAGTCCAAAGACACACATATTAGGCTAATTGGCTGTTTCAAATTGCCCTTAGGTGTGAATGGTTGTGTGCATTGGCCATGTCATGGTCTGGTGAGCTATTCATGGTGTTGAATACTGGGGTTGCCAGCTGGAATAGGCAGCAAAAGAGTGAGTGAGGATTCCGTGCAACCATCAAAACAGCTGAGGTCATATTTAATGAATAATTCAGACAGTGTGGACTTTCTGAGGGCAGTCTGATAGTATTTAATATTAGTGACCAACATGTCCTGAGAGATTTTTTACATAAAACAAACTATTAATTTCAGGTTATTCCCTAATTAATTATAAAATGCAGGTTGAATACGAACAAATCTAAATGTCAGATCCATTTGCAGCCAAAAATATAATGTTTGGTTACTCGCATGAAATGAACAACCTAAGGATGCGGCAGATATTTGACTGCAAAGGTCTCCCTACAAAGAGAAAACCAAAATTGGCCGACACTGCAGACCATAACATCAGTTTCATCCCAGGCACATGAGTCTCCATCAGAGATCTCCATCTGAAACTTATTCATTTCCAAACCACTTTATTCTTTATTACAGTGGTGGGGAGGCTGGAGAACATCCCAGCTGAATCCAGGCGAAGGCGAGGTATAGCCTGGACAGCTTGCCAGGCCATCACAGGGCCAACACAAAGAGATCCGTTCACACTCTCATTCAGACCTACTGGCAAACGAGATATCTTGCAAGTCTTTGGAATGTGGGAGGAAACTGGATCACCCAGAGTAAACCCACACAAGCATACAGCCAACATGAAAACTCTACATAGAAATGCCCTCACCAGACATGGGACTTGAACCCAGGACTTTTTAGCTTTGTGGCACAGGTCGTAATCACTATGCTACCGTGCTGCCCTCCAAAGTCATTAGACAAGTTGTTTATCACAGGTCAATGGAGCTGAGCCACCACATCCACTGAAGACTGAGGGAGGTTCAATCTACCAGAATAATCTTTAACTCTAGAATACAGGACATCTCATAGACTGGGAGTAGTGTGTTGTGAAAATATCATAGGTTGAAGGAAATTACTTTTGGGAGTGATTGTTCTTTAATGACTTTCACCAAGTACATCCAGACTGACTTGCTCCTAGACCCAGGAGGGGTCATAGGCGTGGTATGACATTGGGTCATGCCCATGGTTGAATCAGTCACACCAGTTCACATTATGCTGCAAGCAGAAGGTCCTTTCATGTCTTTCATCTCTGTCACATTTCAGTGTCCTCTCTTTGTCCTTGTTTATTTTATCCACATTTGTGAAGCATTAGTGGTATTGTTGTCACACTCACACAATGGCCATTTTTTGTGAACAATTTCTGCAACTGCTTCAGGGTTGCGATTGTCCTATAGACGGACAGCCTGGTCCGGGAATGGTCCTAGAAGTGCTTAACACATTGAGCTTCCTTACTGACCTTTCCTGATCTTCTTGGTGTTAATCTCTCTCTCACCTATTTGCTGATCCACTTAATCTTAACACTGGAGTCACAGGGAGGCTGGAGCCTATTTCAGCCTACACTGGGCGAAGGTGGGGTACACCCTGAACAGCAGACCATGACAGGGCCAACACTCATACAACAAATCACACTCACACTTAGGGGCAATTTGTAACAGCCAATTAGCCAATTAGTGCATGTCTTTTGACTGTGGGAGACTTGAACCCAGCACCTTCTTGCTGTGAGACAGACCACTACACCACCATGCCACCTCTAGGTATTAATAAAGCCCTAATTTTTTTTTTCCACCTCCTGATTTGTGCCATTCCACATCTTTATCCCACACACAGTTTTTAGAAGGGGGTAATCTTTTAAGACTCTCTTTGATTTTTTTTATTTATTTATTTTTTTAATGAGCTGTTGCTATTATATATTTCACTTAGCTGTTTCAAGTTACATTGAGTAAATACAGCTTAAAAAAATAGATCTGTGTGGGACTTCATTTCAGGCTGCAAAGCAACAAAATGTGGATATTTTGATGGAGGATAATTGTTTTGTATGCCCACTGTACAAAATGTGGTTCTGTATGACACATTTCAGACACAATCAGGCCTTCAGCCTTGTTTCATTCTGACCATTGAACTTAAAACAGCCCATAAAACACATGATCACATGATCCAAGATACATAGCAGATTACTGTCACTGTATAGAACATACGAGAATAATTTAGTGCTAAACTGAAACTCATGGGCAAAAGCCTGTTTTTCTTTTTTAAACAAAGGATAGTTACCATAAAACTCTGTATATGTGCAGGATGGTTTCTTCCACAGTTGACCACAACCTCAAATGTTATGAGTGCTGAGTGCTCTGCTAGATGCAAGTCATAAATCTAGAAATGATTGCCTGTGGTGTGTTGTGCTGGCTGTGGTGTAACAAGAAATTAATTCTGATTTAAAAAAAAAAAATAATAAAAAAAAAAAAATAAATATATATATATATATATATATATATATATATATGAAATATTCCTTCTGAATAAAAGCACACGTTACAGTTAAGGCATGTGTGAAATACTTGTAGATTTCAGGTAGATTTTAAACTGCAGTAGAAGTAAAAATACTTTTTACATTTATTATTACTGAGTAAAGGCCGATACTCATTCATTTTCTCAACCACTTCTACTAGGGTCACAGGGGGAGCTGCGTCTATGTCAGCCATCACTGGGTGAAGGCGGAGTACACTCTGAACAGCTCGCCAGGGCAACGCACACAACCATTCACACTCACACCTAGGGCCAATTTGGAACAGCCAATTAACCTAATGTACCTGGAAGAATCCCACGCAAGCATGGGGCGAACATGCAAACTCCACACAGAAACACCTGAGAACAGGACTGGAACCGGGACCTTCTTGCTGTGAGGCGGACATGCTAACCACTACACCACCAGGTACATTACCCTATTAACATTATTATTGTTGTTGTGCTTGCAAAGCAAAGCATTATATTTTTTTAGCTCTTGGCTTCTTCAATCTGATATCTGCATTCAATTCAACACACTGTTTAACATAAAACTTGATTCCGACTTTGCTTCATAGGTCCTGTTTGGGGCGGGGAGTGTTGAATTGTGGTTTTGAATTTCTCTTTGCCCTTTTTTTTATACCTCTACCCATTGATTCTGTTCCATTGTCTCTTTTTACCTTTTTTATATACTTTTATATACTTTCTTAGGGATTAATTGCTGCTAGAGTTTAAAAAATGTTTGTGCCTGTCAGTAGATTTTTGTACCTTACATAAATACTACCTTTTCTCTATTTTTGTTTTATTTTAATTCTCTCAAACCATCGATCTTATTACTTCTACATATAGGTCTTTACAAAGGAGTCACAAAAATTGGCATATAAAAATCTATCTATCTATCCATTCATCCATCCATCCATCCATCCATCTATCTATCACATACTCCAGCCTTTTGAGATAACACACAGTGCTGCACAGGAGCTCTCGCTCTAGGTAAATGACACCCCAGGAAAATCTTTAAACGTATAGGAACAGTGGTTCACCACCTCATGCTTGTACAACAATGTATCACTTGTAATGCCACCCCATTAATCATGATGTAAGCACTGATCTCGTGTATTCAACTTACTCCACCTTACATGTGTAGTGTGCGCTTATACGTATTCTAGCTTTTTGTCCAAGCACACCTATAGCTCGTGAGGTTTCTCTCTAACACTTTAGGATGGTGTAACTTTACCTTTCTTCAAACTGATAAGCCTTGTAAAATCCCATGATATAAAACCTTACATGGCCGGAGTAGTAATCATAGCCTGGCAAAGATTTTTAGGCTTTTCGTGATTTTTGTCTGTAAAGTCCAGAGTACCGTATCAGATAGTTGTAAATATCTGGAAAATTCACATTTGGCCACTTACTAACTCCAAGTTTGTAATGTGTTGAGTTCATTGTTGGGTTTTGCAGGACTCCACCAATGTGTTCCTTTGTGGGATTTTTTCTTCTGACAATCAGTGGCATGAACCAAAAATGCAAATCAAAAACATGCAACAGGTGTATTGGCTACTCCACACCCTCTGCCCAACACACACACACACACACACACACACACACACACAAAGGTTAAAACAGCAAACCCAGTAGTTTAAATTAAATAATGAGCATCTAATGTAGAGAGTCATTAGGAGAATTTGGGTAAATGACAGAGTTTGAATCCACATGGTGAATCAGTACATAAGAGAATACCTGTTTACACACGTGTGCACCTGTGCATGACCACCACACACTGCTCTTTCTTCTCTCTCTCTCTCTCTCTCTCTCTCTCTCTCTCTCACACACACACACACACACACACACACACACACACACAAAAA
>JAQMYF010000023.1:27404589-27417929 GCA_030014195.1 Neosilurus mollespiculum | reverse complement strand
AGCACAGGGAGAACATGCAAACTCCACACAGAAACGTCTGAGCTGGGAATCGAACCCAGGACCTTCTTGCTGTGAGGCGGACGTGCTAACCACTGCGCCACCGTGCCGCCCAGTAATTAAGAATTCTCTAATTACAGAAACAGTCTGAATGGGCAGTCCTCAGAGAAATTCCTAGAGTGCCAAATGCTCAAAAGCAAAAGCTCCAGCAAAGAAAAGAAATTACAAAACAAAGCAGACTACAAGAAAATAAGTCTTGAGAGAAAAAAGGTCATAGGGTTAGAGTCTCACTTGGGTGCTGGCTCCAGAGCAACTAAACACCAAAAAAATCGTGAAACATAGCTACTTAAGAACACCTTTTCAAAGAGAGACATGTGAACATAATAACACTAATTACAAGAAAGCACATAGAGTGAGAGAGCTCAGAGGGGACCTTTAGAGGTTAAAGAAAAGAATAACACAATCCACAATACTGACAGAGGGTGGTGAAGACAAAGCCAAAAAGCTGAAATTGTTTTTAACAGATTTGACACTGTTCAGCCCCTTTTTAACTTGTGAGGAGCAAGCCTGAACCCCCTGCCATGCCACTCTCTCTCCTCTGCCTTCTGGGATAGACCTGACATCCCTCCCCCACATGTCAACTTCACCTATAACCAGGTTCAGAGACAGCTGAAAAGACTCCACTCGGGCAAGGCAGCAGGATCGGACGGGGTGAGCGTAAAAGGATAACTGTGGTGAAGTAGTGTTACTAACTATTTAAAACGATCATGTATAACATTAGCAGTTCCTTCCGGCAACATCAATCCTTACCCGTTTTCAAAGTGTGTGCAATTATTATGACTCAAGGCATGCTCAGACATGTTCCTCTCTGATTGGTTGTTCCAGCCTGGTAGTGATGCGAGCTGATTGGATTGGCTGGGCTGTGCGTGACCCATGCAGCATAACACATTAGTGGCCAGTGCTGAGCCGCACATACAACAAGTGTAGAAACTGCAGAAGACATTCATTTTTGTTCCTAAACCAACTGATGACAGGAAAGCTGAGTTGGCAAAACATTAGCTGCAAAAGTCATTTTGGATTTACCGTGACACTTATCTCTCATAGCATTCTTGTCCTCAGAGTCACTAAAACGTATCTCCACAAGACCCTGCCCAATGCGTTGATGTCTCTTCCGGGGAAAAATTGCTAATCCCCACAGTTTTTGTGCTTTTTATGGTCATTTGGCTAAACAAACGTTCCTGAACAAAGTGATGTATATGGGAGAGTTACAAGGAGATAACCAAAAGAACATTGCAGCCTTTCTAAAGTTTGCTTTTTAAAAAAAAAATTGTGGAAGTATGAGACCAAAATGAAACATTTATGGTATGAATGAAATATTTTATTTTGGAGAAGGGAAGTTTTGCATTCCAGTATATGAAGCTTATTTCTTTTATTGGATTTTCTTTAGGTCATATTTATGCAGAAATATAGAAAATTCTAAATGCTTTTCAAACTTCCGAAAGCCATTCTAATGGTAGTACCCTGATCTGTAAGAATTTCACAGAGAATTCCCACATGGGAAATAACAATGAAGAGTGTTAGTACAACCCTACCCTAAAAAGGTTGCACAACAGCACTATTTCTGGTTACTGCATTTTGTAATCCACCATGATTTACACAAAGCGATACCTATGTAAAGACCAATCTAATGGCTCATTGAGATCTATCTCAATTTGTTTAAAGGGAATCTTGATTAATGGAAGAGGACACAATCTCACTTTCAGAAAATCACTTCAATAGAAGTGAGCCATGAGTCATTTAGTGTTATTTCATATTCAAGGTGCCCTGCCATGGGATTACAATGAGGGACCAAAGAGTCACACACAGACACTCACCTGCTCACAACACTCTCTCTGGTTACTGGCCACTCTTTGCAAGCATACAAAGTTAACACACATAAATAGGTGCCAGTGATTACACACAGTGTGCTTGCTGGTGCTAACTGACTCCTCTCTCTGCTTGCAGAGGGTGCTTCATTACACCCTTGCTACCACACACATGCTCTACTCTAAGTTTTCAACCAATTTGGGATTCTTATCACTTATCTAGTACTGTTTAGCTAATACTTGTGGACATACAGTATATTATACCTGGTCGTGCCTGAATACTTGTCCAAATCTTGAGGGAACCCTAAAATAGAGAACAGCATTCAAAACGTAAAAAACCTCAAAACTTTTTTTAAGGCAAACAAGCAATGTTCATTGTCACACTGTGACTCTAAAGATCATACAATATCAGATATATCAAACATAAATCACAAGACTCACACTTTAATCAAAAGTCCAGTAATTTGCTACTAATTAAGTCAAAGTCATTAGGGATCTGTGGAATGTATAGGACTAATAGAGAAATGCTTAAATTCATAACCCAATCTGTTTTCTCATAGAGTTGATTTGCAACAACCTCATTAAAAACAATAAAATTTTATTGAATTAACTACAGAGTGTGCTATTATTACATACATTAAATGGCCACTTTATTACTAACTTTTCATGGCTAAATCTATTAGCATCTATGTTGTAAGCTGCAATCCATAAATTTTAATATAATAGTATTCAAATATTTATTTTATATTTTAAACAAATAATATATATATATATATTTTGATGCATTTGTCTGATTATAAGCTGAGGCACAATGTGTTTTCACTGGGTCCAATACTTTTATAACTGACATGCTGTGATAACACAGGCCCTGCTCATTATGCAAATTGGTTGTTCCAAATTGCACCCAAGTTTGACTGAGAGTGTGAATGGTTGTATGTAAGTGTTGGCCCTGCAATGGACTGGCAGGCTGTTCAGAGTGTATCCAGTCTTCACCCAGAGTCGGCTGAGTCTCCCCTATTAGGAGTAAGCAGTTCAGCAAATAAATGAATGTAAAGTCAAGTCAGAGCTTTGTGATGGCTTTTGAAATAATTTCCCTTAGTTGTCTTTAAGCTATTCATCCATTCATTCATTCATTTTCTAAGCCTCTTAATTCTAATTAGGGTCACAGGGAGGCTGACGCCCATTTCAGCCGACTCTGGGCGAAGGCAGGGTACACATTGGACTGCTTGCAAGACCATTACAGGGCCATTCACACTCATTCTCACACCTAGGGGCAGTTTGGAACCGCCAATCAGCCAAACGTGCATGTGTTTGGACTGTGGGAGGAAGCCGGAGTACCTGGAGGAAACTGCCACTCAAGTATGGGGAGAACATGCTAACTCCCCACAGAAATGCCCCGAACCCAGAAATCAAACCCATTTTCTGTGAGGCGAACGTGCTAACCATTGTGCCACCATGCCACCGCCTTTATGCTATTGTATTACTTAAACTTTGGAAGTATGCTTAAAAGAAGACTCAGGTTTTAACTTATTTGGCTGTTGTCTTGAGGTTTCAATATGACCCTCTTTTCTCATGATGACATCTATGTTCTAATGTGCACCAGTCTCTTTTTCAGTGAAGCACCCCGGCAAAATGATCTCTTCAGAAAGGCTGGTGATCATATTCAAATTTTATTCTGTTTTTTTATGTTGTCTTTTGAAATAGGACTTCATCGTGTGACAGCTTTTCAGGTGATGATGATGTAACCATCTTCATGATTCTGATTTATTTATTTATTGTTTAACTGTTATTACAACTTTACTTGGCTGGGGAGAAAGATAATACGGCTGAATTTCCTTTTTGTTTGTTTCAGTGTAATTGAGTTGCTAAAAATATTTTTGAAATTCATATTCGCAGCACCCATTAACAGTGTAAATCTTTTTTAGCGTTAGTTTTTATTCCATTAATTTCTATATATTTAGAAGTGCTTTTCTAAGATGGAGAATCACATACTTGTGACTTGCAAATTATCATCAATATTATTCATACAATCACATGTAAATCCTTTCTCTATTTAATGCGTTTATGTTTACGTCTTTAAGTTCTGAAACTGTTGTGTATTCAAAGCCCTGTGGGGCTTATTATGAATTCAAAGGAGGAAACACTTTTCGCGACGCTGCACAATTGTGGTTGATGCAGGTGTTAAAAAATTAAATCAGGATGTTAATAAAAAGAGTCAGAATTCAACATAGTAAGTGACAACTTTTTTCTTTTAGGAGTAAGGTCATCATAAGTTTATTGTTTAAGTATATTATTTTTGAGTTGAGCACATTCAATGATTAATTGATTTGTAAGATGAAAACACAAGGGAAGGCAAACACAATACCATAACAAAACAGCAGAAATTAGTAAGTATCATTTGTTTTTGAACAGCTTTATTATTTATTAGGGTTGAGAATAGGCTGGAAACAACTTTAAGCAAAAGGTGGAGTATACCCTGAACAGCTCATCAAATCATTACAGGGACTACACAGACTGTTAGTACTTCAGCTAGTTAGTTTTTTGTTTTCTGGCATCATATACTTTTGTATTTATCGCATTTGGCTTTTCACATCCTCATTATTGTGCTCACCTGTGTCTAGTTGCCTGCAACACTAGTCCGTCTACTTAAGCCCAGCATTTCCCCACAAGCATTGCCAGATCGTATCAGAGATATTCTCCTGTGCCTTTCCAACATTTGTAAGTCTGTTTCCTAGTAGTGTTTTGTTGTTCTTTTTTTTTTGTTTTTTTAAACCTTGCCTGTTCCTTGACTGTTCTTGCTAGCCTTTGTGGTTTTTGGATACCTCTGCTTCATCCTCTGATTGACTTCTTGGAGTCCCAGTGACCCTCGGAGATCTCTGATCACTGCCTGTATCTTTTTAACCAAGATTTTGCCTGCCGTTTTGGGATTGTTGCCTATCTATTAACTTTGTGCTCTCCACCACTGTTGTCTGCATGTGAATCCTTCTCTCTTTGTAAAACCCTAACTGTCAATACATGGTCAAAGAGGTCCATCCTTTTAGGTGAGCATGAGGGTCGAATTATGCCAGCAGTCATGGACTCCTGAATGTATTTCTCCTTGGCCTTAGTTTCTGGTCGGGAAAGAGAATACATTCAGCCCCTAGGTGGAGCCATACCAGGTATGTGGTTGATGCTACAGATATAAGCCGAAGAGGGGGCAGAGTGATTGCGCGTGACTTACTAAAAACTGCTTTGAGGTCCATGTGTTCAGAAGGGACAGGTCAGGGAATTCTCTTGGGGGGTCTATTGTTGTGAAGCTGGTATATAAGCTTGGAGACAGGAGGAAAAACAGGCTGAACTCCAGCCCAAAATCTTGTTCTTGATTCAGTTAATATGAGGGTTGTGTTTCTTTAACCAGGACTTACCAAGAACTGGAGTATGTGGTGACTTAATGATGTTGCACCTTATAGGTTTATGATGGTTGAAACAGGAAGAGACACATAAGGCTTCACATGGGTTATATTAGTAAGCTTTCTCCCAACTAAAAAGAGTTGGCCACAAGAGGTGGGTTTAAAGGGTGAAGAGGCAGTTTCCATCAAGTGGCAAATGAAGTGACATTAAACCGTTTGACTGCCCCAGAGTCGAGGAGAGCTGATGCTTCCTACCTCCCTTGTCTATAGTAACAGGGAACTGAATCGAGGAGGATTTAGAAAAGGTGGAGCACACCAGTGCTCCCCATCTTACTGATGAGCCTTGCCTTTTTGCTGGACATGAGGAAACTGGCTCATCTGCATTGGCTCCAGATCAGGAGCAGAGGGTGGAGATGGCCACACCTGATGAGCTAACCAAACATACTGAGTGGTGATGCCATCACTTGATGATCTACTGGAGTCTCTTGGAATCCTCCACTGATGATGTTGCTGTAATCTGGAGTCAGAGCATATGGCCAGGTCCACGAGAGAATCAAAGCTGATGGGTAATTACTTTATCCTTGATGTTTTCAGCTAGTCCATTAAAAAACAAAAAAACATCATACAGAGGGCCCTGTTTGATTCCAGCCACTAGAGTAGTCAGATACTGTGCAGGCTTCCTGACGAACATGCAGCATTTCTCACGCCGCCTCTCTGCTGTGTTTTGAATGGTCAGAAACTTCTCATTTCCTCTGCAAGCAAAGAAAAAGTTATTACAAAAAGGGTCTCTGACCTTCCAAACTGTGGTTCCCCATGAGTCCCCAAACTCATGGTCAAAAAGAAACAGGCAATGGTCAGAGATATCCAAGAAGTCAAACAGAGTATGAAGCAGAGGTATCCAAAAATCACAAAGGCTAGCAAGAACGGTCAAGGAACAGGCAAGGTTAAAAAATATAAATAAAAATTAAAAAAGAAACTAGGCAACAGACTTACAAATACGGGAAAGGCACAAGAGAATAACTCTGGTACAATCTGGCAATGCTTGTAGGGAAATGCTGGGCTTAAGTAGACAGACTAGTATTGCAGGCAACTAGACACAGGTGAGCGCAATAATGAGGATGTGGAAAGCCAAACAGGACAATAAATACAAAATACATGATATCAGAAATAAAAAAAATTGCTGAAGTACTAACACAGACACACATTCACTCACATTCATAAGTTCACACTCACATTCACTCCTAGGGGCAATGGACTATTAGCCTAATGTTTTTGGACTGTGGGAGGAAACTCATGCAACTACAGGGAATTCAATATCGACAGCCCACTCATCAAAAGTTTGAACAAAGGCATGTGTAATTTTTCCCACCATCATTTCCCTTTTAATTACACTTTTTATTAGTTTGCAAACTGAGGATACTAACTGTTGCAGTTTGGCAAATGGAATTTTTAAATATTTTTGCTTAATATAAGGCTTAAGCAAATCTGTTTTCATTGTTAACCACTCAACCACTCTACAAAACCACACTGTTGTAGTGTATGCAGAATGAGACCTGGTATTGTCATGCCTAGTACTACTGATTACCACTGTCCAGTGTCCAAATAGAACTTTCACACATTTGCAACTTACCCATGCTGTGGGCGTTGATGCATTTCCACACGAAAGCAGATGCTTTGGCACCTTTTGCTGTTATTTTCCCCAAAACAATCTAAAATGTGGATTCATGTGACCACAGCACATGGTTCCACTGTCTTTCAGTCCATATAAGATTAGCTTGGGTCCAGAGAATTCAGCAATGTTTGATTTCCTCCCTTCATAAAACATTTTGCATTTATGATTAATAAAACAGTTTGCATTTATGAATGTGTGAATGGGGCTGTGTGAAATGCCAGTGTTTTTTGGGTTTTTTTTTTTTTAAGCCCATTTGGCTATATTAGCTACAATAGCATATCAGTTTCTCAAGCAGTGCTGCCCAAGGGTTCAAAGGTCACACATATCCAACCATGGTTTTCGTCCCTAAATCTTTTTACTGAATATTTAAAATCTTTCCCTGAAAATTATGTACAGTAGATTTTGAACATATTAATTTGTCTTGCATGAAAATTTTTTTTTTGAATTTGATAAAAATTTTGTCATAAAATTTTGCACAAAGGAGTGAGTCACAACCTATGTTTACTTACTTATTTACTTAAGGTTTACTTACTTATTTACTTACTTACTTACTTTACTTACTTTATTTACTTTACTTACTTTTTTTTTAACTTTTTTTTATTTACCCAATTATGATATGTCACCTATTGAAAAATACTTTAGGACCATTATTTTAGTATTCATTTAATTTCTGAACCACTTATTCCTAATTGTGGTTGCGGGGAGGCTGGCGTCCATCTCAGCTGACTCTGGGCAAGGGCAGAGTAGACCCTGCACAGTTCGCTGGGCCATCGCAAGGCAGAAAGATGCTGACGGCAACCCAATGGCCTCCTCTTTATGAATGACACCACAGACAGTGAGACACATAGCTGGCTTTTCATGGCTGGCTGTTAGCTGCACTGGGGAAGGGGGGGTGAGTTTGGGCAGTATATTATAGAACATAGAACACCACAGCATATTATTGGTGATAGTGAAGCTTGAACCCCTATCTCATTGTTACTCTTTCCTAACTTTTGTTGGGTGTGGTGAAGATAGCGAATTCTAATTTTGCTTAAATTTACAAAATGCATTTAAGTTGGTGGGCAGCACAGTGGCATAGTGGTTAGCATGTCTTACTCACAGCAAGAAGTTCCAGAGTCTTGGGCTCCGTTTAGGGCATTTGTGCATGGCGTTTGCATGTTCTCCCCAAGCTTGTGTGTGTTTCTATGAGTACTACAGTTTCCTCTCACAGTTCTAAGACATTAGGTTAACTGGCTATTCCAAACCATATCCCTGGTTGCCACACCTGGTCACCTACCCTGTAGAATAGTGTTTCTTTCTGACCCTTATTGGCCTGGATTTGGAACCAATGAACTGCCCAACTGATGTTTATGCGTGCTTTCTTCAACACCCCCTTTACCTCCTGAAATCACTCGTTAATACTTGGAACGCCAATTGGAGTGGGATCCCAGGAACAGAGTGAGGGCTGTACCCAAGGACACAGTGGAATAGTTTAAGGCCAGTAACTGAGTTGGGCAGTGACTTTTGGGTGTACTCGGCTCAGCCAAGAAACTGCCTAGTCGTGCTGCCGGTACTTACAATAGGCCCAGAGATACCTGCTGAGTGCTTGTACCAACCTCTCAGCCTGATCTTTAGACTAAAAGTGGTACCCTGATTTTAAGATGACCATGGTCCCCAACATGCCCAGAAATGTCCTCAATAGCTGAGAAATGACCTGGGGGCCACAGTTTTACAAGATGTTTTCTGTGATGCCATAGAACAGGAATGCCATCTGGAACAAGGCTACCTGCAGTCCAGAGGGGACACAACAAAAATGGAATAAAATAGTAGCCTTTAGAAAAAAATCTTTTCACCACAACCAGTACAGTATTGTGTCCTTTCGAAATGAGCAGCTCTGTGACCAAGTCCATGGCTGGATGGGACCACGGTCTATTTGGAACTTGTAAAGGTAATAATTTTCTGGCATGTAGTGCACATGGAGACATAAAGGTTGTGCAAACTGAAAAGGAGCGGATGGTTTGTTGCAGATGGGAGGTTAATCTGGGCCATCAGGACTTTTGTTGTATTTAGTTGGTTGTTAGCTTAACACCAAGGATCCCTGTGGCACACAAAGTGTGGGCTCATTCATTTACTCGGTCACATAGTCAGCTTTGGGGAACCCCTGGAAGTATGGGATGAAGCTGGGTCTCCTGGGTGATCTCCTCATTCAGAGCTGCCAGTGGAACAGCCAGTTAGTCTAATGTGCACCCGAAGGAAACCCACACAAGCCTGGGGAGAGCATGCAAACACCACACAGAAATGCCTGAGCCCGGGGCTCGAACCCAGAACCCTCTTGCTGTAAGATGTACATGCTAACCACTACGCCACCTTGCCCCCACTTTAAATTCCTTAATCATGTAATGTTAAATACTGGTAAATAATTAAATAAATTAGCATGTAATTCAACATTTCATATTTTTAAAATATTAATGCATACAAAACAATGTCTGACATCTAAAACAGCTTGTGTTTTGAAGCAATCCCTTAATACCATCATTTGTACATACCTATTTTTTAAACAAAAAGGCATAATAATAATAATAATAATAATAATAATAATAATAATAATAATACACTGGTGATAATTGTTGTTACAAAGGTGATTAAGATGTCTGTAAGCTGAATCACTGCTAACTCATCAGAGTCTGTGTACATTCACATAAAAGGGGTGGCAAACACAGTTTTGAAATAATGGCATGCTCCATATTGTATTGTACCATTGTACCATGTATTGGATTGTTCATGCCATATTGAATGTACAATCATCATCTCTTACAGTAAAGTTCAACACTGTGGAGGCAAATAAAGACAGGACATTTGTTATTAATTCATTACCAATTCATAATCAAAAAATATTCTTGTATCTTTATTTTATCTGATGGATTCCTATTTTAAATATGACTGAAACATAAGAATGTAAAATATTTAAATATGTGAAAACAGTCAGGGACATTTGATAAGAGCTGACACAAGAGCAACATTTCTGAAATTAAGCCATTGATCAATGAACAAAATTAAAATAATAAAAAATGTAACAAACCTGAATATATTTTTTAAATTGTTTAAAATATTTTCCTCGGATAAAAATAATTCAGTTGAATTATATAGAATACTTTTACTGTTACAGTATACACCCTAGTACTGAAAAAAAATCATAATGTAAAAAGTCATTACTGTCCACCACTGTCTAGAATGCATGTTTGAACAAGACCCAGAAGTTTCTGATGCAGCTGGAGACAAGAAAATCCAGAAGAACATTTAAATTCTTAATAACAATTTATTGCTTTTTATTTACTTTGCATTACTGAGTAAGCTGTTTTGCATGGAGGGAATGAGCGTAGCTAATAAAAAAAGCTGTGTCAGTTTGTGCTTTTAATAGATTTGTACAAAGTTGCTTAGGCCTCAGTGAGACTCATTTAATGGTGTTAGAAAACAAAGTAGAGATTGTTTAAAGTACAGAAATTAAACTATTGATAATGCAGCAAAATGTACAGAACCACCCATCCAACACCACGTTCTAAGTATAAAAATTGAACAAACCTTCTGACAGTGTTTCAAGTGGAAGGTAAATATTATCTATGAGCAGAACTGTACTCTGGTTTGGTTTCTTGGAGAAGACTTGTGGTTTGTGGTTCAGGTCAAAGGAGAGGATGCATTCACAGGTGCACATCCTCTCAGTCTTCAAGCTCTGTGGTTTGAGCAAAGCAAATGCACACAGCTGTGTCTCCTTCATCCAAGACAGCTGCAAGTATGTTCTGCTGAAGAACGTCTTTTGCATCTGTTTTGTTTTATTGTGTGATGATTAATGTCCACATTTCCCTGGTGTAATTTGATCATGATTATATATTCTCATACAGGTGGCATATATGGTACTTACCAAAGTTTTTTGCATGAAACCATCTTTTAATGCCACAGAGACCATGATCTAGGCTTCTATATGCCTCCATTGTATGGTTAATAACCACATACATGAACCTCTTCAAAGAAAATTTATTAGACCTCACAAAGTCACCATTCTGAAGACCAGTCTTTACCAGCTGTTAGATATTCTTCTGTGTGTGTGTGTGTGTGTGTGTGTGTGAGAGAGAGAGAGAGAGAGAGAGAGAGAGTGAGTGAGTGTGTGACAGTGAGTGAAATAGGTTTTAAGACACACAGCTCAAGCTGTATGACCTTTGAACTCCAAAGCTGATCAGTGCACTGAGTTAACCTTAGTTTACACTCTCCACTTCTACACCTTGTACAAAAATACAATACAATGCCAGTTATACATTACTCTCACTGGCCCAATTGTGTTTCTGTTGCAATGGTACAGTCTTGTGTTTAATATTAATTAGAAAAATACAAACTGCTGAATATGCAGCCATGATCATTTTAAGGTTATGCAAAAATTAATAAATTATTTGCAAACAAAAAATGAAATAAATAAAAAACCCCAAATAAATAAATATTCAATAAAAAAGGCCTGTGATATATAACAGGTCTTTGAGAGTGCCATGCTTTATATTCATTCAATCATTCATTCTATCTCAGCCAACTCTGGGTAAAGGAGGTACACAGTTATCAGCCCATTGTAGGGCAACACAAACACAACCATACACACTCACTCTCACACCTAAGGGCAGTTAGCCAAAAGTCTATGGACTGTGTGAGGAAACTGGTGTACCTGGAGGAAACCCACTCAAGAACAGGGAAAACATGCAAACTCCACAAAGTCCTTCCCAAGGCTGAGACTCGTTCTCACCATGCTGGCCACCATGCTTAATATTCCATGAAGAATCCAAGATGCACTTTGCGAACATTTAGGAGTGATTATCTGTTTAATCTCAAATATCATTCTCTCTCTCTCTAGCAGCTAGCAGATGTCTTCACAGACATCTTCAACATCTTGCTGAGCAGCTCCATCATCCCAACGACCATCGTCCCTGTGTCTAAGAAGTCTAGAGTTTCCTGCTTCAATGACTATCGTCCAATCGCACTCACACCAATCATGATGAAATGTTTCGAGAGACTCGTCATGATGCACATCAAGTCTGTTCACTTTGTTGACTCACAACTGTGCAACCATGCACAGCTCCAACCACATTATTAAGTTCACTGATGACCCAGCTGTGGTGGGTCTCATCACCAAGACCGATGAGTCAGCTTACAGAGAGGAGGTGCAGCAGCTAACAGACTGGTATAGAGCCAACAACCTGTCTCTGAACATTCGACAAGACTAACGAGATGGTTGTTGACTTCAGAAGAATATAGTGTGACCATTCCCCGCTGTTCATCAACGGATCCTCTGTGGAGATCATCAAGAGCCTCACCTGGTCACTCACACCAGCTCTATCACCAAGAAAGCCCAGCGGCACCTCTACTTCCTGAGGAGGCTGAGGAAAGCCCATCTCCCTTCCTACATCCTGACTGTGTTCTACAGAGGGACCATCGAGAGCATCCTGAGCAGCTGCATCACTGCCTGGTTTGGGAACAACACTGTCTCGGATCATTAGACCCTTCAGTGGATAGTGAGGACAGCTGAAAAGATTATCGGAGTCTCTGTTCCGTCTATCATGGACATTTACACTGCACACTGCATCCACAAAGCTATCAGCATTGTGGAAGACCCCACACGCCCCTCACACACACTCTTCACCCTCCTGCCATCTGGAAAGAGGTACCAGAGCATTCAGGCCCTCACAACCAGACTGTGCAACAGTTTCTTTCCTCAAGCCATCAGGCTCAACACCCAGGACTAAATTACACACAAAAAAAACTCTTTCTTTGTCTCTCTCTCTCTCTCTCTCTCTCTCTCTCTCTCTCACACACACACACACACACACACACACACACACACACACACACACCTGTCTTTCTCCTGAGTGGACACACACACATAACTTACATTGGTCACTATTTATTACACTACCTCAACCCTTCACGTGTCTTATTCTTATGATTTTTTCTTTTTTTTTTTTTTGTTACTGTTTTTGCACTGTATTGTCTTCGCATTGTTTACACATAGTTGCACACTTTGCACTTTATGTGGCTAGTACAAAAACCATGGTCCTAGCTCTGTATTGTTGTTGTTTTCTGTTTTTTGTTTTTGTTTTTTTCCCGAATTTTATATTTATGTTTAATGTTTATGTAGCACCTGGTTCTGGAGAAACGTTCTTTCGTTTCACTATGTCCTGCGTCAGCTATTTGTGGTTAGAATGATAATAAAGCTTCTTTAATCTCTCTCTCTCTCTCTTGCTCTCTTTCTCTCTCTCTCTCTCTCTCTCGCTCTTTCTCTCGCTCTATCCCTTTTCCTGACCCCCCCCCTCTCTCTATCTCTTGCTCTCTCTCCCTTTCTCTCTCTCTCTCTCTCTCTCTCTCTCTCTCTCTCTCTCTCGTGTGTGTGTGTGTGTGTGTGTGTGT
>JAQMYF010000023.1:27380508-27396535 GCA_030014195.1 Neosilurus mollespiculum | reverse complement strand
CCACCCCGCGTGACATACCCACCTCCCAAGTCCCTATATGTATGTGTGAGTGTAAGGGAGCGGGGAAGAAGAGGGAGCCGGGGATGTCAGTCCGGAGGTAGGCAACCTGCCCTCCAGATAGAGAGCTGCAAGCAGCACTAAGCACCCCTGGGCAAGACAGGCCAGTAGCAGCTGCCCCCACGACTGGACCACCCAGCAACTGTAGCCAACGAGCTACCACCGACCCTAGAAGGCACCCGCCCACCACACGCCCAGAGGGGGGAGAAGAGGAGAGTGAGGAGGACAGCGGGAGAGCCCAGACCCACCGCACGCCAAAGCCATGAGATCCTGTCCATCAATACCATAAACAGGACTGATGACAAAGGACAGCCCTCATAGAGCCCAGAATGCACTAGTATTTGACTTTGTACTGAGAATGCGGACATAGTTTTTACTTTTCTCGTACTCCCTCATCAACCCCCACAGAATCCCCCAGGGGATATGGTCATAAGCTTTCTCCAAGTAAACAAAACAAATGTAGACAGGTTGGTCAAACTTCCATGACCCCCTCAGCAGCTCTGCAAGTGTAAAGACCTGGTCCACTTACCATAACCTGGAAAAAAGTCACACTGCTCCCACAGAATCAAGGATTCAACAATCCATTGAAGCCTACTCTCCAACATCCTGGAGTAAACATTCAGAGGGATGCTGTGCAGTGTGATTCCCCAATAGTTGGATAAGCTCAGCATTTTAAAAAATGGGGACCACCACCCTGGTCTGCTAATCCACAGGTTTCATCCTGGACCTTGACATGGACATTGAAGAAGTGTGTCAGCCAAGACAGCCCCACAACATCCAGGGCTTTCAGCATCTCAGGGTAAATCTGGGGCCCTGCTTCAGAGGTGTTTTTGACTGCCTCCACAACCTCTGCCAGGGTGATTGCCTCATTGCCCTCCAAGCCTTCACATTCTGCTTCCTCAGTGGAGGGCATGGTAACAGGACTGAGATCCTCAAAGTGCTCCTTTCACTATAACCACAATCCAGGTAAGCAGTGCCCCACCAAGCCCAAGCACAGCCAGAGACAGGACCTGCTTTCCCTTTCGGAGCCATTGAACAGTTTGCCAGAACTTTCAAAAGTCTTTCTCTATGGCCTCCCCCTAACTCCTCCCACCCCTAAGGTTTCGCTGTTGTGACTGCCAAACCTGCAGCCCTGCTGGCCACTCAATACCCATCAGCTGACTCAGGAGACCCCTGGGACTACTAAGCCCAAAAGGCCTTCTTCTTTAGCTTGACATCTTGTTTGACCACAGTCCACCAGTGAGTTCCCAGGTAGTGGGTCTACTCCAAGCTTCTCCTGGATAGGCGAGTGTCTCACCCTATCTTAAAGGGAGATAGCCCCCCCCCCCACGAAGGAAGCTCATTTCAGCCACTTGTATCTGCAATCTTGTTCTTTGGGTCACTACCCAAAGCTCGTGACCATAGATGAGGGTTGGAATGTAGACTGACTGGTAAATTGAGAGCTTTGCTTTTTGGCTTAGCCCCCCCTTCACCTCGACAAACCGGTACAAGCTCCACCTTACAGCAGAGGTGGTACTTGATCTAGCACATATGGTAAATCTTCTGTTTCATCCTTCCCTCACTTGTGAACAAGACTCTGACATACTTGAACTCCTCCACTTAGGGTTGGACTTCATCCCAGATTTGGAGGGTGCATCCTGTCCTTTTCCATCTGAGAACCATGGCCTCGGACATGGAGGTGCTGATCTTCATTTACACTCAGCTGCAAATCGCTCCAATGAGAGCTGGAGGTCCCAGTATGATGAAACTAAGAGAACAACATCATCCACAAAAAGCAGAGATGAGATCCTATGGCCACCAAACCAGAACCTATCAACACCTCAGCTGCACATAGAAATTTTGTCCATAAAAATGATGAACAGGTCCAGTGACAAAGGACAGCCTTGGTGGAGTCCAACCCTCACTGTAAACAAATTCGACCTGTTGTTACCAATGCAGACCAAGCTCTGGCTCCGGTGATACAGAGACTGAATGGCAATGGGTCCGATACTCCATATTCCCAGAGCACAACCGACAAAATAGCCCAAGGGACACAGTTGAAATTCTTCTCTAACACAAACCACATGTGGACAGATTTGGCAAACTCCCATGCCTCCTCCAGGATCCTGTAGTGTGTGTAGAGCTGGTCAAGAGTGCTGGGGCCAGGACGAAAACCACATTGTTCCTCCTGAATCCGAGGTTCAACCATCGGTCAAATCCTCCTCTCCAGTACTCCTGAATAGACTTTCCTGGGTAGGCTGAGGAGTGTGATTCCATGATAGTTGGAACACACCCTTCGGTCCCCTTTTTTAAAACGTGGAATCACCACCCCAGTTTGCCAATCCAGAGGAATGGCCACCGATGACCACAAGATATTGCAGAGATGTGTCAACCAAGACATCCAAAGCCCTGAGGTATTCAGTGTGGATTAAGTACACCCCCAAAGCCCGGAGTCCAGAACCTTTTCGAGGCCAACCAATAGTAGCTTTCCATGCCTTCAACAAACTCCTCCCACCCCTGTGATTTTGCATCCTGGGCTGCAGCACGTTTGGCCTGCTGGTATGTCCACTGCCTCAGGAGTCCCACAGGCCAAAAAAGGCCCAATAGTTCCCACCACGACAAGCACCGATGACCTTCCAGCAACAGCTATAGGCTGCTGCCTCAATATTGGAGGCACAGAACATTGCCCATTTGGATTCCACATCCCCTGACTTCTTTGGGATGTGGTAGTAGCTCTGCCGGAGGTGGGAGTTGAAGGCCTTTCTGACAGGAGGCTCTGCCAAATTTTCCACGGAAGCCCTAACTACACACTTGGAGGGCGGATTCCCTCAACATCAGACCCAGCTCACCACCAGGTGGTGAACAGTTGATAGCTCAGCTCCAACCATGACAAGCACAGAAGTTCAACAACAAAACACCATTCAGGTTCAGATTGGAGAGGCCGTACCTACCAATCACACCATTCCAGGTCACACTGTGACACATTTGTCCACATGTATGTTGAAGTCTCCCAGGATGATGAGGGAGTGCCCAGGGGGGAAGCTCTTTAGCACATTCCCTAAGGACTCCAAAAAGGGTGGGTACTCTGGACCATCATTTGGTGCATAAGCACAAACAATAGTCAGGCAACATCCCACATCCAGCTGGCAAGACCCCATGGGCAGAAACCCAACCACCAGGTGCTCACCACCCCTCCCTCAGGCCTAGCTCCAGGGGGACCCCGTTAACTAACATCTGGGCAAGGGAAACTGAGTCCTTACTATTTTTCGTCTGAACCACACTAAGTCTGGACCTTCACCAAGGACCTGTTTGCCATGGGTGACCCTACCAGGGGCATAATTCCCCTGATAATATAGCTCCTAGGATTATTAGGATATGCAAAACCCTCCAACATGAGGAAATAAGATCATAGGGGGGTGATTCAAGGAGGGGTTCCCCACAACCCTAAACAGGATAAGTGGTATGGATAATGAATGAAAGAATAAATAAAACTAGCCCATCTGAACACCCTGCTGAGAGCAGCAAAATATAGACACACTAAGTAAATATAAGTATAAGTAGCTTACTGCATGTCTTTGCTCTAACAAAACACATATGGTAAATGTTCATTGTATGATGACCTCCAAAAAATGGTTGTCTGTTTAAAGTAAATTGCATTTGAAGTTTTTTTATTATTTAATTTTAATTACATAATCAAGAAGAAAGACAGCTAGTTAGTAATCACTAAGGAATATAAAGCATTCTGTGTGTGTTTGTTTGTGTGTGTGTGTGTGTGTGTGTGTGTGTGTGTGCTTGTGTGTCTTTGTACTATCATACCAGCAAACAAAGGAGGAAGACCAGCATATGACTTCATAAACATGAATCTCTACAGCCACAGAGGCACTATTTTCCAAAAAGACAGTTACCAAAATTGCAGAAAACCATGAATAGGAGAATTTTGAGCCATCCATTAGTCCATTAGAAACATGTGTTTGGGTCCATGTGATGGACATTGGGTGACCGCCAGGAGGAGAAATGGTAGAGCAGAAGCCAAGTAGCCTGCTGGCACGACACAGCCTGGAGAGCTGTGCTTTTAATCACATAGAAATAAAGAGTGTGAGAGACAGAAATTACAGGATATAAAAAGCACAGTTGACCCTGGAATGAGCTCATGCAGATATGGAAATCACATTTGGAGATCTCCTGCTGTGAGGTGCACTCAAAATTCAGCAGGTGCTGAAAAAATGGGGGGCAGAGCGATATTGTCATGTTGATGTAGTAGAAGGGAAACAAGAGGCTGCAAACTAAAACTCAATTAAAAATAATCAGTCAAGCACACAATAAGACAGTGATATTATCCACATAAACAGAAATTATTAAAGCTTGGTATTGCTTCCAAACAAAATACAGTTCAATAGCTCATGCCAAATCCACTTTTACAAGTCTTTAAATAATGCACATGATTTGCCTCACTTGTGTAAAACTCCATTGTGCCTACGGACATGTAGTTTTGCTTCATGAACTCAGAAGTATCAACTTGCATCATGGGATGAGGCTCATCAACTATAGGAAAGTGATGAGCTTGGGGCAGTCATGACACAGCCTTCCACTAAGGGCAATCATGAGAGAGGCATCCAAAGCTTACTACTCAGGGTGAACCCACAAACCTTCTGGGTGGACCTGTACTTTTGGGCAAAAACATTAACTCTCATGTCAACTCTGGAGCAGATTCCAGAACAGACTAAAACAGCACAAAATAAGACTCATAAGCAGACTCAGATGAAGAGGCAAAGTCAGGGAAAAACTCATGGTTAGATTCAGAGGCAGATTCAGAAATAGACTCAGATGCAGACTCAAACACAGAAGCAATTCCAGAAGCAGGCCCTGAAGACTTAGAAGTACACTTAAATGCAGATTCAAATACAAACTCAAAAGTAAACTTTTGCAGATTCAGAAGCAATTTTCATCTCAGGATGAGATGCACCAAGGATAGGAAATCATGACATGAGCAAGAGGCAGACATGACTACACTGGGAGTGCCCATGAACTCTGAATGAACTCTGGAGCAGACACTGAAGCTGACCCTAGAACAGGCTCTGGTACAGTAGGAGACTCATAAGCATATATAGCATATATATATATATACAGATTGAGAAGTAAGCTTTAATGCAGATTCAGAAGCATATTATTGTTGTTTCAAGCATTTAGAAGCATTTTAAAAGTAATCTATTGTTTGGTTTATTCATTCATTTACGAATTAATTTATTTTAAAATAAACACTTATTTAAATTTTGATTCTTGCAACACTTTTTTTAAAATAAAAAAATACATTTTTCATTTCATTCATTTTCTGAACCGCTTATTATTAATTAGGTTCGCGGGGAGGATGGCGCCCTTCTCAGCTGACTCTGGGCAAGGGCAGAGTACACCCTGGACAGCTCACCAGGTCATCACTAGGCAGAAACATGCTGACAACAACCCAATAGCCTACTCTTTACAAATGACAGCAATAGTTCTTTTACATGCCTCTTACCACAGACAGTGAGCGACATGGCTGGCCTTTTGATAACCCAGTTAGCTGCACTGGGGGACAGCAGTGACTTGGTGATAGTGGGGCTTGAACCCCCAACCTTACGTATACAGCACCTTACCACCAGGCCACCAACGCCCCTTTTTCATTTCATTTTGAAGGGTTTTTTGATTTCAAAATTTAACATCTTTGGGCCACAGCCCAGAATGGGGATATACAACAGAGAACTTAAATGGTCAAGAAGTTATCTCCTGGGCAGAAAACAACAACCTCAACCTGCTCTTCAATGCTAAAGACAATGTGGAAAGTGGAAAAGAAGCTTCAATCCTGACCTTGTCTTTGTGACGTCCAATAAAGCTCACCTCTTCAAAAGAACTGTCCTCAACCCAATTCCCAGGTGCCAGAACAGACCAGTGCTGGTTGCAATCAAGCCTGCTATTACAGCCAAAGCCCAGAAATACTTGGCTAGATTTGATTTCCGCAAAGCTGACTGGCCATCATTCACAGATGAGCTTGACAAAGGCATCGATGACATTCATCCTCCCAGAGTACACAGTTATGATGCACTTGTAAAGCTGATATGGACAGTAGCCAAACAGCATATCCCAAGGGGATATAGACCAGAAAACATTGCAGGGCTCACAGACAGCTCCTCCCAAATGTACATAGAATATGTTGCTAAATACAATGAAAATCCTTTCGATCATTCCACCATAGACCTTGGAGAAGCCCTCCTGACAGAACTGAGCAGGCAGAGAAGGCAATGTTGGGAACACATGGTTGAAAACATTGATATGCAACATAACAGCAAAAAAGCCTGATCAACCATGAACAAACATAATGTGACCCAAAAAGCAACTCAGAGACTGGCTGCAGTTACACCAAACCAAGTGGCCCACCAACTTCTACTTAATGGTAAACCACAGTGCAAAGGAGTCAGACAATTCACAAGGTTTAAAACAGGGAAAGCTGCTGGCATTGAAGGGATATACAATGAGTTCCTGAGAAACCTGGACCAAAAGCAACAGCTTGGCTACTGTCCCTATTTAATGTCTGCACAGTCACAAGACGATACCCAGAAAATGGAGAAGAGCCAAAATAGTCGCTCCACTAAAGCCACACAAGGAGGCTTTTAACCCTAAGTTACCTACCAATTTCTTTGCTTTGCACTACCTACAAACTATATGAAAGACACAGTCAACCACTAAGGACTATTACTGAACCTGGCCAGGTTGCTGAAGAATAGCCACATGGTAAAAATCTTTCCATGTGGAAATAGACAGAAGGAACACCCGATTGCAACTGCAAAGAAATGGGCTCAGGGCTCAGTCCTGGCTCCAATCCTCTTTAATGTATACACAAATGATTTGCTGACCTACCCCAAAATACATAGGTTCACCTATGCTGACAACATCTGCATAGCGACCCAAGACAGATGCTTCAGTACCATCAAAAAGACTCACAGAAGAATTACAGGTCTTGAGCGGGTATTATGATGAATGGTACCTAAATGCCAATACATGCAAGATGCAGATCTCCTCTTTCCACCTGAACAACCACAAGCCCACTCTAAAACTCAAGGTCACCTGGAATGGAGAAGACTCGGAGTACCACCAGCATAAAGTTTATCTCAGTGTAAGTCTCAACGGAACGCTGTCCTTCCTGCCCCATGTGAAAAAACTCAAGAGAAAACTGAGTATCCATAACAGTCTCCACAGATTGGAGTGGTGTGCCCTAAACAGGGCTATAGCTGGGGTTGGCCTCACAAGATCAGCCCTCTACATGACTCTACTTCATGTCCATGTGGTGCAGAAGAAGAGAATATGTCACATATCCTGAGAGACTGCCCATAAGCAAGCCAATAGACGATCATGACCTGCAGGGGTTGACTGAAAACGCCACTGCATGGTTAACGTTGTGGAGTGACATGATATGATGATGATGATGATGATCTTGCCAGACCGTCACAGAGCCAATTCGCACGCAACCATTCACACTCACAGCTAGGGACAATTTGGAACAGCCAACTAACCTAATGCTGTTGAACTCTGGGAGGAAACCAGAGTATCTAGAGGAAATCCACGCAAGCATGGGGAGAACATGCAAACTCCACACAAAATCACCCAAGCCTGGGACTTGAACCCAAAACCTTTTTGCTGTGAGGCAGATGTTCACAACATTACCATAGTCATTCAACAATATGTAATTTTAACAAGGTTTCTTTAATGACAATAAAACATTTTGTGACAAATTAATTACTTTTTTGTATATTTAAAGTCACTTCATTGATCACTGTTATTAGTAATAATGATAGTAATCCTATATTTTATGAGGCTCAATATAAGTGTGAGTTTTGAGCACATGTTTAATACTTATTAAATATTGCAACCTGAATTCCAGACAAGTTGGGACATTCTTTAAATTTGAATAAATAATGAAAACTAAAAGCCTCCAGTGCAGCTAACTGGGTTCTCAAAGGTTAGATGCATGTAAAAGAACCACTGCTGATTTTTGTCAAGAGTAGCTGCATAGCCGTCAACATGTTTCTGCCCTGCGATGGCCTGGTGAGCTGTCCAGGGTGTACTCTGCCCTCGCCCAGAGTTGGCTGAGATGGGCGCCAGCCTCCCTGCAACCCTAATTAGGATTAAGCGGTTCAGAAAATGAATGAATGAATGAAAACTAAAACACTTTCAAATCCCATGAGCCAATATTTTATTCACCACAGAATGATAATATATTATATAGACTCATTACATGCAAGGTGAAATATTTCAAGCCTTTATTTGTTATAATTTTGATGATTATGGCTTACAGCTTATGAAAACCCCAAATCGAAAATCTCAGAAAATTAGAATATTGCAAAAAGGTTCACTATTGTAGGCTCAAAGGGTTACACTCTAATCTGCTAAAACACCTGCATAGGGTTCCTTAGCCTTTAAATGGTCTCTCAGTCTGGTTCAGTGGAATTCACAATCATGGGGGAGAATGCTGACCTGACAGTTGCACAGAAAACCATCATTGACACCCTCCACAAGGAGGAATTCAAGGTAATTTTTGGCAATTTTAGCTATTCCTGAACATCAAACAACGTCAGAAGCGTGTTACCTGAGAAGCGTGTTTTCTGATGAGAGCAAATTTTGCATCTCATTTGCAAACCAAGGTCCCAGAGTCTGAAGGAAGAATGGAGAGGCAAACAATCCAAGACTCTTGAAGTCCAGTGTGAAGTTTCCACAGTCTGTGTTGATTTGGGGAACCATGTCATCTGCTGGCTTTGGTCCACTGTGATTTATTAAGTCCAGAGTCAACGCAGCCGTCTACCAGGACATTTTAGAGCACTTCATGCTTTATGGAGATGCAGACTTAATTTTCTATTAGACCTTGGCACCTGCCCACACTGCCAAAAGTTGGTTCAATGACCGTGAGATTACTGTGCTGGATTGGCCAGCAAACTCGCCTGACCTGAACCCCATAGAGAATCTACGGGGCATCGCCAAGAAAAAGATGAGAGACATGAGACCGAACAATGCAGAAGAGCTGAAGATCACTATTGAAGCATCCTGGTCTTCCATAACACCTCAGCAGTGCCACAGGCTGATAGCATCCATGCCACGCTGCATTGACGCAGTAATTCATGCAAAAGGGGCCCAAACCAAGTACTGAGTACATATGCATGATTATACTTCTCAGAGGGCTGACATTTCTGTATTTAAAATTATTTTTTATTGATTTCATGTAATATTCTAATTTTTATGAGATTTTGTATTTGAGGTTTTTCATAAGCTGTAAGCCACAATCATCAAAATTATAACAAATAAAGGCTTGAAATATTTCACTTTGATTAATGAGTCTATGCAATATATTAGTTTCACCTTTTAAGTTGAATTACTGAAATAAATGAACTTTTGCACAATATTCAAAGTTTTTAAGAATGTAAGTTAATTGATATCAGGTCTGTAACATGTTTAGCTATAAAAGGGATGTCTTAGAGGGGCAGCGCGTGTCATGTCATGTGGGCCAAGACTTATTTGAAATGGACTATTTCAAAGTGGGAAAGTGTTTTATGGTCAGACGAGTCCACTGTAACATTCTTGTTGGTAATCATGGACGCTGAGTTCTCCAGGCTAAAGAGGAGAGAGACCTTCCAGCGTGTTGTCAGTGTTCAGTACAAAAGCCAGCATCTCTGATGGTATGTGGGTGCATAAGTGCATATGGTGTGGGCAGCTTGCATGTTTTAGAAGAAACTATGCTCCCCTCCAGACGACGCCTTTTTCAGGTAAGGGCTTGTGTATTTTAGCAGGACAATGCAATGCAGCTATTACAGCTGTAATATTTATTTTCTTTTTTCTTTTTGCTTTTATTTTTGATTTTGCTATACTGTATTGATCCCACAAGGAGAATTGTTACCTCTGCATTTAACCTATCCAAAGTGAGCACACACATGTAAACAGTGAGCACACTCAGAGCAGTGGGCTGCCACACATTATGGGCACCTGGAGTGCAGATGGGGGTTAGGCGCCTTGCTCAAAGGCAATTCAGCCATGAAGGTGGAAGAAGGGAAGGTGCAGCTTACTCCCCCACCACCACACATTTTTCCTGCTGGTTCGGGAATTGAACCAGAGACCTTTCCAGCCAAAAGTCGCTTCTCTAACCATTAGGCTACAGCTGCCCCCAACTGGCCTACTTGCAGTCCAGATCTTTCACCTAAAGAGAACTTTTGGTGCATCATTAAACGAAAAAGACGACCATGAACTCTTCAGCAGCTGAAAACCTATATCAGGCAAGAATGGGACCAAATTCCAACACCAAAACTCCAGAAACTCATAACATTGATGCCCAGATGTCTTCAAGCTGTTTTCAAAAAAAGAGGAGATGCTACATCATGGTAAACATGCCAATGTCCCAATGTTTTGAGACCTATAACAAGCATCAAATTTGAAATGAGCTCATTTTGTGCATTAAATTGTAAAATTTCTCAGTTTAAACTTTTATGTTATCTATGTTATAGAATAAAATATTGGCCCATGTGATTAAAAAAGCCTTATAGTTTTCATTTTATTCAAATTTAAAGAATGTCCCAACTTTTCCGGAATTTGGGTTGTATATTTACTTACCATACTGTATAACAAATGATTCACAGAGAATGGTGTTTGAAGCTTTTGATGTTTAATGGACTGTCATTTTTTTTACATTTTTGTAATGTCTTGCGATGGCCTGGCAAGCTGTCCAGGGTCGCTGAGATGCGCACTAGCCTCTCCTTCACCCTAATTAAGATTAAGTGGTTCAGAAAATGACTGATGAATAAATAAATGTAATTCATTAAAATGTAATGTAATACTTGATTTCATTTGTTGGACCTTTTGGTCACAAAGCCGCTTCTCCAACCATTAGGACAGGGCAGCCTTATTTTTATCATGTCAATTATATATGTAGACTAATATATCCATTATGCAATGAATATCAGCATTTTGAGCAGCTAAATATCTCAGAACATCCCTTTGAAGTCATCATTAATTATCCACAAAATAATGTTGTATACTGCTCATATTTTCTCCACTGTATAATAATATATATTATATATTATTAGTGTATATATAGTGAACACAATATCAGCTGCTTGGCAACAGAATGGGTTTTGTGCCCTGGAAGTGTTATTAATTTATTATCTTGGTACCCAAAAATGTCCCCATCAACAGTCACATTATGATAGTATGATTATAAATTTTTCCTATGACTCTAAAAGATATATGAACAAATATAAATTTTTATAAAAGTTTTCTTGTTTTTTAAATGAATGAATTATACATGATGAGCAAAATAATAATAATAATAATTTATCACTTGCTAAACCATTCCATATTATTTGAAGTTCATTCATGCTATGCAAAAGTAAAAAAAATACAATTTGTGACAACTTTAAATTTTTCGGAAAAATTGGTATTTTCAGTGTTTTTGTTTATTAGCCATACCTTTACCTCAGTATACTTGACGGAATGATTTTTTTGGTTCTCATTGCCCACAATAGCATCGTTCACCCAAAATACATTTTCACCCAAAAATGTTTTACTTCTTTTTATTAGGAGCCCTTTTAGATAAAAGTGGTGATGTATAATCTTCACTGCACACTATTTATTAATCAAATAAATAAGATTTATTTCATTTTAAAATCATCTCCAATTATTTGTACTTTAAAAAATAAATTATAGCTCAACTTATAAGCATTATATTCAAAATTATGAGTGTGTGTGTCCCCTATGGCATTCCATAGAGTCTTTGAACACTTCTGACCTTTAATCTCTGATTTTAATTAAATTAAATGTTTATGTTAAAAAAATATTTCTTTTTTTGCCACTGGAATGGGGGTAACCCAATTTGCAGCCCTCACTGCTAAATGTGCTTTCACCAGTGTGGCTAATCAAGAGCATCGACAGTTCACCATCAGGCAGATCCTATCACTGATGGCGATGGGGTGAGTGGCCAGTGCACTTCCTGATCCTGCTGAATGTGCAAAGAAGAACCTCAAGGTTTTGTGCAATCTGACACTGGATAAGTCCACCATTAGACTGACCCACAATATGGCCTCTTTAAAAATTAGACAACGCTTTTGCTCCTCGTGACTGCAGCATAGCTAGCTACTATAAACAATTTATAGATTTTAATCTGAATAAATAAATAAATAAATAAATAAATAACAAATTTGATCAGATGAGTTTTATAGATAAAACTTTTGATTTGTCTTTTTAAATTATAGGCCTTAAACCATGGGTATCAAACTCATTTTATGTGCCCCACAAGAGCTTTTAAAGAATATGATTATCATACATTCTTTGCATCAACCATTACCATGAAACATAATTCATCATCCTTCCACTAGGTGGCAGCAGACTATTTCAAATAAACAGCTAGTTATTTATGACTCCAGAAAGATTGCAAGCTAGCTAATCACTGTAAAGTGTTGTCAGTAAGGGAAAGTGAAAAAAGCAAACGAGAACAAATTTCTAAACTAATCATTTTTGCCATGCAGACTTCATTTCATGCCCTTTTTGAAATGGATGTTCAGTGATTATCTGGCCCTTAGTGACCTAGAAATTTTGTGATATGGCCCTAAGTGAAAATGAGTTTGACACTCCTAGACCACTTGGCCACACTACCCGGGTGGGGGAGGTAAAGTTTTACCCATTTGTGGTAAGAAGATAACTGGGTCATTACACCAAACAAGGAAGCCTGACACTGACACAGAAAATGGGATGATATCTAACAATGTCTTCAGCTGACGCTAAAGCATGGTCTTAAACATGATACTCCATGCAAGCCTTATTAAACCATAATAAAAGTCTCACACAGTAATTACAGACAAAGGAATTGTATTTTGAAAAAGGGAGGGTTGAAATTTAGTGAGATTTCAAACTGTGCAGACTTAAGCACATATTACATATTTTCTATTACTTGTTTATAAAAGCAGCCCTGTAGGAGTAATGAACTGAGAACTAATTCTCACACAAAAACACACATCATTGCTCCCTCACTCACAGACACACAAACAGGCATGGACATATAAACAAGAACCATCCCTGGAGAGAAGCTTGCTCTCACGCAAGCAGTTCGGGTGAGTGTCAGTGCATGCAGTGGGCACAATGCCAGACACCACAAGAGTTTCTCTCAGAGGGGAGAAAGAGAGATGGGGGAGAAAGAGAAGGGGGGAGGATGCAGGTGTTCTTGGTAGTTTGACAGGGGGGTGAAAGAGAACTTTTGGTCTGAGCAGCCACAAAATCCCAAGAGAGTAAAAAAAGCAAGGGGTGTGCACCAAAACACAGAGGCACACACTCAGTAGAGATTCCACCAGCAAACAGTTATAATGAGTCCAAAACAGCACGAACACACATACACACGCACGCACACACACACACACACACACACCCAAGTAGAACACACCCTCGTTCCAACAGGGATAGCAGCAGATTACTCAACACGGGGCAATGAAGCATTCAAGAGCTATTTGAATCACACAAATATTGAGGTTAATCACTATTCTTTCTAGTGTACACATTGGCTGAACTATTGTAAACATACTTGGTGTGGAATAAAAGATGGTTTTCAGCAAAAAAAATTTAATCAAATAAAACATTTAAATGAAAATAGTAAACCCTAGCAGCATAAATATAGATGCTGGGCCCTTAGGCGGCAACAGGTAAAAATTCAGACTTGTTGAACCAGTCACATTGGTTTGTACTGCAGCACATTTACAATCAAGGAAAGAATTACTCACACACACACACACACACACACACACAAAAGAAGGGGTGAGGGGGGCTCAGTCCTTTCAAATGTCAAACAAGGCCTCCTGTGTCTCTGAGGAGCCGGTCTGCTATTGTGCCATCACGACTGGAAGATCGATGTGTCTATGGGGGGATGGCCCTGCAGAAAACCATGCTTCCCTCCTATTAAATTCTGCTGAGCAAATACAATCCCGCAGCGGCCCACCTCTCCCTTAGCTGAACCAGACTAATTTACTGGTGTTTGTGTGTGTGTGTGTGTGTGTGTGTGTGTGTGTGTGTGAGGGTTTAGAGTTTCTTTTGACAGACAAGAGAGTGTGCTAAACATGGGGGACATGAAGCAGGCAAATTGTCTAAATAATAAAAAACATAGAAAAGGAAGGAAAAATGCAAAGAAAGGAGAGAAGAAGGAAAATAACAGGGAGAGATATAAAATATAAAACCTTAATTACAGTTAAGAATGTCATTTTGAGTTCATGGTCATGTTTATTTTCTTAGCAAAATGCTTTTGTCTGCCATCCTTTCCCTTTTATAACAGACCATACACACATATGTGCACACACACACACACACACACACACACACACACACACACACACACACACAGAGAGAGAGAGAGAGAGAGAGAGAGAGAGAGAGAGAGAGAGAAACAGAAGCCTCACTGACATTGAGGACCAAGAAAATCAAAAAGTCTACACTGGCTTTTATAGTCATGAATACTAAATAAAATCACACTGATTGTGTGGTGTTGTAGTGGTTAGCATGTCCACCTCACAGAAAGAAGGTCCTGTGTTCGATTCCCAAGGTCAGACATTTCTGTGTGGAAATTACATGTTTTTCCCATGCTTGTGTGGGTTTTCTCCTGGTACTCCGGTATCCTTCCACAGTCCAAGGACATGCACATTAGGCTAATTGGTTGTTCCAAATTGCCCTAGGCATGAGAGTAAGTGTGAATAGTTGTATGTGTGTTGCCCTCTGATGGTCTAGCAAGCGGTACTGTACCCTGTCTTCGCCCACACAATTTGTGCAGGCCAAAATTAGCACTGAATCAAAAATATGAAGCTCATTGTATATTCAACAGACTTGTTTATACCACAAGATTAAAATTAACAGATTAAAATATTCTACTACATACAAATGCTAATTTTAATTTATATTTGACTCATATGAGAGGTTTATATACTTAAAATTAAATGAATACCATGCAATTTTGTGTGTGTGTGTGTGTGTGTGTGTGTGCGTGTGTGTGTGTGTGTGTGTGAGTGTGTCACTGTCACTATGCCCCAAAATAAACACATCACTTGTACATTTTAAGATCTTGACATGATGGTTTTACATTTTGGCAATGAAACACATCCTATGTTCCAAGAATAAGAATTAACAATAATAAGAGCATTAAGGAATGTCCTCTCCAAAGAGGCTTAGAGTCTGACCCATCAAAATACATGTTTATGCATGTTTTGCTGAAGCATAATGTCTAGCACGCTCGCCTTACAGCAAGAAGGTCCTGGGTTCGAGTCCTGACTCGGGCATTTCTGTGTGGAGTTTGCATGTTCTCCCTATGATTGAGTAGAATTTTTTCCAGGTACTCTGGTTTCCTCCCACAGTCCACACTGGGCACATTGGTGGATTATTCTCTGGTTAGGAGTTTGGAGTAAAAATGTAAAAAATAAATAAAAAGTGGTGCTGTTTTATTTGCATCACAGATGCTCATATTGCTTCAGATTTAATGTGGAATCTTTGCCCTCCAAGGCTGGTGTCGTAATTATAATAATATTATTTGCCTGATGTTTTTGTCACATTTAAAAATGTTTTATAAAGGGAAAAATTCAAATAATGCACACACATACAACACATAGAAGAATAAACAATTAAATTTTATAATCTATATTTTATCATTACCAAGAACTCTTCACCCACTCAGTCATTTGCCAAACCATTTAATCCTTTCTTAGCTGAGACTGCTCAAAGGTGGAGTATATCCAGAACAGCTCACCAGAGCATTGCAGGGCCATCACACAAACAGCAAGTTAGCCAAATGTGCATGTTGTTACGGCGATACTAAGAACAGATAGACCCAAATGCAGGACAGAGACGAGAAGAAGGATCCTTTATTAGGACACGGAAAATGTGGCACATGAACACAATGGATATATACGGCTGGATCGCGGTGCGTACGCTGAGATACGTCTTCTCTCTATGACTGCACAAG
>JAQMYF010000023.1:27352467-27364674 GCA_030014195.1 Neosilurus mollespiculum | reverse complement strand
AGAGGGAGTCGGGGATGTCAGTCCGGAGGGAGGCAACCTGCCCTCCAGATAGGGAGCTGCCAGCAGCACTAAGCACCCCTTTTCCTATGAATAGATTTTATTCATAGCTAAGAACAAATACCAGATAAGAAAAAAGGGGTAAATGCCAGAAAAGTACATAAATGTGACTTAAGAATGAATTTGTTCATGAATGGGGCCAATTGTTCCTCCTCCACCAAACATTACTGTTCCATAGGTCATGTTCTCCTGTTTTGTTCTTCCCAAACCAAGGTTTGTCTATAAAACTGACAGAAATTAAGCTCCATAATTGCTCCATCATTGATAATGGCAATACACTTTACACCAGAGAAAAACCCTGCCCCAAACTAGAAAATGACCAGTCATACCATAGTAACTATTACTATTGTGCAGACCTCATACAAACAACTTGGACAAGCACATTGACACCCATAGTAATACATTCACTTACTCACTCATTTGCCAAGCTGCCTAACCCTACTAGGGTCGCCAGGAGGCTGAAGCCTATCTCAGCCATCACTGGGTGAAGGGCCAATACACGCAACCATTCACACTCACACCTAGGGGAAATTTGGAACAGCCAGTTAAATTAATGTATATATCTTTGGACTGTGGGAGGAAACTGGAGTACCCAGAGGAAACCCATGTCATGGGTAGCATTAAGACATGGAGTTTGAGATATTGAGAAACATTTAACTATATTGTATTTTTTAATCCTCATGTGTAAGACATAACATTCCGGCCTTTTTTTTCTACACACACATCCCTCTCTCTTCCTGAGAGGCATTTTATATACTTTTACTGAAAGTCAGTGATATTGCATATGTACTGGGCAAAGTCAATAAAAAAATTGGAATGTCTTGAAAAACAATAAAACATTGGTTTATGAACAACATCGAACCGGTTGGACAAGGAACAGATGAGCAGTTGATAACAAATTCACTGAAAGCTGAAAGGAAAACAACCCAAAACAACAGTCAGCGACATCCCCTCCCTAGGGCAGGGGTGAAGGTATCACAATCAACCAGTCAAAGAAGACTTTGAGAGCTGGAATATAGAGCATTAGTCGATATGCAAATCACTCATGAACAGTAAGCATGGAAGTGCCAGCTTGGAATTACCAAAGAAATACAGACAAGAGCCACATGCGTTCTATCAAGAGGAACCTCCACCAAATTCATGAAAAGCAAAAATATGGGGAAAGAAAGGATCTGCTCATGATCCAAAACAAGCTCACGTTGGTCAAGCAAGGAGGAGGTGTCATGGCTTGGGCTGGCATGGCTGCCTCTGTAATAGGTTCTCTAAACTTTATTGGTGAATTCATCATGTTTGAAGACAGTGACGCAAAACTGCCAACACAACAAAGTATTTTGGTTTTTAACCTCAAACAAAAATATCTTCACCACTGAGCAAAAACAAAAGAATTGGGCTTGTGTATTCAGTTGTTTCAGAGGGGACAGTACTATACCCTCTTCATTACATTTCAATTAGTCACATAATTCATACTTTCTTTACTAGTCAGTAGGCCAACTTGTCTGTGTTGCTAAAAGACTGTTTCCTGATGCTGACAAACTTTTATTGCTGCAACTTCTCCCACCCTACAAATCTGATGATTCATCCTGATCTAATTCTGCTTGGAGTTTCTGACTCGAAGATTTGCACTCTCCAAAACTCGCTGTGCCCAAGCTTTCACTTTTTCCTCAGTGGATAAACTCACTTAGGTACTGTAGCCTCTATGGACATCTACTGTAATCGTAAACACTGTCCCTCACCTCTTATTTACATTACGCTTAAATTGATCTGATTCACAAAACTCACTATCTGATGATATCCTCCAAATCTCTTAGTTCTGTTTTATCTTTACTCACCAAAACTTGTGTACATTGATGATTTATAATTCTACTATCCATCACCCAGAAAAGGCTAAGTTCCTTTTTGAGTCTTGTGCCTGTCAAGGTTTCTTCCTCATGTTGTCTCAGGGGGGAGGTTTCCTTGATCCTTAGGGATATAAATCTACACCAGGAATCAAAGTTTTCTGACAATGTGTCTTGTTAAAGGTACTTCAGGAATCATTCTGAATAAAATATATTCAGGAATTTTAACATCAAGGGTGGCACGGTGGTGTGGTAGTTAGTGCTGTGATGTTAGGTTAAGGCGATGGGTTACTGAGCCGAAGGTCAGCGGTTCAATCCCCACTATCACCACTGTTGGGCCCTTGAGCAAGGCCTTTAACCCTTAATTGCTCAGTTGTATGAAATGATAATTGTAAGTCGCTCTGGATGAGAGCGTCTGCCAAATGCTGTAAATGTAAATGTAGTTAGCACATCCACCTCACAGCAAGAAGGCCCTGGGTTGAAGTCCTGGGATTGAGCATTTCTGTGTATAATTTGCTTGTTCTCCCCGTGCTTGTGTGGGTTTCCTCAGGAAAACCAGTTTCCTTCCATAGTCCAAAGTCATGCACAGTAGGCTAACTGGCTGTTTCAGATTGCCCCTAGATGTGGATGTGAGTGTGAATGGTTTTGTGTGTGTGTGTGTGTGTGTGTGCGTGTGTTGGCCCTGCAATGGTCTTTTGCCACACTGAGATAGGCGCAGCCTCCCTGTGACCCTAATAGGATCAAGTGGTTAATTTACCATGAACTGCTTTATCCTATGATGTGCTTCAATTAATATACATATAAGAATGATCTCACAGTCTCCAACCCAAAAACAATGGCTGGGGAAAGTGGGCCCACCACGTCGGTTTAAAAGGCATTTTAAACTTCATGATATAGAGATGATATCAAACGTTGGCGTTACATCAACATAGACTTTGCTAGGTTTGGGATAATTTTAACCAGTAGATGGCATTTTGTGGCATTTTTTAATGCATAAACAACAGCAATAACATGCCTCATCACAGTTCAGTCATAGGTTTTAATTTTGTAAGCCCAGAAACCACATTTACCTGTGGACCCCTTTAATAAATGTATTTCTTTTTTTTAGCAGTCAACATTATAGATCTGTTTTATTGAATTATTATTTTAAAGGCAAAAAGACATTGTGATTGTCAGTTTGCTGCCGCCTGGTGGCACTGGCAGTTAATGCTGCAGACTCTTTAACTCTGACAATTAATGGGTGCCCCCTATAAGTGGCATCCAGACATTTCATTATTTACTGCAGTTTTACAGCAGACCTAGTGTCATTGCTGTGTAGCTCTACCAGCTGTCTGTTGGGGATTCTCTCCCAACTCTGACCTCTAGGCAATTGCCAAGTTTGCCTGTCCCATTGCAAGGGATCTGACTGTGGTGTCATGGTTAGTACATCTGCTTCACAGCAAGAAGGTCCTGGGATCAAGTTCCAGACTCGGCAAGGACGTTTCTGTGTATGTTTGTGTGTGTTGGCCCTGCAATGGACGTGCAAGCTGCTCAACAAGACTCAGCTCTAGCCTCCCCATGATCCTAGCTCGGCAAACTAGGGGCCAAGATCCAGGTTGAGATGTGGGCCCTAGGGGTTTTTAAAGCCCATAACGCTGGCTTGGAGCCTTCTGCAGCTCATTAGGCTTTTTAAATGAGCCCTCCAGTGTGGGGTCTTCTGAACAAGACCATCCACAATTGGCTAGTGTCTCTGGGGGCAGAGACACAGGGCCCCATCCACCAGGGGGTTTCAAAGGCCATAACAGCAGCCAGGAACAAGCAAACTTTACAGACTTTTACATCTCCTTGGGCCCTTTCAAAAAATCCCACCTGCAGCCAACTAGCCTCTTCAGGGGCCCCATCTGCCAGGGGATTTTAAAGCCCATAATGCTGGCCTGGAACAACTGAGGCCTGCCTCAGTCTTCTCCTTATCATCAAGCCTTTTTTAAACAAAATGTTGGCCGAAATACGGGTCCCGATCGACCAGGGCCTTACCATCCATTATGCCGGCCAGGAACAAGCCAAGCCAAGCCTCATTGAGGCCTTTCATGCAGCAACAACACCTAGCCAGTGCAGCTAGCCCCTTGGGGAGACAAGATAAAGGCCCCCATCCCCCCAGTGCTTAAAAGCCCATAACGCTGGTCATGAACGAGCCAGGCTAGCAACTGATTTTTGTGCTCATTGAGCCCTTTCAAAAGAAGCCCTCTGTGCTAGCCTTTCCAGTGGTTGAGATGCAGGCCTTGATCTGCCAGGGCCTTAAAGCGCATAAGTGGCAGAGATATGGGCTCCATCTGCCAGGGTTTTTTAACCCTGATAAGACTGCCCAATAGCCTTTTTTAACAATCCCTGGCCCAAAATGACTTATCATTTAGTATGTATTTAGTAACATCTGAAGTATTCATCTATTTTTTTCCACTAAGGCCACTCAGATTCTTTTTCAGTCCTTGGTCATCTCAAAGCAGGTCTGACTTTAAGAGCCTTTCAACCTCTGCAATTGATACAGAATGCAGTGGCACAGCTTGTTTTCAACCTTCCCAGGTTCTCCTACACCACTCCACAGCTACGCTTTCTCCACTGGCTTCCTGTAGCCATCTGCATGAGATTTAAAACATTAATGCTAGCCTACAATGCCAATTGAACTGCACCCTCCTACCCCAAAGCACTCTGCACTGAATCGCATTCTCTCCGATCTTCAAGCACTGCTAGTCTGGCCCCTCCTTCTATCAAGGGTCAAGGAAAACATGCATCTAAACTCTTTTCTGTTCTGGCACCAAGTTGGTGGAATGAACATCCTCTAGATGTCCAGACAGCTGAGTCACTGGGTGTCTTCAAATGACAGCTAAAAATCTATCTCTTTCAAAGTACTTGGATTAGCAGTATGTTGTGTAATTTTTTTCTCTTTAATTTCACTGTATAAATCAATTTTAAGCATTTTAATGCATTTTTATTTACTAACTGTTTTAAATGGAGACTATACATGGAAGTACTGGCACAAGCTAAAAAAATACCACGCCAGTCTTTTGCATGGCACCATACATTGACATTCACCATAACAATTTATATATTTCAATATTTCAGTTTATATATTTCTATGACAAATGGTGACACAGTGGTGTAGTGGTTAGCACTTCTGCCTAACAGCAAGAAGGTCCTGGGTTTGATTCCTGAGTTTGGGTGTTTTTCTTATGGATATTGTATGCTCCCCCCATGCTTGCATGGGTTTCCTTAGGGTACTCCGGTTTCCTCCCATAGTCCAAAGACATGCACATTAGCTGTTCCAAATTCACCCTAGATGTGAGTGTGAATGGTTGTGTATGTGTGTGTGTGTGTGTGTGTTTGTGTGTGTGTGTGTGTGTGTGTGTGTTTCCCTGCAATGGTCTGACAAGCTGTTCAGGGTGTCCCCCGCTTTCACCCACTGTTGGCTGAGATAGGCATCAGCTTCCCGGAAACCCTGTAAGGATTAAGAGGTTAGGCAAATTGGTGATGAAAGTGAGTGAACTATGACAATTTAGTACCACCAATTCACCTACAAATTAGTTTTGGTAAATGGAAGGAAAACCAGAGAATCATTAATGTGTGTGGAACACAAGTGACACTCCACATAGACAGAAACCCAAGCTAAGAAGCAAATCTTGAATCTGGGGAAGAGCAATGCTACCTAACTCACACCCATGCTGCCCTCTATGTACGATATTCTAGTAAATAATATTGTTCGGCCTCCTACATAGATAGAATCTGAGAAATAGAGACAAAAGATGCTGGTTTGTTTGTACTTTTCCTGCTTAATTCTATTTAAAATTAAAAAAGGCAATAAAAAGGAAGCCTAAGTACAAACTGATTTGTTACATTAGTAAAAACTTCCCAGTTTCTGTTCACAGTTTTTCAAATGTGGCACAGTGGGCCATGTTGTCACCTCACAGTTTCCTGATTTGATCCTTTGTTACTGTCTGTATAGAGTTTTGTATGTTTCCACGTCCGTGCCAATCTCTGGTTTTCATTTATAGGTGAATTGTCAATGATAATTTACTTGCAGTTATGAAAGTGGTTGTGTGTGTGTGTGTGTGTGTGTGTGTGTGCGTGCCCTTTAATGAACTGGCATCCCCTCCAATGTTTCCGACTCCAGGAATGAAGTAATCACTGAAGATCAGTAAATTAATCTATTTAAAAATTTGTCTCATTCATTTGCTTTCTCGCTCATTTACTAGGGTTGAGAGGCTGGAGTGAGACACTGGTTGAAGGTGGGTACACCCTGAATAGCACACCAGACAATCACAGGGCCAACACATACAACCATTCACACTTACAACTAGGGGCAATTTGGATCAGCCAGTTAGCCTAATGTACATGTCTTTGGACTGTGGGAAGAAACCGGAGTACTGGGTGGAAACCCATACAAGCACAAGGAGAACATGCAAACTCCACACAGAAATGGTCTTGCCAAGCCCAAGATTGGAACCCAGGATGTGCTAACCACTATGACACCAATCAGTCAAGGCACACCAATAAAAACAGATTTTTTTAGGTACTATTAGCAATGGTGAGCACATGATCTGCATTAGGTGACCAGACAAACACATTACGTCACATCACTTTAATGAAAGTCATTCACAGCTCATTATGGTCTACTGCATCCTTCTGATATTTTATATTCTTACATCATACCATGCTCAAAGATTTCATGGTCTTTGTGGTGACACTGTAAAAAATTTTATACTGTGCTTTGAGAAAGTAGGCAATCCACTGAAATTTTCTAGATACATGCAGACATTTGTGTTAGTTATATAAATTCTATCTCACTAATACATTTCAACAAAAGTTATCTCATTCTGACTCCTTCTGGTCAGATTTTGTACTGCATCATGACCTCCACTGAGCAGGAGCTCCATCTTTGCATTATGTGTACCACTTTTCCATCAGAGTCAAGACAGACATTGGAGTGAATCCCCGCCAACAAGCATGGTTACACCCTGAACATGTCTGGAGCAGGAGATCTGTTGCCAAAGTCAATAGTCCTCTGTTTGCTGATGAAAATAAATTATAGCCAGCACTGGAGAACTCGTGAGAGCTTAAAGCTAAAACAATGCATTTGTATGAAAATAAATTGGTCTGTAATGAAAGTAGTGATGCTTCTCTTGGCCATTTTGGCTTGGCCCTCTCTTCCCGTTTCCTGTTTGTGTGCTCGAATAGAAGGCTAGCGCCCATTCCTTCTGTCAGCTACAGCAGCAAAAGGCAAAATTTATCACTCTCTGGAGTTACATTAACCATGCCAGGGTGAGCATTGTTAGACTAGAGTCTAGTCACAAAGCTGGCTTACTTTTCCGACCATTGTTTGCTGGCATTTTGAGGGAGCAGAGAAACAGGAAGCCATTTGCTGGATGCTTTGGGAGCATGTGACAACTGTGCAACCTTTTTATGTTTCTAGTGAAACATACAGGACACATAGTAGTGTGGCATTGTGGTGTAGCGGTAAGGACATCAATCTAACAGCAAGAAGGTCCTGGGTTTGATTCCCAGGCCTAAAACAGACTAAGAAAAAAAAGGAAGGAGGCTCGCTGTCATGAAGGCCGAAGGAGGCCATAGTAAATTGATCTGTAGAATTTTTCATTGAATACTTGTCTTTTTTTTTCTTCAGCTAACAAAAATAGATAAAATGTGAACTGTAAGAAATTTAAAATTCCATTCATGACAGGCAGTCTAGTACATTTGTTAACCATTGTTTATATGTAACTTCTTTTTCTTCTTCTTATTTATTAATTTATTATTATTTTTAAATTATTATTTTCACAAACTTTAGGCAAAATATGCAGAGCAGCAGGTGAATAAGTTCTGTATTCTTCTGAATACACTGTGCAACACTATTCTGATCAACCTTCTTCAATTTTGTAAATACAAAAGTGTTTGAGATGCAATTATTGTCATGAACTTCATCCACTTTTGGAGAACTGGAGTACTGTACATGTTTTTCATTCATTTGCATTTCAACAGCTTTACCCTACTAGGGTCGTGGGGATGCTGAAGCCTATCTCAGCTGTCTCTGGGCAAAGGCAGGCGACACCAAGTCAGTTAGTCTAATGTGCATGGCCTTGGACTGCGGGAGGAAACCACAATACCCAGAGGAAACCCATGGATTGGTTTAGCAAGTGAAGAAATTAAAAAAAGAAAATACAGTAGTGTGCAGTGATGATCATATAACTTAACAACATGAAGATAAATCAGAACCCAAGTACTATTCAAGTATTTATTTCATGTAATATTGGATCATATTGATGACAATAAGTAAACAAACAACAATATATAGTAATAACAAAAATTACAGTCTCTATTTTGAGAAAAAAAGGTCAATATTTATTGTGGTCACCCTTTACTTTGATTACAGCATTTAACCTTTCAGGCAGAGTTCACATATTTTTTAATTTCTTCACCCGATAAACCATTCCATATGATCTGAAGTTCATTCATGCTATACAGAAGTTTGTGACACCTTTCAAATTTACTGAAAAATTGGTATTTTCAGTGTTTTTGTTTATTAGCCATACTTTTACCTCAATATACTTTTCGGAATGATTTTTTTTGTTCTCATCGCCTAAAATAGCATTGTTCAATACATTTTCACCCAAAAATTATAGAGAAGAAATTTTTACTTCTTTTCATTAGGAGCCCTTTTAGACAAAAGTGGTGGTTTATAATCTTCACTGCACACGACTGTATAACATAACAAAAGTAAGTTGATGTCTTTTCCATTATAATGATGCCACATGTGTCTTTAGGACTGCAGACCACCAGAGGGAGGATTCTTCCTTGACTGAAAACATATTGAAGCTGCAATAATAATAGTGACAGGTAAGACACAAAAAATATAATCAAGCACTGTTACACATTAATAAATGATAAGTGTGTGAATGATTAGTAAATGTGCATATACCATGGTGTCTTTGTTACTTTATTGGAACTTACTTTGAAAAATGATTTGTTAAAGTTATAAGAAAGGTGTTCTGTTTTATTCCAATTAGTTGACCGATAATACATTGTCTTTCCAGTGATGCTGAAGATCCTGCACTCAAGTTACTGTACAGTTTTAATGTTCTCACAATGTCCACTTGAATTTTTTCCTGGTTTGCCACTAGCTAAACTGGCTACTCTGAATTGTTCTGAGAGGGGTGACATGGTGGTGTAGTGGTTACCTTCATTGCAAGAAGGTCTTGGGTCGAGCACGTGTCCAGGGAGGGCATGTCTGTGTGACATTTTGCATGTTCTCCCCATGCTTATGAGCTCCAGCTTCCTCCCACAGTTTAAGGATAGGCTAATTGGATATTCTCAATTGCCCCTACATATGAGTGTGAATGGTTGTGTTTCTGTTTCGACCCTGCAGTTGTCTGATGAACTGCTCAGAGTACCCTGCCTTCACCAGAGTCAGATAGGTCTGAACTCCAGCCACCCAGCAACACTAGTAGGATTAAGTGGTTCAGCAAATGAATAATGCTTATAATAGTTATAATGAATATATAAATAGTGCCTAACAAATTTATTAGACCACCTGTCACAAGTGAGCCAAATGTACATTGTTTGTGGGCGTGGATTCTTATATATCAAGAAGACAACAATCCCAAACATTCATATAAATTCTGCAGAATTTAGTTGAACCAAAAACAGCAATCCGGAACAGTGGAAAAGATGAACTGGCCAATATTCCATATTTGAATCTTCTTGAACAAATACAGGATTTAATTGATTCACAAATTCACTAAACTAGTCAAAGATTTTCTCCAAAGACAGTCTTAAGGAACAACTACAAACTATTCGGAACACAGTGCTACAGAAACTGCAAACAAATTACATAAAATCAATGGCATCCAGAATGTCCACTGTTATAGAGTCCAAAGGAGGACGAACAACAGTTGTGTGAAAAAGTGTTTGCCTTGTTCCTGATTTCTTTTTTTTTTTTTTGCATGTTTGTCACACTTAAATGTTTCAGATCATCAAACAAATTTAAATATTACTCAGAGACAACACAAGTAAACACAAAATGCAGTTTTTAAATGAAGGTTTTAGAAATCACTTAAATAGGACCTGCCTGACAAAGTGAAGTAGACCAAAAGATCCTCAAAAGCTAGACATCATGCCGAGATCCAAAGAAATTCAAGAACAAATGAGAAGGAAAGTAATTGAAATATCAGTCTGGGAAAGGTTATACAGCCATTTCTAAAGCTTTGGGACTCCAGCGAACTACAGTGAGAGCCATTTGGATTTTTTTTTCTCCCTTAATAATAAAAACTTCATTTAAAAACTGCATTTTGTGTTTACTTGTATTGTCTTTGACTAATATTTAAATTTGTTTGATGAACTGAAACATTTAAGTGTGACAAACATGCAAAAAAATAAGAAATCAGGAAGGGGGCAAACATCTTTTCACACCACTGTACATATGGAATATTGAATAAATATTGAATATAAAATAAATATACAAGATAAATATGTTTTCTCATGAATTTTGTGTTTTACATTTAAGTAATTTGTTTAATTATAGCGGCACAGTGGCGCAGTGGTTAGCACACCACCTCACAGCAATAAGGTCCTTGGTATGAGTCCGGACTCAGTAAGGGCATTTTTGTGTAATGTTTGTATAAAGAGGTGCCTCACTTTTACCCGAAGTCTGCTGACATAGTCTTCAGCAACCCTGCGACCCTAGTAGGATTAAGCGGTTTGGCAAATGAATGTTAATGAGTACTTTGACTTCCTTAAACACCACCTTCCTTAGAAGTGATGGGTAAACTCTAAGATGAATCTGTATGCATAATATCACAAAATGCAGGAAGATCACATTAGACAAAATAATGCACAACACAATGGAGAAAAAAAAAAGAAAACAAGTACTAGACGAGATATAGACAAGACAAAAAAAATATACTTAGCTGGGTGACACAGATGGGCCATGGCACATGGACAGAGCACTAAGAACCCTTTGGGGGCCATCAAGGCAGCCTCCAAGCCCCCAGTGCACACTGCAGAGCACCTCTCCAGAGGCAAGCAGTGCAGACTGAGTGCCAGTGCACTCTCCAGAGGCTGGTAGGGTGGCCCTCGCCAGAGTGACTGTCCGCACCCCCAAGCCACTGCCACAAGCAAGTCATGGCAAAGATGTTGCTGCTTCACTGGAACACCAGGGCGACTTTGCTTGTCAGCCTTTCAGGCATGGTGTATACAGCACAAATCCATCCAATCTGTTCAGCTCTGACGAAGATTTTGACCTGGCCATAGCCAAAATCCTTGCTTATTATGTCACCCCTGAATGCCCTCCTGGCATAACTTATGCACCACCATACCTGCTTCCATACCCTGGAATATATTATGGATAGGTACAGGTGGCTTATCCAGGTTTGTGTTATCATGCCCAGATTGTGCTTCTTCAAAGGTGTCTCAGTCTTTGTAACAGTTTGCATTTATTTGTGAATATAACATGATTTTGAATTGGAACCTGAATATGAATCTGAGTTCGATTATGAGTCAGTGTGTGGATAATAATGAATCTGTGTTTAAAAGTGGAATACATGTCTGTATTTAATAAGGGGTCCTGCTTCCATATGTAATTGTGTATGATTATGAATGAGAGTTTAAATTTGAGTTTATATCTGAGTCTGCATTTGATTTGAATCTGACTGCTAAATCTGATTCTAAGGACTATTCCAGAGTTTGCTCCAGTAGCTGCTCCAGAATCTGTCCTGTGCCCACTTCAGAACCTACTGTTGAATCTGGTTTTCCACCTGGTCCTCCATGTAGGGTTTTTGGGTTTTGTTTTTTTTTGGTTCTCCACCTGAGTCAACACCAAGGACCGCTCCCATGCCAGAGCCCAGGCCCAGACCACAATTCATGCCCATGCCCAGGTCCATATCGACAGAATGAGTTTATTTCATTCCATATTCCATTTATTTCATACCTCTTCACCACCATGGGAAAATCCAAAGAGCTATCAAAGGGCATCAGGGACAAGACCAATGCAATTTGCAAGGGCTTCAAGTTAATGTCCTTGCAAGTTCTATGCAAGCTCCAGGCAAGTTCTCTGCTCATGGGGTAATGATGATCGTGAGAAATGTGAGGGATTTTTTTTTTTTGTCTTGTCCAGCATCATAGCAAGCAGAATGGCAGTCTGGTTGCAGTGTTGTGCTGTACAAATTAGCTTTTCCAAGGAGAGGTTTATGGGTATAAGGCTCCTCTTGATATTCTGATTCATTTACTGTTGATTTGTGTTATGGAATCTATGTAATCTTGCTGGACTTGACTGGAGGGGACAGAAAAAGAAAGAAGA
>JAQMYF010000023.1:27256154-27272956 GCA_030014195.1 Neosilurus mollespiculum | reverse complement strand
TATTTTTAATGTTTGCAGAACCCCCCCCCCCCCCCCCTTTTCCGGCTTGCTGCACCTCATTAAGCTGCTTTGTAACAAATTTTAAAACTCTAGTATCTATAGCCCAGATCTTCACCTAACCCAGTCTTCATGTCATCAAGCATCTCTGTTTCAAAACAACAAATAGTACCGTACTCTGTGGGGGTTTTTCTGGAGATTGGAGAGGCCTCGGGAGGACACAAGCATGAAGCACAGGCTTCAGCCCACACAAAGATGCACTTTTCTGAGAATCTCTTAATAAACTACAGTACATTTAGCCTTCTGACTAGCTGTCTCTCCCTCTTAAATGCTTGTACTGGCCCACAAAGAGACAAGGGTCTGCTTTGAATGTTTGTTTTTAGGTTTCATATGTTTGATGTTTTTTTGACCTCTCCTAAAATGACAAATGAGGCCACAAGTACTCAAAACAAGTAAATGCTATAAAAATACATTTACCTATCCAACTAGAAAATGGACATTGAAAGGTCAGTAGGGCTTCAATTACTGTTTGCATGCTGATGGCAAACAAGAAATGGTCCAGTGCTGGCTCACACTTAATTTTTCATTTAGCCCATGTGCCACTACAAACTCATTCATTCATTCAACTCTGGGCGAAGGCGAGGTACACCCTGAACAGCTCACCAGGCCATCGCAGGGCCAACACACACACAACTATTCACAATCACACCTAGGGGTGAACAGCATCAAGGCATCTTCTTGCCGTGAGCCGAACGTGTTAACCACTGCACCACCTTGCCGCTGTCACCACAAACTCTAAATGTAAATGTAACGCCTACAACAAAGCCGTAGCTCAAAGAGGCAGTGTCATGGTTGTTTGAAGAAAATAGCTAAAATAACATCAATAGGGTTATCAAAAAAGGCAATCATTTATATAGATGGAAATTAGGTTCACAAAGTATAGTAGACATGAATTAGGTTCGTACAACAAATCTGCATTAGGATTTCAATCTTTTGAAACTTTTCAGCCCAACAAGTTTTCACAATTTTGCAATTCATTTGCACCTGCTCCATGTCAGAATCAAAAACTTGAAACTCCTTTTGACTGAAAGACAAGTTGAAAGGCTGTTTAACAAATATGGACATGCATTGCATACTTATGACTTTTTGGCAGGTAGATTTAAGTATAATGTGACACAGCTCCTAATGTGAAGTGTGCCTTCTTACTATTTGGCCCCAAAATTAATTTACAGTTGACTTTACAGGCCCTTATGTGCCAGAGTTCAAACGAATTATGCCCAAAATCTTATGCTTTCTGCAAAAAGGAGTCTCAAGACCATGAAATCGACAGCTTGGTCAGAGTGAAAAAATAAGAGTGCATCCCAGTGTGCAGAGGGCAAGTTATCTGTACTGAATGTTTGACCCAGTGCGGTACCCTGGGGCTCTGAACAATAGGGGACTTGAATCGTTTCCCTTTTCAGTAGAGCCAAAATATCATCTGATCTGACAGGTTGTAACAGGGCCACTGAAAAAGACAGGATGGAATTTGTCGAGCCAGCAATAGCCCCTAGTGAAATTCCACAGCCCAACATTACACAAAGCTTATTTTTAAAAGGTCATAAGAAGACCTGTCTCTGTTTGTCCACTGCAAATTTCTACCGTACATGGACTTAATACATACATTACTGATGTTTCAGCTTGTGAGCATAAACTTACTGCACCAACACAGTCTACAGACAGATGCTATATATGAAGGTGACGCAGTGACTTCAATAAACATATGCAAATGAAATTAAGGTGTCTGTAAGCAATGGCTGAGGATGTGAGGGAATTTACATTAACATGCTTAGCAATAAATGGGATCATGTATGTCCTCCATGATTATTGCCATCCTTTGTAAAGGTTAATAAAACAGTTGAAAGAAACTGCTTTGGTGAAGTAGCTTCAGCTCACACTAAAAAAAAAACAGAAAGATCCAACGCTGCCCTACTTCAGGGAATAATTGGTTTTAACAAAAATACAAATAAATAGCTATTTTAATAACTATTCCCTAACGTATGCCTGTCAACACACTTCTCCCTCATTTGGTTTGTGTGTTCTCTTATCTTCACCATGTTGATGAATGATGACGGGACTTTGGCCTCAGTGTAACCTCAAATTCATACCCCAGTTAATCAGGAAGTCATGCATTACAGCAGCAAAATTCTTTACAAATTACTATCTGAAAATGTTAATAACATGGATTAAAACAGCAAAGTGGGGACTACATGTGGACTGACAGGTTCAAACAGCTCATTTTCTGCCAGGTTCAAACAGCTCGTTTATGGTAGGGTGTCCACAAACCTTTGACCATGTAGTGTGATTATACCTTGATCAGCCATAACATTAAAGCTTTATTATTACTGACAGATGTGGTGAATTACATTAATTATCTTATTGCAGTGGCACCTGCCAAGGAGTAGAATATATTAGTCAAAAAGCTATTTTTTTCAATTTTTAAAGTTGATGTGTTGGAAGCAACCACTGCTGACTTTCGAAAAGAGTAGGCTGCATTGCCGTCAACCTGTTTCTGCCCTGCGATGGCCTGGAGAGCTGTCCGGGGTGTACTCTACCCTCACCCAGAGTCGGCTGAAATGGGCACCAGCCTCCCCACGACCCTAATTAGGATTAAGCGGTTCAGGAAATGGATGTGTTGGAAGCAGGAAAAATGAGCAAGTGCAAGGATATGAGTGACTTTGTGATGACTAAACGATTGTGTCGAGTCATCACAAACTGCTGAAACTGTTAATGCTGGCTGTGATAGAAAGATGTGAGAACACAATGCATTGCTGCTTTTTTGTGTATTGGGCTGCCTGGCAACAGACCACTTAATTGGTGTTAATGTTATGGCTGATGTGTGTGTATATGTTTATGTATGCATGTATTCCAAGTATGCATGCCTGCCTGTATGTAAATAAAATATGTAATAGCAACAGTTAAAAAAAAAACAACAAAAAAAACAAACAAAACAGAATTGGCTTTCCACCACATATTTCATTTGGAGTCAGAACCTTAAAGAAAAAGACTTGATGAAAAATTAATAGTATATTTGTGGGAATTGGGTAGATGTGTTAGTGATGAAATTGCATGCGCACCACATGGATCTTGCAAAATTTGTGGTGCTGCTTTTATCTGTACTCTTCAAAGAGGAGTACAGAAGTAGGGAAGAAAGCAGAACCAGATGCCCTGGTGTTTCGATGTTTGACCATCTGGCTTTGTGGTCTTTCCAGTGTACCTTTTTATAATTAGCAGCTGGGCACAGGGTTGTCTAATTGACCTTTAATGCTCATATACACAGTTTGCTCAAAATTTGTTAAATATTTTTTGAAGAAATGATGATTATAAATATTATATATGTACCTGTACTATGTGAGCATCATTATGTAACCATACAGCCACTGTGAGATTTTATGTTCCTTGGGAAGATTGGGCTCAGTGTATGGCAAGCTGCTTCGTTGTTGGTTTCCCAAACTCCTAGTGACTATCTGTTCCATTCAATCAGTTTGGCTTTTTAGATAATACACCTGCTGGCAATTAGGTGAATTCTAACTTGCAGAACACATGCTACAGCAAATAAGATGAAAGAACCTGTTGAATGTTTGTGATGAACCTTGTTCAACACTGAAAATTGAAAAACCCCCTGAAGCAGAAATGCCCGCAGGTCAGATTTGTGGATTTTTACAAATCAACAATTCTTTCAAGTTTAGATGTCTTTATTTAAAAAAAAAAAAAAAAAAAAAATTCATAGTTTTGGTTAGAATTGGTATTGGTTGTATTTAAATGGTCTGCACTGCAATTTTTGTTTTTCATACAAAGGCTTTAATCTTGTGTGACTTTTTGTTGCATCCCACAGGACCTCACTCCGCTTTTCAGTTCGCACCCGTTTCCCCTGTATACCTTTCTGACAAGTTGTATTTTTTAACTAGCCAGAATAGTGCAGCTCCTATTTGTATCTGTATGTATATCTGTTAAAAAATATTTTGTGCATTCAAAAAAAAGGGCCCTTTGTGTGTTTAGTAATTGTGTTTTACTTATTAAGACCAGGTAAACTGGTGACTAATGTTAGTGTCCTACGTTAATAGTGGGATTTCATTTCCACAGGAGAAATAAACATGGCTGTGAGATGTGTCGCTGCATCAAGTGTGCCCCCTTCACATGTGACAAACAGTGTAGTGATGGTTATAAGCAGAATAGAAAAGGCTGCAACATCTGCCTCTGCAAAGGTAAGTGCCCTGTATTATTATTATTATTATTATTATTATTATTATTATCATTATTAGGTAGCGTTAGGAGAATTGGGATTGTAAATAGATTGTAAATAATACCTGATAGCAGGCATTATGAAAAGTAATGAAAGCTCCCTTGGTTTATTATTTTACAGGTTTATGGACAAAGCCACAAATTGTACATTATATTTAAAATGGATAAACTACTAAATGATGCTATTAAATATGGTTGATCTATTATTTTAATACATTATTTCTGAATACTAACTCAAATAATTGAAATGGGCATTCAAATCAAAAGAGAGAACATTTTTATCTTTTTTAGTCAGTATCTTTTTTATTTTTTTAGTCAGTGTTTTGAGATATGAAATTGATTTTCATCGCAGTTACACAAAATATCATCTGAGAATATCAAAATATAAAGAGAGGAGGATTTTTTCAAACTACACTTGAGGGTTAAATCTCTTCTCTCTCTCCCTGTCTCTCTCTCTCTTTCCCTCTCTCTCTTTCCCTCTATCAGCTTTATAGAAAGTGAGTAAACATTGCCAGCTTAATTATTTATTACTTATTATTTATTACTTATTTATTCTAATTGAACCCTTTAAAAAAAATGTTTTAGTTTAGGGTATACGTTATTCCCAAATATTCATTTTAAGTGTAGATTATAGAAGAACATGTAGCTATGTTAATAAATAAATGCCTATTTTGGACATGAAACAAACAATTGCATGTCCAGACTAAATTTAGGATATATTTTGATTAAAAATAAATTGGTGTCATTATTTACAAAAGCAAGCAAAAAAATAAATAAATAAAATGTAACCCTTAGTTCCTGTAACACAGGTACATCTCCACTGGTGATAGTCAGGGTCGGATTATGTTTTCGGGTTGTTCGTCTGTTCGCCATTTTTGTGAACACGGTATCTCGAACACTTTGAGGGATTTTCTTTAGACTTTAATACTTTGAATCATGGATGGACTGAGTAAAGTTTGGAGGGTCAAAGGTCAAGTTAACTGTGGTTTTGGTGCATAGAGGCATATAACAGCCAGGTGGTGATTCTAGTTAATAGGTATTTGTTTATTTTGTCCCCTCTTCAGAAAGTGAGCATGTCATTAGTCCTCCCACATCTCCTCCAGTGCACAGCCACTGTCTGACTGCAACTGGCCAGCAGTTTGAAGAGGGCGAGAGCTGGCACGATGGCTGCAGGGACTGTTACTGCCATGCAGGACGGGAGATGTGTGTCCTCATCTCTTGCCCTGCACCCAGCTGCACAAATCCTGTGCTAAGGCCACACCAGTGCTGTCCCAGCTGTGAGGGTATGTATAAATTATGTTGCGACGAGAGTCTAAGTAGACTGATTTATCAGCGTAATGATGGATTAGTAGAATTCCGACCTCAGCACGCCGTTTTATGTCAGTTCTTGATATTTGATGGTTTTCCTAAAAGCAAAACCAAAAAGCTGACTTATTGGTATTAGAGGTTTCAAATCATTGCAAGCACACTTTCATTTCTGCCTTTCTGTCCTTAACATGTTTGTTTTGATTGTTGCTGTTATAATGATATCATTGAGCATGTCCTTCAGAGTTTGGCAAAAACAATCACCACTAAGAGTTTTCTCAAAATTTCCCAAATTCCCACAGAGCTGAATGATGTTCTAACTGACTTAACTGGGTCCAAACTTCTGACTGGTACTGTACAGAATATTGATATAAATCATTTGCATGTTTTATTTAAAAACAGATATTAAGTGTTACTTTAATACAATTTAACTTGACCATTTCAAAACACTGAATGCATTCTTTTTTAACCATTCTTTGGTAAAATCTTGGTAGGTCCCGGAGACTAATCCTGTCTCTGAATCTGAAAGTGAAAGTATGTGTCTGAGGAAAGTTGAAATCCTTGCAAAACCTGGTCAAGCCTGGGGGGAGGGGGAACCCAAAAATAAGTTGAAATGAAGTAACACAACCCATTTACTTTAATATGACCAGGCAATAACTAAGAGTAGAACTTGCCTTGTTAAGTACTTAAATCATAATTAAACATTAATTTTAACTGACCAGTTCTAAATCTTCTGGGTTTTATTCAGAGGAGTTTGGTAGTGGTCATCCTGAGGGAATGGACATGGTGGTTTGCCAAGCGCCTGGAGATGAGCTTTATGTGGAAGGCGATACTTGGGACCTGGACGAATGCACCCGCTGTACCTGTAGACAAGGCCGAGTGCTGTGTGACACAGAAGTATGTCCCCCTGCCGTCTGCCAGACACCAACAAGGACCAAAGGGACCTGCTGCCACATCTGCCAGGGTATCTTTCCATTTTTAAAGCAATTAGAAGTATTTCTAAGACACCTTAAATACAGGTACAGTCTTAAGATAAGATGAAAGACGATTGATTGTTAACAGATGGTACCCTCACTTGGAACGAAAACTTGGTTTTCCTCCAGTTGCACATTTTTGCAGCAAATGAGAGTGAGGGATAGTCCACATGATATACAGCATGGCTCAGGAGTTTTATTAGCATATTTCTGTTTGATGGGTGAGAGGTTCCTGCTCTCTACAGGGGCGTTTTACTATGCACCCCAGACCAATAAATTAACAAGCCCAAACTGGATGCCTTTGCCTGACCACCCTAGGGAAAGGGTGTGGTAGGTTGTTTTTGGCTTCCAGATAGCCTGTAACATGGAGTAAACAACAAAGCATGCTTTGGAATGAGGCTCGAGCCCTAGTCAGATCTGAATGAATGGCTGGCAACCACTTATACTAGTCATTTTTTTAACAGTGTAATCTTTCCCAAAGTGTACACATGTACAGTCTGTAAATGATAATTATTAATATGAGTGATGACTGAAATGTGCATTGCCTTTAGATTTTTTATGCAAACCCACAACCTGCGATCATTGCAAAAATATTTGACAATTGAAGTGATGCGCTTGTATTTACCATGTACACTGTGTCTTGCAGAGGACACACTCAGCTCCCTCCTTCCTGTCAATAACAGCCAGAAAGAATATTGTATCTCCAGTGATGGAGACATCCTTTTAGCTGGTGATTCATGGAAACCAAATACCTGCACTAGTTGCTTATGCAACAATGGGACCATTCAGTGTTTCTCCCAACGATGTCCAGCTGTAAAATGCAAAGTGCCAGTGCTTCGTAAGGGACAGTGCTGTCCACGGTGTCTGGGTAAGTCACTAGTGGCCTGATGTAAACTGCTGATTATATGGTGTGTATCAGAAATGTAATACAATCACTGTTACCATGCAGGGTTAATGAAACAATTCAATCAAAAATACTGGCTTAGGCTTCTGAATGTTGTGACAGAAAAATCTTTACCTGAAGGGGAAGGAGGGGTGACATTACTGTCTTCCCTGTCGGCCATCTGAGAGCTCATGGATTCAAAAGTGCTATTCTTCAGTGCTTTAAGTGTATTGTGCTGGTTTTTCACCTGGCATGAGCACCAGCAGACATGAATGAAATGGATGCTGAGGCTGATTTCTTTGTAGCACAAACTGCAGACTCACCGTATCGATGACTGTTGTTAGTTACTGTACAGAGTGAAACACTGTCTAGATTTAAGATGCACTTAGAGTAATTTATTTAAGCCTGTTTTGCTGACACATCCTTAAATCCCCTTTCGCACGTTCATGTTTGGTCATGTTTTGCTGGGTTCTCGGAGAATGTTGGTGGTCGTAGAGGTTCGAAATGCTTGTCTTTTGAAGTACACTCATTGTATGTGTTCAGTACATTTGACTTGCGAATAGATGACTCCAAAAGCATGCGATCCCCCGTACAATGTTAATTTGTCCACAACGCCTCATTTACATAATTATTACAATGTTAATTTGCTTACCGTGCTAATTTTATACCGTATCTCGTTCAGTTTACAAGCTGTCAACATCTGTATTACGTGTTCCACGATCATAGAACGCTATTTTATTTTGTATACGCATTGTATATTGAATACTATGTATGAGGTATGTGATATAATAGTGTTAATAAATGTCTGTCTGCCTTAAGATAACACAAATCCACTGAAATATGATGTATTCATAGTTTACCCAAATGATACAATTTCATCACGGAGCCATAACATCTGATTAGGCACAATATTTTATATTCATTCATTCATTCATTTTCTGAACCGCTTATTCCTAATTAGGGTCGCGGGGAATATTTTATATTAATTTATTCATTTAATTACCTGTTAAAGATGAAACAATATCATGTAGAAAGGCTTCAATGAAACATATTTTGTTGTAGTGCTATTTGGAGAAAGTTCAGGTGTAGCAGGCAGTGTGAAAGAGTTTATTATAGAAAGAGGAAAACAAATACTGAATAAATGAAAAAGTGCTCACAAACCTCTGTTCAGGCTTGCGCTTAAAAAATTTAATTAAAAAGTGAAAACTGACAGGCTTGCAAATAATCTCTGTGGAGCTGACAAGTATACAGAATCTGATATATAGCCCAGAAGCTTCAGTTGAACAGCTTAGTCAAAATAAATGTGGATGAACAGAGACCTCTGGATAATACTGGTTTAAAAAGGACAACAAAGCCAGAACAACCAATGAAGCCCAGAGAGTGATGAACGTAATTTAAGTAATGTAGATATTAAAGAGCAGGTGTGTGAGCTGTGAGGAGCAGAACTTAAATCCTGGATTAAAATGAAATATTATTTCATATAAATTTCAAAAATTATTTCTATTCTATTTCTATTACTAAATGAAATATCTTTGCTACCACTCTAATAAATCTAAAATGTATTTGCTCAGTTATTTCCTGAACACATGCCAATTAGTCATCTAATCACTAGCCACACTTTACAATTAGATTTTTAATGGTCATTTAAAATGAAAGGGTTGTTCCGATATCTGGCAACAGTCTTAACAGTGATGAGTGATGTACGATGCGTATCCATTTGATAGAGGAAGACGTGATGATGATTCTTAGGCTCCACAACCAAAAGCTTTGATCTTTGTCTCTACGTACGTTTTTGGACAACCCGTCTACGAGCTGTGCAATATTTCTCCGTTCTGTGTTTTAACATATTTGTGATGACTGACAGCACTCAACTTTTACAGAAATTTTTTTGTGGTGCACTTGTGACCCTAGCAACCTGACGAGAGAGACCAATGTATGTTCACTTACGTTCATCACCATGCCCACTGCGTTTTCCAAGAATGTGGTGATCACTTTGGCTACAGCGTGTATGTGTGAAAGGGGTATAACACATCTGAGTTCAAGTGAAGTACAATAGCTCTGGAATATATTCTAGATTTTTTTTTTCTTCAGATCTTTGGAGGAAGAACTGTGTGTGTGCGTGTGTGCGTGTGTGTGTGAGAGATACCTTTATGTCTACTGTGAGACTCCATAAGGCTAAGTAATAATTCAGAGTTTACTGTTGTAGAAGAATTTGGGTTACCTGTCCCATGTTGCAAATGAATCTCACTTATCCTCATAGAACCGACACTTACACCACTGCTTTTTTTTTTCTGTTCATAGACGTTACAACGACCTCAGTGCCAGTGATGTATACAACAACAAGCAAGCCTAAAAACAAAGCCAGTGACACAGTTACACTCACTGAAAGTGAAGTTTGGATCACAGTACATACAGAAGTTCCTGTTACAGGTAGAACTCTACTGCCAAACACCACCGCCATATCATCCATACACCGTATCACCACCACCATTCCATCCATACAGTTTGTGTAAAGCATATCCCCATCAATGTGAAAGCAGTGAATTGTTCATATGCTGAGTGAAATGGCATAACTGGGGTTCTTGATTTTAGTCCAGGAGTGTTGATGCACTTGTACTATATTCTCTGTTCTAACACACTTGATATCTAAAGGGCTTGATTAGGGGTCGTGGGTTGAGTTGGGTGTGCTGGTGAACTACTAATGTAGTAATTATGTAAAACCATCCCAGTTACACAGAATCACACAAGCAGAAGGAGTGGATCCAACATATGTCCAATGTGTTTTATTATTAACTATAATGTTTCCATTTGAACCTCTTGCCATGTCTTTATGCCAGAGAGTTACATACGACTTTTTCTTTTTCTGTTTTAAACTAAAGTGGTGGTCAGACCAAAGTAGTAGAAAGGGGGTCAGAGATGTGAAAAATGCTTTGGGTCAAAGTTGTGAGCCAATAGAAACTCAGCAAGTGGGATGTGCTATCCATGCGAGAGTATTTGTGGTAAAATACTATTTTACTTGATGCCTGTTAGGATTTTCCTGTTAGCACTGTTTGCAAATCTGCAGGAGATACAATGGACTGATTAGAATGAGGGTGGCACAGTGGTGAAGTGGTTATCATGTCCGCCTCACAGCAGGAAGGTCCTGGATTCGAATCTCAGCTATTTCTGTGAGGAGTTTTCCATGTGTGGGTTTCCTCCAGGTTCCCCAGTTTCCTTCCACAGTCCACAGACATGCACATTAGGCTGAGTGGATGTTCCGTGTTTGCTGCCCATGTGATGGTCTGGTGAACTGTTTGGGGTAAACACCGTCTTCGCCCAGTGTCGGCTGAGATGGGCTCCGGCCTCTCCGTGACCCTAGTTGTAGGATTAAGCGGTTGAGTGAGTGATTAGAATGTAAACAATGTAATATAAAAATTTAAGTACATGTGATATTTAATGCATTTTTTTTTTTTTGTCTTTTTAAGATGGTACTGGTCTGAGTGAGGATGTCCCGGCTGAGATGGAGATGTCACTCATCTACCAATCAGTAGCCTGGATTCTGGCTGCCCTCCTTATGTGTATCGTCATATTTTTTATTGTGGCTTTTCTCATTAACAAGAAGAAAAACTGTGTGCAGATGTCCTGCTACGAAGCACCCAAAAAGGTGAGCACATTCTGTTTCTACACTCTTTATCTTTGACGTTGCTTGCCTGCTGTACAGAATATTAATTATAGACATAATAAATCAAGTTTATTTTTAATAGATGAGAAATTACGTAGAACACTTGTTGTTTATGAACATGCCATTATTGCAGCTGTGATTGTAACTGATATACTTATTCATTATCATTGATATACAGTGTTTATTAGAAGACAATCCTTAACTGCATGTTTATATAACTCGTAACTCTAGCCCTTTCATATCATGAGAAACGTACTTATTCTTTTCAAGCGTAAGCTTTGGCAGGGTTCATTTGTGTGCCTTAATGAACCCTTCTCGTACTTTTCCTCCATAGGCCGTAATCCTAAAGAAGCACGTGAATAAGAACTCAGTTGTGTACACCAAGTCGTCCAAGGAGAACAAACTCCAGAGTGTGAAGAACGACTGCAGCATGACTTTCCCTCCAAGTGCGAGTTTGCCCTTTGGGGAGCCGATCAGCATCCCGAGGGCCCAGCTGAGCAATGGACATGTGAGAGTCCAGCGTTAAGGACTCCTGCTGGGACTACCGGATATTTCGTTTCATCTCTGTTGGTTTCATACACATCCATGGAGCTCACAGAGCAGCTCGCACCACGTGCCAGGGATTCTTCTGCCTTCTGTTGAGAAGGATTTTTGGTGTCCAGTGGAGGAAAAAAGTATTTTTGAAACCTTGCGTCTTACTTTATTATGTTGCTGTTTTTCCCGTTCCCAGCCTTTTTTGGGTTGATGAATTCTTTCCATAGCTCTCTGGAGCAACAGGAGAAGAAAGCATACTTATTTGGACATGAGGTAAGAACAGTGCATTCTGGAGAGATACTGGGATTGAGCTTATGAGGACTTTCACCATCGTTACAGACTTCTGCATCAAAATTGTTTATTTGTTTGGATTTATCATTTATAATATAAATATGATTGGGGTATGTAGTGACCAAAAATGAAGAGCAGTTTGAGTAGTTCCTTCAGGGACCTGGCAGGGTAAAAACGAACAGACTGAAAATGACTATGACCAAACCCTATGTGGGTCTTTAATCAGAACACCTGCATCATACAACTATCATACCAGCCAGTGCATAAACTCATTCCGACACAGATGAAGAATGTCAGACAATGTTCACATCAAACATGGTGGGCTAGGAGGTTTGATCTTAGTGACTTTAACATGGTTGTTGGGGCCAGATGTTCTGGTTTAAGTAGAGTACTTCAGCACTTTCTGATCTCCTGTGATCTTGTTGAAGATCGGAAAACACTGCGTAATCTTTTTCTAATCTTGAGCAGTCAGTCATAAGTAAACCTCGGGTCTACTTAACCCCCAGATTGCTCTTCTTGGCTGACAGAAGTGAAATGCTGTGTTGTCATCTGCTATTTTTGTTTTTGGGTATCGCACACTGTGTAAACCCTGATGTGTCTCAGACACCAACACCCCAGACTGACAGCAGAATTTGGAATTATCTACACCCTGCAGGAATAGGGGCTTTAGTTTGTTTCTAGTCTCAGTGACCTTATGATTTCTGTTATGTCCTTAAACACAAAGATGTGTTAATTAAGAAAAAAAGAAAAAAAAAAAATCCATTCCAAGTGTTGAGGATTAGAATATATCTATAACATACACATACCTGGGGCCAAATGTGATAGAATACATTTTTTATTCCAGTTATCAAATCCAATGAATGCACTGAAATAAGCTTCATAGACTTTAGCTTTTAATCCTTTCTTCCATGTATTCAGGCAGTGATTTCTAGTATTTGTAGACATTTGCCTTTTCCTGTTTATCATCAGATAACTAGATGCAAACTCTGTAAATTGGATGTACTATTTGTACCTAATTACTAAATAACACTAAGGACTTTCGCTGTATCAATGGCTACAGAATTATTTTTCACATGATGGATGCAAACTGGGCAGTGTGTATTATTAGGGTTGGTTGTTTACCCAAATACTGTGAAATTTTCCAGGAAAGACCGCTGCATGGCTAAGGATTTAATGTTTATCAGGATGGTAAACGGCTTCAGTAAACAGTGTTTCTATTCGGGCTTCACTGCCAAGAGAAAACCCCCAGACCGAAGGAGTATTACACAATACATTTACAGAATATGATTCAGTAGGTTTTTTTTTTTTTTTTTTAAGGAATGTTGCAATGTGGGCATAAATATAAAATGTGGAAGGGGCAAAAGAATGCAAGTACAATATTAGATAATTTTGATAACTGTTGGCTTAAAATTATGATAATAGCAATTTTAGGGTTATATTTTGTAAATGTAAAAAGATAGATAAACCATAGATGAGTACATTTTTATTTATTTTTTCAGTTTATTTATTTATAGTGAACTATAGTTTAAGTACCAAGAAATCTGGGTTTGGATGTTGGCAAACCATAGTAGCCAAAGCTGCTGTATCTTTTTTTTTTTTTTTCTTTTCATTTTTTACACCATTTCCATTCTGTCTTCTTTTTTGAAAAGAAATAAAAATATTGTGTGATCTGTGTGTCATAAGTGGCTTATTTCAAATTGTTTTAATATTTCTCCTCCCACTGAAAATCCCAAGGGTTCTATCTTGATACTTTAATTTGAACGTTGATGAACGCTGATCCGTAAACCCCAACCCAACTCCTGTACTGAGGCATGAATACAGAGTTGTTTTGGTATTCTGCTTATATACACATTTAAAATAAGGAAGCGTTTTTCTAAGGAAAAATACATTTTAATTGATATGTTTGTAGCATTTATAATACATTGCATGAACACTTTTGAAATCCTCTTAAACAGGTCTCTGTTTTTAGAAAAAAAAAATAGTGATATCACTATAAAGAGAATTCAAACTTGGGAACTCTATAAGGCTCAAATCTGGTAATAATTACTGGACCCCTGTGACAATGAACAATTTGTACCTTTGGCAGAATAAACTGTAAACTGCAGTCATTAACAGTAAAAAGAACCCACCCCCCCCACCCCCCCTAAAGCTAAATAAAGAACATTACTTTAATTCAGTCTTTGAAAAGTCTTTGAATATAAATTGTATGGAGCGGTGAACGATGTCCGGTTTAGAGAAGAATCTTGTAGTAGTCGTCTCTGTAACTGTACAAGACAACAACTGCAACCCTGCAAAGTAACAAATATTTAATTTTCAAATAGACTTATAGGTTGATATGTTCCTCAATGTAGTGAAAAAATACATTTTCTTATTTAATTTGCTTTTATAAGATTTCTCTGCCAAAAGCTGCAAAAAGTAATCTTACTTCCTGTTCTACACTCATCGAACTCAAAATGTCATAAATCCTCTCCATTGTTCTTTTCTTATGCAATTTGCAGCAAACATGGTCTCAATGATGTAGAGAGTTGAAGCAAGCAAACAAATTAGAAACATCTGTTCTGCCTATACTATCGAGGCTCCTAGAGGAGCCAAATCTAACTCCGCCATACGGATTCTTGTCCTTTGAAATTGGATTCTACAATTCTACTCTGGAATGGTAGCCTTCACTTTATGGTGTCTGCTAGGAATCTGAAATATGAGTCAAATCTGGCAAACGTCTGGCGAAACTTTCCGTAAAGCTTTGGTTCTGCATGACGGGAATATTTCACCTGTGGAATGTGGTACTGAAAAAACAACCAGTGACTTCTGTGAGATTATTAGTGTTCGACAGCAAAAGGTTTCACACACAAAACAAAAAAGTAATAAAACATTTAAATTGTATATTCTTCCTGTGTCCATGTGGGATTGCTCAGTTTCCTTCCACCTCTAAAGGGCATACAAGTGGGTGGACTGCCTGTATTATTTGCCCCAGAATAAATGTGAACATGTGTGTGGCACCCTATGATGGACTGGTGTCCCATTCAGGGAGAACTTTAGCCAGTATAAACCAGGATAAGCAGATAATGAAGGTAAATAAATCAACTAATAAATGACTGATGGAGAGAATACACGTTTACTGACATTTCACTTGGCACCAACTTTCATAGATAATGTCCCATGATAACTCTCAGATTTTACTGGTAATGGTATTTTAGTTTAAATAACAAACTGTTGTATAATGGGGCCTAATGTTAGGTTATATTACCTGAATGACACGTTTACACTAATACAACTAGACATAAGTTACTATGTCATTAGTGGAGAAATTCAAATTTAAAACTTACCTCTTGCGAGTCTTCGGACACAAGCATGCTCTGTCTAACTTGAAGACCAAGTTGAACTTCTAATCATCTAGCAGACGGTTTAGGTAGTCAGTGGCTTGCTAAACTGAATGACTTAACTAGGACTGAGCGTGCACTCGTGAACAAACACACAATTTACTGCGGAATGAAAATCGGCGCATCAGAGTACCTTCTGCTTGCTCACGCGAAAGGCAATTATTTCAGCCCCTTTTGGCATAATTTTTTCCCCAGCTTGGCCTGAATGGCTTGATGCACTCGAGTGACATGACAGATTAAAGACCTGAGGAAGGTTTGGTGTATTTTATCGAATAGTGACTCATAACACAAAAATGTTTTTTAAAAAGTATTACCTTTTAATAAACTTAAATTGGTGGATCTCCTCGCAGATGGACTTGAGATAGCGCTGCTTGGGCAGGTGTGAGAGTAAGTGTTTAACACTGACGTAAAACTGATCCTCTCCATCGAACTGCATCAGTCAGAAAGAGCAGCAGAGCAACTGTCAGTTCATTCATTAAAAAAAAAATAATATCAATTTCAACAACTGTTATTGCATATAACCAGTATGTGACAAAACAAAAACCCGTTCCACTGACTATTTCTTTCTAATTAGAAATAAAACTAGACAAAAACAGTAAATAATAAATCCATCTGTTTAACAGAAAAACTCTGGCCAACATTACAGAAACACCACACTAATAGAACATTCAAAGATTTTTTCCTTCTTAACAAATAAACAAAACAGACTAGTACAAATTTTTGCTCAGTAGCTGAACACTTATCTCATAGTGAAACATACCTCAAAAAGAATTGAGCTATAGTGTATTTTCCAGAAGTTAACAAAAAAAAAAAAGAAATTATGTTAAAGGAAATCATCCCGGGGGCAGCAGCCTAAGCAGTAAGGTGCAGACGTCCGTCTCCCCAGCCACTTCCTCCAGCTCTTCCGGGGGGACACCGAGGCGTTCCCAGACCAGCCGAGAGACAAAGTCCCTCCAGCGAGTTCTGGGTCGGCCCCGGGGTCTCTTCCTGGATGGACATGCCCTAAACACCACACCAGGAAGGCATTTGGAAGGCATACTAATCAAATGCCCGAGCCACCTCAACTGGCTCCTCTCAAAGCGGAGGAGCAGCGGTTCTACTCCAAGCTCCTCCCAGATGACGAACTTCTCACCCTATCTCTAAGGGAGAGCCCTGCCGCCCTGCGAAGGAAGCTCATTCCAGCAGCTTACATCCGTAATCATGTTCTTTCGTTCAGTACCCAAAGTTCATGACCATAGGTGAGGGTTGGAACGTAGATCGATTGGTAAATTGAAAGCTTTGCTTTTTTGGCTCAGCTCCCTCTTCACCACGGCGGACCGGTACAAGCCCTGCTTTACAGCAGAGGCTGCTCGTCGCTCTCACTCGTGAACAAAACCCCAAGATACTTGAACTCCTCCACATGGGGCAGGACCTCATTCCATTCCTGGAGGGTGCATTCCACCCTTTTCTGGCTGAGAACCATGGCCTCGGACTTGGAGGTGCTGATTCTCATCCCGGCTGCT
>JAQMYF010000023.1:27245011-27256054 GCA_030014195.1 Neosilurus mollespiculum | reverse complement strand
ACAGGGACGAGATCCTATGGCCACCAAACCAGAACCCCTCAATGCCTTGGCTGCACCAAGAAATTCTGTCCATAAAAATTATGAATAGAACAAAGGACAGCCTTGGGGGACCCCAACCCTCACCGGAAACGAATTCGACCTGTTGTTACAAATGTGGACCAAGCTCTGGCTCCGGTGGTACAGAGATCTAATGGCCTGTAGCAACTGGTATGGTACCCCATACTCCCGGAGCACACCCCACAAGATAGCCCAAGGGACTAAGCCTTCTTTAAGTCCACAAAGCACACGTGGACAGATTGGGCAAGCTCCCATGCCCCCTCCAGGATCCTGTAGTGTGTAGAGCTGGTCGAGAGTGCTGCAGCCAGTAAGAAAACCACATTGTTCCTCATGAATCTGAGGTTTAACTATCGGTCGGATCCTCCTCCCCAGTACTTCTGAATAGACTTTCCCAGGTAGGCTGAGGAGTGTGATGCCACAATATTTAGAACACACCCTCCCGGTCCCCCTTTTTACAAAAGGGGAACTACCACCCCGGTTTGCCAGACCAGAGGTACGGCCCCCGAAGACCACGCAATGTCGCAGAGACACGTCAACCAAGATAGTCCTACAACTTTTATTATTAGTAATAATAATAGTAATAATAATGATAATACTATTTGTGATTGCTATTATTATTATGTTGGTTCTGCTTAGGGTTTATAATGACACGGACCTCAATAATTGATAAAATTCTGAATACAGAGGACTTGATGCAAACCACTAGCAAAAGCCAGATTAGTCTTGTACCACAATGATGCTGAGAAAAGAGCACGGTGATTGAAAGGAACCCATTATCAAAAGGATACCACATCATGTGCCAAACATAGTGGACATGGGCATGAGCATGTGAGTGGAGCTGGGTCAGTGGTGTTTATTGATGATGCTGATAGAAAATGCAGGATGAATTCTGAAATGTACAGAGCGACACCTGCTCAAATTTCATCCAATTTTCAAAAAAGGCACTTTACAGTACAAATGTAAAGACAAAGACATCGACCCAAAATATGCAGCACAATCAATTCAAGAGCTTCTTAAAGCAAAAAAAAAAAAAAAGGAAAAAAAGAGAGGAAAAAGGAATCTTTCAAAATGTCTGAGTCAGCAAACTCATGTGAGCATGATTCTCACTAAAGACAAAATTGAAGGCTGAAAAATCACAAACAAGCAACAACTGATGGTGGCTACAGTAAAGGCCTGGCGAAGCATCGCAAAGAAGGATTCTCAGCATTTAGTGTCCATGAGATCCAGACTTAAGGTGGTAATCGCAAAGGATTTTTATCCAAGTATTAAAATGCCTGCTTATATTTTTGTTTTTTCATTTGCCCAATTATTTTTGAGTCTCTGAAATGAAGGTCATTTGCATTAAAATGCTTTATTGCAATTTTCCTGTTAAACCTTTTGACAAAGTTACGAACTTCAATCACATGATAACTGCTTCATTTCAAATCGGCTGAGGTGGTGTATAAAGACAAATACAAAAAAAAAATTGTGACGCTGTCCAAATACTTATGGTGCTATCTCTATTCGGACTAGTCACATCCTTATTAACATCTGTATAACTGCTCATTCATGCAACTATCCCATTAGCCAATCATATGGCAGCAGGAACCATGCTGATACAGGTGAAGATGACAGCAACACGAAGATACAGGTCAAGAGTATCAGTTTAAGTTCACATTAAATTTCAAAATGGGGAACCTTTGATTACTGCAAATTTGACTAGCATACAGGACTTTGGGATGTTATAGAACGGGGGAGTTGATTATGAAGTATGCAATACAACAATTTGAACACAAATCTAAATCTAAGTGAAATAAATCCAGAATCTAATAGAATCCATACCATGAAGCTTTCAGGCTGTTCTGACAGCAGGGGGAGGGTGGAACTACCACGTTTCAGTATAATGTTTCTTATAAAGCAGCTGGTCAGCATGTTTATGTCTTATTTAAACTCTAACCTGCATCTGTTATAGAATATTTGCTGTAAATTCTAAGGCCAGTTTTGGATTAATTTCCATGTCTGCTTTACTAAGTGGTGAACAAAGGAGCGTAAAAAGGATATAAAAAAAAATACAAGTGTGGATACATTTTCCAAGAGCTACAGCACTAGACATAACTATTCACAAGCTCCTTAGTAATACGAGTACATGCTTGCACCAAATGGTTATAAGAGTTGTGGTGTTTTTATAACAGGCTGTATTTAGTCACCCTCAGCTTTGGTTTCCTGAGCTACAGGATTGATCACTGTGTAATGTTTTGTGCTTTAAACCCACATTTTTGTTTTTTCATAGTTTCCTATGCACCAATGCTCTGTGTGCATTTCAGGACAAGACATTCATTTATTCAGTGTACAACGCCAGCCAGCACCAATTACATCTGCACTTATATTTCTTGAAACCACATAAGTTTAACTTTTTTCTTATTCAAACAAAGACCGGGGGATTCTTTCCACCACCCAACTCTGCCAGCAAGACAAATTCCTTCAATCCTCGAGTGGATCAATCAATGAAATGGAACAGCAACTAAAGGACAGAGGTTTTACTCACATTAAGAATGTGGACACCTCCAAAACAGGTTTCCTTTATACTTCACATTCCAGACAGGATACATTTTTTTCCTGTTTATGTGCCACCACAGTCTTTCCCACCCTCCCACTTTGTTCTCCTGGAATTCAGTTTATTTACTTGTAACAGCTCATTTTAATGACTAGCGGATACAAACCTCCAGAGACAGGAAGTTGATGAGAGTTTCCTTGGACAAGTCAACCTGAGAATAAAGAGAAACAATGTTACTTTTGTATAAACAATGGAGTCTAGACATATCTAGGATATGCTGTGTACACAACACACACTATCAGTACACAAACACACTGAATAAGTTCACAGGAAGTACGCAGTGTCTTAGCATCTCTCAGATGGCTCACCACTTACAAAAGGCCATCCAAATTCCACTGAACAAAGATTACTGTACAGAGCAGGTAGCTCAAACATTATCCTGTAATGTGCACAGAATAAAGGACTAACTGTCTTATGATACTGCGCCCTACAGCTCAGAATCTCACGAGTCTCAGAATTTACAAACAAGAATATTCTAAAATTCTGTGGAGAACACAGGCAATTAGGACAATTCATTTTGTGTGGCACCCTTAGAAAACCCACCACATTTCACTTCCATGTTGCTGTTACATTATGCCTTGCTGTCTTATGCAACTATGTTTTAAGCAGCGTCCCCACAGGAAGTGATGAGCAACAAGCGATTTGAGCAATAAAGCAAATCACCTCGTGACACAGGCAAATCTCGCTGGCCTAGGTAACCCTTTCATGTGTTTCCCACTTCCAAATGTTTCCAAGTGAAACCGTGAGCAATGAACAGCTAGTTCCCTACAGGAAATGTAGACCCACAAGCAATATCTAGCTAGTTCACTAATAATTACCTTAAATTAACATAAGCTTATATTAGCTTGCATTATTATAATAAATGGGTTATTATTATTATCATTATTACTATCATGTGGCAAGTATAAAAAAGGAGACTCTTGTGCATCATGAACCAGGAAGAGTTAAAAGTATATAAATATATACTTCATGTAAATGCCGACTATCGCATGGACCTGATCATGGCGTTTCCCGTTATTATCCTATAAAAAATTTCTTTGTGCAATTTTAAAGCACACGACAATAATAAGCTGCTCCTCCATGTTGATGTGGGTCGAGTCATTAAACTCGTGTTCATTGTTTTCCTACAGAAAATGTTTTGGGGAACTCCGTGTTTGGTGGCATCTGTCAATCAACAGTATCCTTAAGCTCTGATTGGTAACTGTGAAAGTTCGGCTCAGCTGTCACTTGAGAAAATTTCACTCCTTATTGCTCATTTTGCATGTGTTCACTGTCTTTACATGGTCATTTGTAGCTCATCGCTTCCTGTATGGACCCCCTTTAGGCAGCAGTTCGATAGCTGTGAACATATCATTACATTGATACATCACAATATCACTAATGCAACATTGCACTGGCACCAGTGCACCACTGGAGAATGTAGAATGAATCTCCTGTGACTACAACAAGTAATTATTAAAAAAAAAAAAAAAGTGAGTCAAATATCGCAGGGAGAAGTTCCTGCTCCTGCAGAGCTGCCACCCTGCAGGTTTTATCTCCAACCAAAATCTAACGCACCCGTTTTAACTGATCAAGAACTTCTTAAAGCAATAAACAGATAGTCAGGTGTGCATGATTAGGGTTGGAGCCTAAGTCTTCAGAAAGGTAGCACTCCGGGAACAGGGTGGGAGCCTCCTGCCCTAAGTTGACAAATAGGAATTTAAAGTTGAAGCATTAGCGTATATCAAATGTCCACAATTAAACATATCTGGACAAACCAGCCCTATAGTAAGCTCTATGATTTTAAGTTTGCACAATGAATACTTCAAATTCAATTCGTCATAAAAACACAATCAAAATATGAATTCTATTTTGAAAAAAAAAAAAAAAAAAACAAAAAAAAAAAAAAAAAACAGTTTGTTTTAAAGAGCTATTATTAGAAAATTATGCTTGGTAAGTCTCCAATGCTTGTTTTAAACAGCCTTTCAAAACAGATCTTTACAAGTTTGCCCCCAATAACAAAAAAAACATTTTTGCTTGTTTGGGTTTTTTTTGCCACTTAATTTGGGAGTCCAAGTGCAATTTTTAAAGAGACAGAAGTGCCAACCCTGGGAAAACTTAATGACTGAAACGACTCTAGGGGTCCAGGGACCCCAGATAAATTTGAACATCATAAACGTTTCTATTGACACTACTCTCACTAAACTTTTTTTCGGTTGTTTTCGGTTTCAGCCGGCCAACAAAAACGTGTCTCATCGAAAACCTTCAATATAGATTATCACTGAAGATCCGCGAACCTGCACTGGCTGTGTACCATGTATTGTGTTGAACCTGCCCTTAAAATGTAATAAAACAAATCCATGTGCTTTTTTTCTTTAAGACTTTACACTTTTTTCTCTGTATATTTTACATGTAACCTCCATCTGGTTGTCTCGAGTCCAGTGGGTCCGAGTGAATTAGTTGTGTATTCCAGTATGAGCTGCTCAGCTTTGGTTTATGGCACAGCCGCTATTTCAGCCTGAACTATTGGTTTGAAACTAAAACACGGACGTGTGTATTTGGGACAGTGGAGTGCGGAGCTGCGTGGAAAAACCTGCAGCTTCTTATACGATGTGTTCATCATATCAGATCGGAGTGTAATAAACTGTTATAGGATTTTAATAATCGAACCTGAGGATTTATTTATTTTGGACGCGCATAACAGGTCAGCTTTCCGACTCGCGCTGATAAGAGAAAATCCCGTATTATATAAGAGGAGAGATTTTGTGGGAAATTAAAGTTGAACTAGTTATTCCAGGAAAAGTAAATTAAAAAAAAACAGCAATAGATTGCTGCATAGCATATATATATATATATTTCCCCTATGTCCCCTGCAATACATCACAAAGAATCAGATCTTGGCACAAATGGAACAGATCTGAGATGCTTGTTACTCTGTCTGTTGTTAAAAGCAGCTTGAGACTGGAACCACCATTTATTTTTAAAATAATATTATATTTTTATAATACGTGTGTGAGATGGCAAGAGGAACGTTGCGTGTAGGAAATATGCAGATTTTTTATTTTTAAACAAAAGTGTGAATAGAGGAGCACAGGACTCCAGCTGGCTGCCTCTTTATAGAAGGGACAGATTCGCGTGACCTGTGCATCATTTCATGGGTTTTCCTTCGTAAAAAAAAAAAGGGCAAATTTGCGTGAATTTCATGGGTGTTTCTTAGTCAAAATGGGGTGGATTTGCGTGACCTGCAAAAACCAGTCGCTTGAGCCATTGAAAAACAAGCAAAAAGGATCGAACTGCTTCCGAAGCTCTACCTAGAATTCGACCGACTACCTCTGAAAATATATTCAATTACCCTCGAACTAAATTTGCTTGTACATTCGGCCGTGATAGCTTACATGTGAGCTAGGCTTTAATGGTCTGGTGACTACTGTTCATTCCCTAGGCATCAATCAGAGGGTTAACACAGATAAACTCTTCATACCTATGAGTAATTTAGAGTCGCCTGTTGACCTAGTGTTCATGTCTTTGGACTGTGGTACGAAAACTAGAACATCTGGAGGAAACCTGCATGGGGAGGTATGGAGAGAACCTGCAAACTCCACACAGAAATCCTGTCACTGGAACCACTGAGCCACCCTGCCACCCTCAGCCAATAATATTTGCTTGATATTTGTGAAAAACAACATTATGTTATAATTATATTACATTATCATGTACACATTATAAATGGATATAATGTCTGTACTTATATTACTGATATGAAAGTCTGTCTAGAAATTACTGCAAAAGAAATAAAGGGTTTTTGTGTAAGTAACTCATCATTGTTAAAGTTTGTTCTGCATCTTCACTAAATGTTTGGTGAACATTACTGATCTCAAATTGTTCGTTTCACACAAATCAAACCTCACAATTATTTGAAATAGATTTTAATCTCTAGCATGGATTTTACTTTCTAACAGGACCATTTATTATATCATGACAAACACGTATGCACAGAATTCACATACAAAGGATTATCCACAATGATTCATTATAAATAAATTTAATTCAGTTTCACCCCAATCAGTTTACCTCATTCCAGCGAAGGTGTAGACATGAACAAACATTTTTATTGTGACTGAAGTTTTAGTCTCATTATGAAACAATTTATGCTTCATTTGAACAAAGTAAAAGTTAATTTAATGACTGGAACACCCCAACACAAACAAAAAAAAAATCAATTGGTAAAAAAAAAAACAAGAGCAATCTGATTAAAATAAACAAAAGAAGAAAGAAAAGCATTCACTTACAGCTAGAACCTCGATGTCATTATTCTTGCTCTGCAAATTGTTGCCAAGATTCTGCAGTCTGGTTTGTATCTGGAAGTGCAGAGAGAAAGGAAACATTTCTCTGATGATCACAGTGAACACGAGAACATGGGAGGATTTTCATACAAGAAGCATTTAACTCAGAAATTCAGGAATACTTCACTTGCACGGGATCATCAGTAGACTCTTTACACCACCTAACCCCTCACTGAAGGCGGTTATGCCAAATTCCCCCCTAATCCCACTACAGTGGCAGCCAGTGTCTCTCTCAGGCTCTACACATGGGTAAGATGTGGAACTATAAGGATATCACTCGGTTTTGATTGTGGTATGAGGACACTGAGAGGGGACACTTCATGTGCAGTGTTTTCTGTTTCCTGTACGGGTTAAGAGGGTGTCACCAAGGTTGAACATTCCAAGTTTTTGACCTCTTCATTAACATTAAATGTTGGCACCTCTGGACAAAGTGTTACTAATTTTAAGTTTACATAATAATGCACTAAAGCACATTGAAGTAAGGCCCAACTTACATTTTGATATCTTGAGACTGTGTTGAAATTTCATACCTGTGTCTCATAGCGCCGTCGAGTGCTGGCTGAAACCTTGTCTGGTGTAATCAGGTTCACATTCATGTTTATTGTTGTGCCTCCCCCATGCTGCTCCGATGATCCTGACACAGTAGATATTTTATTAAAAATAATGTAGTAAAGCACAGGATGGAAAACGTGTAAATTCCAGTGTAAGTGTTTGTGCCAGGTGATATGGCCTTAAAGAAAAATCTCAGAATTTTTCTATCCGCACTCGATTTCAATTCCAATATTTTTTTTAACAATATTAATACAGAAAAAAAGCAAATGCATTTCATAATTGGTTTAGAAATTAAATTCTGAGTGCTGCTCTACTCACAGCACTTTCTCCTTCAGGATCAGTGAAATATAAACTCAAACAAACAAACAAAATAAATAAATAACTGAATGAATGAATGAATGAATGAATGAATAAATAAATGTGCTTTTTTGTGTGTTTTTTTGTAATTTGCAAATGAATAAAAAGCCATTAGGTGCTTTAATAATTTACACTGTTTCACTGATTTATTTCTTTATTTAGCTAACTATGACATGCTTGAGGTATGGCACGACTCACACGTTGATGGGCAGAGCTCCAATCAATACGTTTGGCTTGGTAGCTCAGAGCAGAGCTTCAATCAATACGTTTGGCTTGGTAGCTCATATCTAGGGCTGAATTTATTTAGCGTCTGAATGAACTTGCTTTTCCCCCCTCAATGTATATGCGGGCACCAAATCTTTGGCGATATAAAACACCACCACATCCGAAATTTCTTTCCATCAGGTTCCCTTCTTATCATATGGAGTGCGATATGAAAAGTATTCAGCTATTATGGGGGGGTTTGTTTGTTTTTTTAATTAGCTGCAGTTAGTCCTGTTACTCAGCTGAGGACACGGTCAGTTTTTGGAACGAAACATTTTATCGTCTGTAACCAGAAATTTTTATTATTCTATATAATGCATTTATCACCCAGCTCTAGCTAGTCTGGAATTTATTTCCAGTCAATTTAGAAATAACATGAAGAAAGAAATATAGCAGGATAACAAAATAAGAACCGGTCAAGTACTATGGGCAAAGCTGAGAAATGGAGATTCAGAAATTATACTCATTATGAACACACACACCTGCTGGATTTGAACTGAAGGTAAATTAACCTCAAATCAATTCTTTTTTAGCTGTGTGTGGTCTATTTCAGCTCACCTTCAGCTTAACAGACCAAGTAGGAAAGTTAATACCTGAGTTTAGCAGGAGTGATCCCTTAGGATTCTGGAGAGAACCTCCCTCAGATGCCTCTCTAGGAGAAATCAACACAGAACATGAAATTAAAGTCCTTTTGTACTGCTGACCTGGATGTACGGTCACTGTAGGAATTTTATATACTCATCATGGATATGAATATCATGGGATTACTGGGCGTTTTTTTGGGTTGGACGCATGTACAATTTTTACCGTGTTGATTTCTGAAAAAACTAAATCAAAATTAAAACTTGTGCACTTCATTACATTTTTTGTTCAGTCTGTATGCTGCACAATCATTCTGAGTCAAAAATAAAATAAAAATCAAAAAGCTGCTAGTGCTAATGATATTCATGATGATGAATTCAACTTCTGACCCCAAATGTAAAAACACAGTGGACTGACACTCACCGGCTTCTCTCATCAGAAAGTTTGGTCCTGCATTTCTGGATGATATGATCCACCAGGTCTGACTCTGGAATCCTCCTTTCGGACTGACGGTCCTTCTCAAAAGATTTCACCTAAAACACAGAAAAAAAACCCCCAAAAAACACAAGACTCAAACCTAACTTAATATACAATCTGGGGTGTGACCTGCACAGATATTGAAAGTGTAAGCACACCATTTATCTCTTAGATGTATACCTTGGGTTAACATTGATCCATGACCTTATTTCATTCTTCAAGCTTATGTATTTTTCTAGTTGAGACCCCACCATATGTCTGCCTTTTTGTATGAGGAAATTTTACTGAATTTACTGCTGTGTTTGTGTAACTGGCCCCTTATCCAACAAAATATATAAACAAAAAAATATGTAGTATACATACCTTCACATATTTATAAAAAAAAAAAAAAAGGAAACAACAAAAAATAGGATACAACAATTTATTTTTACTTGACTAACTAATACAGTTAAAACTTCTACCCCTCTACCCCTAGAAACCCAGTGACTTGAACAGCAGAAAGAAATAATTAATGCACTTATACATTTCACATTAAAAGAAAGCAATGGTATTTTTTGTAGCTTACTTTAACATAGGTGCCATCTTTATCAGAGACCAGAACCATGAATGTAATGCTGGCAAGCCTGCAGTGATCCAGAAGAGCCTCCTGAGACTGAAACACACACAGAAAATATTTATTTAAATAATAAAATATTCATCCTCAGCCACTCTAAACATGAAACAGTAGGGTATCTAAACCCCTCACTCACATATAAACATAATGACAACATCCCAGTTTCTGGGTATTTACAAAATATGCGCAGACTACAATTCACACATTTTTTTTATTTATTTGAAAACTACTTCACTACCAAACTGTCCGAGGATTTCACTGTATATGACCTTTGCGTAAAAGGCAAATGGATATCAGTGCATGAGCATGTTCAGTGCCACAAACAGGAAGTCTGATGGTGAGCATGGTTAATAAGCTGACAAGCAACAGACACAAGTAAAAGTGGGGACAAGTGTGGCTTGCGCTCCATTAAAATAGGCTCAGAGAAAAGCAACATGTGTAATAGGCAAAATTCTCTTCTCCTCAAGTGGTGATTTAAATAATACCATTGATGGATGTTAAATGATTAATGTAATACTAATATTATTATTCATTCAAGAGACATTCTTGTTTCTGACTGGCAGAAAGCCATCAAGTAATTCTTCGTATTGCATCATTCCCATGGGATTCAACACAGTAACATGACTATCTAGTTTAAGAATATTTTGGTTGTATAATAAAACAATTATTGGATTCGGCTTTCACATGAAAGAGAATTATTCAGTCTCAGAGTGTGATATCTGCCAAGGCCAAACAACACCTTTCTGAATAATTCTCTATATCCTAGTTAACTTGGCCATGTGATGGACTGGGAAGCTGCCCAGGGTGTACCTTGCCTTTGCCCACAGTTTGCTGATATAGGCCTCAGCCTCCCCATGACCCTAATAGGATGAGGCAGTTCAACAAATGAATCCTTAACCTTATTCAATAATTACTTACTACTCTATCCATACCAACTGGATATGAGCAATCATGCATTCTGACTGGCTAATCTAGTAATAGAATATCACTGCATATACCATTACCTAAAACATCACTAAACTAAACTAAATTTTTAACTTCTCTTTTTTTCCCCTCTTGAAGCAGTTTTAGCCCTTTTATTTATTCTTTCTTCTAACACCAATTCTTCTCCACTTTACTGGCTACCACCAGCTTGTTCAGTGAGTTGAATGCAGGATGTTTAGTAATTCTCCCTCTGTCATTAGTGATAACTTTATCTGTGATAGGTGTACACTAGTTAGCTCTCT
>JAQMYF010000023.1:27213654-27224297 GCA_030014195.1 Neosilurus mollespiculum | reverse complement strand
CACACACACACACACACACACACATATATATATATATATATATATATATATATATATATATATATATAAAAGAGAGAGAGAGAAAGAGAGAGAGAGAGAGAGAAAGACAAACAAATAGATAGATTCTGAAAACAGTATCTTATTTACCAATTGTTACTTTCTGCTAATAAATGCTACAAGTGACAAATTTTTTATGTGGTCAGAAGTTTGTGAAATAAAACAAAAGTTTATGTTCCCCACACACTTACTTATACATAGTAAAACTGAAGACACTGATAATTACAGTGGATTGCAAATGTATTCACACTAAACAAATGTGGTCTCTGTTTATGATATAGCCTCACAATCAATTCACTGCGTTCGTTAAGAATATATAAGAACAAATGGCTGTTTTCTCTATATCAAGTTAAAAATGTCGGTTGGAATGTCATGTCCTTGATCAACTCATGTTTTTGCAAGACAAGTCAGCTCTTATAAAGGGTTGGGTGAGTGCAGGTATTAAAAAACCCTGACCCAAACTAGTGTATAACCTACTCGCTCGCTGTGAACTGCCTGGACTATTACCCGTGCCTTTCATAAAGGAGCTCATTTGGGCATTACCCGGACATTACTCAGATAAATAAGCAAACCACAGATGTGAGACAAACCAACTTCAGTTTATATTATTACTGAACATTTTGGCTTAAAACAAATTAAATAAAATCCCTTTAATTAATGCCATATATTTTTGTCAAAAATTATGAATGGCAAAAAATTCCAAAATATCAAAAAGCACAACTACACGGTCGTAAAGAAACCGCTAAGCTTAATGAAACTTGAATCTCCAACAGTTTCCAAATTCTGGCATGGAATTAAAATGATTATAGATGGATGGACATACTGATGAATATATTCAGCTTTGCACCATGGCAGGATAATAAAAATGGAATCATCTTGGTGTAATTTCTGTGGTTTATTTATCAGCTATAAAGTAAATAAAGGCAGGGTGAAGATCCAAAAAAGGCACTTCTTCCATAATTTTTGCTAGGGGTTGTAGGGCACTTCAGGGTAAGGAATGTCCATACAGAGCAACTCAGACATTTTGCTCACACATACAGCTCCTTAGGACTTCAGTCCATGTGTGAAGCAGCTATAGAGAATCATGACCGTTACAAATCTACCAATTAAACAACTGCCTTTGATTTTTCCATAGTGGTGTGAAATACTTTTGCAACCCAAATATAATATTGTAACTTGTCATATACTCTTAAATCATTAAATATCATAGATATGACATGAGATATTTTGTAAACCTACCTTTTGAGATGTGAAATGCCATTTCGGGCCACAAATCTGGCAAATGAGACCTAGTAAAAAATAAAATGTCAACATGTTCTTTTAAAAAATAACAAAAGACAACACAATATCTAACAGGCATGGTCCACATCAACACAGCATACAGCTAACAGACTGAGGTTTCACAAACACTCTCAAAACTCCTGTTAGAATTTAAAATTTTGCATTGAGGTCCATTTCAGCTTCACAAACCATCATCAGGTTGTAAATTTCGATCCTAAACCACTCACCCTCAGGTCATAGGGGAGAGTGACCAGCATACCACTGTGGTCCATAAAGCAGGCCACCTCACATCCTTCATATAGCTTCCTGTTCCTTGGCAGGAGGAGTGGGGTCTGTAACCGTACTGCACCTGAGTGAGAAAAAAAACGATTGAGTGGAATCAACTATAGTTAACTATAGTATAGGTAACTATAATGTTACCTCAAAAGACTATAAGGTAGAAAGAAAAACAGTGCCACTACTGAGCAAAAAGAAAGTAGAATAAAAGACATTTTTGTTAAGTAAGTCCTCCTGCAGTTCATTTTGTTCTCTGCTAATGCTAATTATTATGTACTATTTGGAAATGGATTGAATCAAAATGACAGACCCTCATATTTTGTCATGGGCATGATGCAAAAGGGAAAAATAAATCATAAAAATCTAATTTCAGTTTGTTTTTCTTGTAATTCCTTGAAATGTATAGTAAAATTTTGAATGAGAGTGCAAACAACATTTTTACGGTGCCAGTTTTCATGCCTGTGTCTGTGTAGTACGTGGGCCAAGGTCTAGAGAAGGAGTATGCTGAAAACACTTAATGCTGAAAACACGTAATAGTGCAACTCTGCAGATAAAGGCAGCTAAACGTATATCACGTGCAGCACTAAAAGACCATGGTGTGATTACTGAGCCCAGTCTTTTATTTTAATGTTATATAGATTATACAATCAGGCTAGCCTTTTTTCATCTCAAAAGATAAGAAATATGATGTCACTATACATGACAAAAAGGCAAAAAAAAAAAAAAAACCTTGTGTATGTTTTTGTTACCTTTACATTAGATCATTGTAATATTTTGATGTCTGGATGTTCCAATAGATGCATAAAATAAGCTCCAGTTAGTACAGAATTGTAGCAGCAAGAGTCCATACTACAACCAGAAGATATCGCCATATTACATCACTATATTGGCTCTACGTTAGAGTGGAGGATGTCAATCCGCACTACCTGTGGTCTGCCCGTCAGGAAGTCCAGGATCCGGTTGCATAAGGAGACACTAATGCATAGATCCCTGAGCTTCATGACAAGCCTGGATGAAATTATGGTTTTGAAAGCCAAACTGTAGTCATTAAAAAGCATCCGCACATAAGTGTTCTTGTGGTCCAGGTGTGAGAGGGCAGTGTGCAGTGCCAGCGCTATTGCATCGTCTGTGGATCTGTTTCAGCGGTAGGCGAACTGAAATGGGTCGAGTGTAGCAGGCAGTAAAAATGTGATGTGAGCTTTGACTATACGCTTAAAGCACTTCATGATGATGGAGGTGAGTGCTACAGTCATTGAGGCAGCTCACATTAGGTTTCTTCGGGACAGAGACGATGGTGGTCCTCTTGGACGGTGGTGGTAAATTCACACTCAGGAAATGTGACGATGGCTTTAAACTGCTGTTGATACAACAGTTTTACTAAAATGGCTTAGGACTACAAGTACCAATACAGTTAGAGTACAAGTCGACAACCTAGCCATTATGTTTAAAAATATAATTAACTTCCTGCTGCACAGTTTGTACTCTAAAGAGATGACACAGTTATGGAAGCTCTCTACAATTTATAACATCTCGTCACCCAAAGGAGGATGGGTTGCCGCCACCATCACAGGCTTGCTCTTTAGGGATCTATAGACTTGTACAGAAAAGTGTAAAGTCACAACCAAATCTATTTGCTCTGTAAAGCTGCTTTCTAACAATGTCACTGCACTGTATTTAATGTTCATTACAGTGCAAGAGTGTGTCCATGCCACAGCTGCATGTCACTATCCAGTCTTACTCAGATAGTTAAAAGCCTGTCAGAGAAGCATGCAAGAGACCAAACATAAATCTAGTGCCTCATATACAGTGGGGCAAAAAAGTATTTAGTTAGCCACCAATTCTGCAAGTTCTCCCACTTAAAATATAAGAGAGGTCTCCAATTTTCATCACAGGTTCACTTCAACTATGAGAGACAATATGGGAGGAAAGGATCCAGGAAATCACATTGTAGGATTTTTAATGAATTAATTGGTAAATTCCTCGGTAAAATAAGTATTTGGTCACCTACAAACAAGCAAGATTTCTTACCACTTGCCCAATTGGTGGCTGACTAAATACTTTTCTGCCCCCCTGTATCACATCATTATCAGCATAGAAATAACCCCCAGAAACTTCTAGAGACAACACTGTGCATCCAAGGATGGTCATTAAGCTCTGCTGGTGGACAAGAACTTCCATGCTGCACGCTTACTTGCAGAATCAACTTTTTAAGCTGATCCTTGAGTGTTCCCAAACCAGCTACACAAGTGAACTTCAAATTAATGTGATAATAGAATTCTTAATACTAAGAAACAAACTGGGAACAATTAGCAGCTCTCCTGATTTTCAAGAACACCCAGATTGGCAAAATATGCACTGTTCTGTAAAAGGAAAAGTGAATTTTTCTTGGTGTGTCTAGCAGCATCTCACTATAACATAATAGGGCAAGAAATGAGTCAGCATGATATTAGGCAACATTAAAGTCTTTTATGATCCAAGACAGATGGAGAAACAAGGACATTATAAGACCACATTAAAAGACATAGTAACGCTACACAGCATGGATGTAAAGCAAACACTGCACAAATTTGGCTGATGTACAAAACACCCTGTAATCAAAACCTAATGGTTTTATACACGAGCCAAGTGTTGTTAAATAAAAGAACACAGAAAACATACATTCATAAGAATTTTTCTTATTCCTGTAAGAATTCAGCAGTTGTTTGCATTCTTATTACCAGGCAAAACATTTCATAGATTTCAAAGATAAAGCCCTCACTCATTTCCAGCAACATTAAGTACCAGATTATTGACAAATCCATGACAAGAAATTTCTGAAGAGAGCAAAAGCTACACTTTAAAGTATTTTTATTGTATTATTATAGTTATGGAAACAACCCCCCACCTAAATAGTTTTGGTTCTTCCCCATGCAGCTCACAGCAACACAATAATTGTGCATGTCAAACTGTTGCGCAATATGATGCAATGGATTGGATTGTTTGCAAAACGTGTGTTGAGCTGTGCTAGTTGGAAATCTGGGAAACGCATGGTAATTCTGGAACCTAACGACACTGTACATTTACAACACAAGTAATGTGCAGAGAGACCTGGCTGGCCAAGATCTATACAGAGTCATACTCGAAAGAACATCGCTTTTATTTTTCATTAAATACGTAAGCAGCATGATGGTGCTTAATGTGTTTTTTAATTTAAGTGATTAATGCTATCACCTCACAGGAAGAAGGTTCTGGGTTTAAACCTGGTGGTGGAATATTTCTGTGTGGAGTTTGAACGTTCTAATCATGCCTGTATGGGTTTCCTCTGGGTGCCCTGGTTTCTTCCCATAGTCAAGCACATTAAGAAGTTAAGTGGGATATTCCCCATAGATGTGAACAAGTGTGAATGCTAGTTAATGCAGAAAGGGAAATGTCAAGCGACCATGCAAAGTCAGTGAAAGCCAATGAAATAATCAATGAGAGATGAAATTTTCTCAAGCGATGTGAAGTGGGCGGGTATGGAGTTCAAAGATTGCTATTCAATCAGACTTTAAAGATATTATTAATTGAAAGATGCTGCCAAACACTGAGCTCCCTTAAACATATTCCACAGAAAAACAATGAAGAGGAGTTCATACACAGAACTTTCACACAGAAATTTTACATGGAAAATAAGCAGAAATGCCATACTTGGGTCCATGTTTCTGAAATGGTCAGTATTTCCCACGAGTATATATTTATATACATTTAACCCTTCCTCGTACATGAAGAACAAGAGTCTCTGTTCTATATTTGCTGCACAATCATAATAACAATAATAAGCTATTTATCATGATAATGTTAGCAAACTTAAGCTTAATAATAAGTTAATGCTAATCTAATTATAATTAGTAACAATTATTATTAGTGAACTACATATATACTGCTTACAGGTCTATACTTCCTGTAGGGAACTATCTGTTCACTGCTCATGGTTTCAGTCAGAGACATAGGGGTTACCTAGGCAACCAAAGTTGACCACAAGCAAGATTTGCTTGTGTCATGAGGTGGATTCCTTCGTCGCTTAAATTGTTTGTCACTCATTGCTTCCTGTGTGGACGCTGCTTTAGACAGGCTGCCGAGCTGTTCAGTCTGCGCCACGCCTTTCATCCAAAGTCAGCAAGAATTGAACACAGCAAACTCTCACCATGATACATAAGTGGTATATTTAATGGGTTGGAAGAATAGTATACTTGCTGACAACATGCACTTGAGTAAAAAGTGAAATTCAAAATAAAAATTTGCAGAGATTATGATTTTATTACTATTATTATTATCTTATTTGTGATCCTCCAGCACCAAACCAGTCACACAGGACAAATACGGACACATTAAGATTAAACTACATGGGTTATAAAAAAAAAAAAAGATACTAGGAACAAATAGTTAATCCTTTACACAAAGTTTCATGAATATATTTCACATTGTCATGATTATTCATTAATGACATAATAATATTAATGACTAAACTGTTTGGTTTGTTAATCTAACATGACATGGTTGTATTAGTGAGGCTGGAAGCATTAAATAAGGAAATAATCTAAAGATGTAGGATTTACAGCTGGGCACATTACATTGTATGGTGTTGTAATCCGAAACAGGTCAATAAGTGTTCTCAGGCAGAAACCGAGATGTAGGACACTTCCAAACAGTGTGAGGTACTCACCATGCTTTCTGAAGACCCTGGTGATTGTCTCATACACATACTGCTGCAGTTTTGCACTGTTGAAATTAAAACTGCCCTGGGGTAAAACAAAAAAGCGTGGGGTCACAGTTAATACACTATGACTGTGAGGGTGTTTAAAACACAGCTGGTTTTATACGAATGGGATGGTGAGACTCTAGGAAAGAAGTGCTTGGAAAAAAAAAAAAAAAAAAGGTGAATACTGACATCTAGGGTTGAGTAAGGAATAATGCACTAAACTGTCAGTGCAGAATGAACCGAATTTAAAGTGTGCCAACGTCGGCCTTTAGATTATCTTCAGATTCCAATGGTATATTCTTTAGCACAGATATCAATACTGTTAACACAAGAGAGGAAAAAAAAAACTTATCCTAAAACCATCTTTGTTAGAACAGCGTAAATGATCTAATATGTTGGTTATTTATAACTGATATTTAAATACAATGTAATGTACAATGTAATGTAAGTGTTGTACTTTATAAACAGATACTGCAAGAGTACAATCATGAAAGAAAAAAAAAAAAAAAAAAAAAAAGTCCAAAGACATTGTGTTAGCCCTGCGACCTAGGACCCTGATAACTTGGCGACCTTGGAAGGATTTGCTCAAGCTTCCCGTGATACTAACAGATAAATGGTACAGATAATGGCTGGACAGACGGTCTCTGCTGAAGTATTTTCTTAGGTTTCTTTGCCGAGTAAGCAAGCCCATGCCAAATACTATACCATACCTTGCAACACCAACACCATTTGGCCTGTCTCAATCCTCCCGATGTAAATGATAAGTTTCTTCAAATAAGAAATGTTTTAAAAAATGAACTTCGTACAATAAACAGTCTCAGAGATAGTCTCTATTTTTATGTTTGTATTATTCCAGATGAAATAAACGTTGTGAAAAAAAGCATTAAGCTTTTTTTCCTTTTTTTCATGATGCCATGTCCAACACTTTACACAAAACTGTAGTTCAAATCACACTATCAACACATTATATCTTCTCAGTTATCTCATACATTCTGTAAAAAGTTAAATCTTTCATTTTTAACTATTTACTCATTTCAAAGGCTACAGATAATGATTCTACATAGACAGACCTTTCCTACTTGCCCATTTGATCAACTGATGTCAATAGAAAGCTAAATATATATCATTGGTTGTGATATGCATGTAAATTAACCAAAGCACTGTGCCTCAAATCGAGAGTGTATCAGTTGTCAGGAGTGCTACTCCGATTATGCCTATTATGGACTTCCTGTATATCTAAGTTAAACATTATGATTCCAATCAGGGTTCTTGTGATCAGTGGTGGTTGGTACTACTGTATTATCTACACTGAAAGTTTCAGCTATTTTCCTTTGCTAATTGTTGCTGATGCATGATCACTGGTGTCATGAGTGTTACCCTTCTTGTACGAAATGTACAGTGGTTGAAATCAAGCTATGAGTCTGCCAGATTTATCTTTTTGAATTGAATGTACACGTTTTCTGCGACTAGAAAATAATATTTTGATCTGCTCTGTACAATATTACACAAAATCATTCACTTTATGCAACATTTTATTGTTGGCACCTTTGTCATGCTTTTATTTTTGAGGCAGGCCATTTCATAATTTTGTGCCTTGTGTCACTGATATTATGGCATAACATCACATTCTTTTTTAATATCCATAACTGCTGCTTTAACCAAAAATGAAACATGTAACTTCTGATTTATACAGCTTTTGTATTAAAGCCATGTTACCTTATAAATGTCCATATCATAGGTGTAGTCCATCACTGGAGAAATGCTCTGGGAGAACAGCTGGCACACCATAGTGCGGTAGGCCTTGCCATTGACGTTAGCCATGGTGTGCTGCAGCACTTCATGTAGCTCTGATTCCTCCATTTGTGGAGGAGGAAGAAGATCACTTTTCAAAAGTTCAACTGCTGTGGGCCTCTGGGCAGGGTCATGGTTTAGCAGCCAACAAATCACCTTCCTCTATATCCAGACAAGATAAGGGATGATTCACTGCTGTTTAGTTAAAGATTTTTTAAAAAAAAAAGAAACAAAGAAAGAAAAAAAAATCTGCCTTAAAAAGCTCACCTGTGTTCCCTTCTCATATTCAAAAAAATCATAAGGAAAATCAATCGACTCCTGCAAAGAGAATAAACAGATTCAAAAATAAAGGCATGCACTGGGACAAATTTCTTGCTCCTTTATGTTAATTGTGTGCAATCTAGTCACATTTCTCTGATTTCTGACTAACCTTAACACCAGAACAATATAAATACTATTACTAATTATCAATATAGACCAAAATCACCTTTTTGAACCAGAATAGGTTCCTCATAAAGTATCTATTTAAAATTGATGGAAATACTTGCCCTCAGCTGCATCAAAATAAACATTACAAACATAAGCATAACTGCCTTAAATAATTTGCCTTAAAATCAAAACTGTACTTTAATCACATTAACCTTCATTTTGTTCTTTTTTTCTGTCAAGCTCAGGTACAGTTTAAGCCCCAGCAATGTTTTAAAAGTATAATTTTAACTAATGCTGGAGAAACAGATCCGTGATTCATGAAACCATCTCATGATATGCCGCAGTGATTTAGAGGGGAATAAATATATGTATTTTTCATCCACAGGTGTTTTTTTATTACATCTACAAAGTTGCAGTCTGCTTAAATGCATCTGATAGTTTGCATTAGCGTGTTTAAAATTTGTGGTTTGTTTCACTCTTACAAGTGAGTTCAATTGTTTATTCGACATCACTTCCACCCCACTTTTATTATACTTTATAAGAAGGCTTTTATTAAGTTTGGTTAAATTCCCCTTTAAGTGTATTTACTGAATCAGCTTCAGCTGCACTTTAACCCTACATTTACATATGCAAGCATAAGTTTGATTTTATAGAAAGGTAAAAAAAAACATGGGTCATTGTGTTTAAGTTTCCAAATGGGGTTTCACTATATTGCTATGTAATTGTAACAGCCATGTGCAAACAAACTAGTTTATTTTTTATAGTTTTTTAATTTTTTTTGTCTCAGCATAGATTAGTGCCCCCTATATATTTCTGGGGTGGTACCGTGTTTCCCCGATAATAAGACACTGTCTTAATTTTTTTTTTTCAGTTCAAAAAACACCATAGGGCTTATTTTCGGGGTAGATCTTATTTTAATTAACATTAACAGCAATTTTAATAAACAGGTAAGTGAGTCCTCCACAACTGCTTTCTTGTACTCAATGGTGTAGCTCTTCCTTTTTGCACTCATGTCTGGGGTCAAAACAGACAGAATAATACCGGTTAATAAAGTGATGACCGTTATGCTCCCTCATTCCTGCTTTTATCCCATCATGCCCCTCAGTCCTGCTTTATAATACTTTGCCTACTGGGGGTTTTTTTTCTTAATTTCCTCTTTTATTGTCTCTCCTCTGCGGCGCTGCTGTAAATAGCGCTGGCGCGCGTGCATTCACAGAAAATGAGGGGAGGGTGCGGACAAAATATGTATTTAGCTAGGTCTTATTTTTGGGGTAGGGCTTATTTTGGTCCGTTCTGCAGAAGCAAGGGTAGGTCTTATTATCGGGGAAACAGGGTAGATAATATCATATGAGCCACATTTTGGTGCAGTTGACAGAAAAAAGTAGATGGAAATACTTGCCCTCAGCTGCATCAAAATAAACATTACAAACATAAGCATACCTGCCTTAAATAATTTGCCTTAAAAACAAAACTGTACTTTAATCTCATATCATTTTGTTTTTTTTCTGTCACGTATGAGCTAAGGTACAGTTTAAGTCCCAGCAATGCTTGAAAAGTATAATTATAGCACTTGTATAGAAAATAATAATAATAGGACACACACAACAGCTACACCTGCTTTCTGTCGGCCTCAATTAGAAATCTATAAAACTACTGATGGTAAAATTATTCCACATTCTTTATGAGAACACTTGCACCCATAAAATAAATTGCAAAATAAATATGAAATAGGTATTGTGGTACTCTGTCAATAATGGAGTGGCCAGTGCAGTCACCGAATCTCAAACCAATTTAGCTGTTGTGCAAGCAGCTTGACTGTATGGTATAGAGGAAATGACCATCAAGCCAGTCCAACTTGTGGGAGGTCATACATAAAAATGTCATACAGACAAGTCGATTTATTTGGGCGCGTAAAAACGCCCCAAATGCCACTGATTCGGCCCAAAAAGCAACAATCTGAGGTGCCAGAGCACACCCAGGAAGAGAAGGAAGCGTATGAGGAGAAAAGAGAGCGTTTTTGTTTTGGATTCTTGGCTGCAGGTACATTGAAAATATCAGTCAGAAATTGGCGTCGTTCACTTTCCAACCACCG
>JAQMYF010000023.1:27195106-27210976 GCA_030014195.1 Neosilurus mollespiculum | reverse complement strand
TTCTCTTAAGAAAGCCAAAACTTCACTTTTACTACTTAAATGTTCAGGTTTGAGGGTTTGTTAACATTTTGGATTGATCAAGAGCACCGTATAGTTGTACAATAACATTTAATCCTCAAAAATACAACTTGCCTAATAATTATGCACACAGTGTAGCATGTATTAGTGAGTATACACAGTGTTAAAAAAAACAAAACCATTAATTAGGTTCAGTGTTAAAATTAAAGATGAAGCATTTGGATTTGCTGCTTTACCTGTTGGATCTGATTTTAGGAGACCTGAACTGTTGTCCTCCACCTCCAGTATGCCTGAAGCCTATAAAACAACAGGTATGCTGTAAAACTTTCCAATTCGTATGACAATAACACTAAACTTACTTAACATAAAATACATCAATCAATCCATACAAAACTTATAATAATAATAATAATAATAATAATAATAATAATAACTAGAAAAATTCCTTTAGAAACTTTGAGATGTGGCTGCAACTGCTGCCGTAAAATATGTGAAAACTGGCTTGCTGGACTGTAAAACACAGAAATATTCCTCACAGTTTGCACAGGTTTCTAAGAAGCTGTGACAAAACAGGTGGTGATAAATTAAAGAATCAAAGCATATCTGCTTTAACTGTAACCGTTATTGTGGGGTTTAAGCCAAGCTCTATACCAGGGCTATTCAATTAATTTGGAATGAGGGCCGGGTCATGAAAACAATCCCAAATGAGGGGAGGAGAGAGGATTCCTCGAAAGGTAATTGGTCCACTATAGCATGTTGTGACATAGTGAGGCGGGTCAAACGAATTAATTTTTTTTAGATGAGCGTGTTAAAACCAATTTAAATAAAGTATTAATACAAAAAACAAAGGTGTTGTCAGGATACTGGGCAGTGGGTAGAAAAATCATATTTCTCTTGAAACAATAGAGTGGATGAATGGATTTATGGTGTTTTGGAAAAGAGCTCTTCATATATTGTATTTTGTAAATGGGTAATGACATTAGTACACTGTATTATATCAAGATATACAGGTCCAAAGCATTTCTACATTCAGATGATTAAAAAAATACACCACGCTGAGTAATCAATCCAGGGGAGTCGTATCACAGACATTTAGAATTTATAACTAACAGACAACATCCAGTTCACACAACTGTTCCAGCAAAAACAACAGGAGTGTAAAATGGTATTACATTTACAGTTAAAGCATTTAGCAGATGCTCTTATACAGATTGACTTACAGAAGAGTTTTAAAGTCACTATCAGTGAATATATTCTTATACTGGTTAATTTGGACACAGACTAAGTATACCATCATTAATATTCTTTATATTAATACAACTATAAAAATATATGGGTAAATAGTATTATTATTCAGAATATTGAATAATAAAATAACAATATTAGAAGTGGATTTAAGTGAATATCAAGAAAGAAAAGCAAGGCTTTGAATTATAATAATACTAAGAGAAAGATGTAAAAAGGGAAGAAGTATGCCATTAAAGCGTTAACTGTTTTACGGGTATGGGACGGGTGACAGAGAGAGACAGACAGAGAGGGAGAGTGTGTGTGTGTGTGAGAGTGAGAGAGAGAGAGAGAGAGAGAGAGAGAGAGATGGAGAGAGAGAGAGAGAGAAAGAGAGAGAGGACGAGCACGGGAAGTGCCAGAACGCTGCAGTGTGGCGCATGACCTGCACCTGACCACAATAAACTGGCAGTTACTAACAGTTTGAAACTGAAGTAATATTCTAATAATCTTAGGCACATGTCTTGCTTTTAGTGTTCTGATTTGAAAACCGTATTTCCCATTGCATTGAGGTTGACAGCGTTTGAAAGCTAAGAATTTGGTGAACACAGATATAAATTTTTCCGCCGTACTGTAAAAAGTGTTTAAACAGTCACAATTTAAACATGCCCCTCAAAATTATTTTATAAACTCTATTTTGTATTGAGTTCTATGCAGTAATTCTCGGTACAGCTGTCGCCATTTCACTTCTACAAGTGCTGTTGACTCGAAAGTTCCATGGTCAGAACCAGTTCTCCTCCGTTTTTATGTAAAATTTATTGGTGTTGAGTAAAAATTATGGGAGCAGGAGTGAGTTAAAAAAAAAACTTTTTTTAAGATAATCTTCTCTTTTTTCACACTCTAAGATGACATCACGCACTCTGGCCCAGAACATTACACACAGTAGACACCCATCATAAACACACAAACAGACTCAGAAATCCTTATGACACTTGATCAAAGATTAAGAAAGAAATCGGAAAAAGTAGCAAAAAGCCATCAGACTTCAGTGTCTACGTTTTAAAAGTTCAACCAAGTTTCTATGTGAAAGTATGGCTTCTTGCTGAGGGGTTAAAGTGAGGTGGGTTATATGATCGTTTTTCGACCTCTCCCCATTCATTTCAGTGAGAGTTTTTGGAATGGTTTTTGGCTAACCGTGTTGCCATGGTAACACGAAACGGCAATAAAATTAATAGCACACTTCACGTCACCGAGACACACGTTCTGATATATACATTGCGTTGGTGCACTTTGCTGTTCAGCCCACATTAACTGCAATGGAAGAATAATAATAAAAAGAGAATTAAGAGCCCATTTTTTCTGGGTGAATAGTAATGTGTGTCTGCTCTTAAGCAGACGCATAATAACAATAATAATAAAAATAAAAACCTAAATCATTATTATAATTTAATTGTAGAATTACCATACCAGTGACCCTCAGTGTAATCACTGTTTAAATCAGTTTAAGTATTGAAAGGACGGTCAGTACGGATGTTAGCACACTGTGAATAAAAATCCCCGATAGCCTTGCTGTACCATGGTGGCTGGATGGTCAGTAGCCAAGCCAAAGTCTCCAATCTTGACATGGTCCCGAGAGTCCAGGAAAATATTGACAGGCTTCAAATCTCGGTGTATCATTCCCTGAGGATATAGGCAGAAAATGATCATGCACCCTGCACCATTAGCCCATATAGCTAAACCCAAAATAACAGGTTGCCAACCCCCCAAAAAAAAATCATTTCTGATTTTCACTGCAACAATGCATGCCTGTAATAAAAGGTCAAAAATGTTCCACCTGTTCATGAATGTACGCAATACCATCCAGGATCTCCCTGAAGAGTCTCCAGAGGCGACTGCTGTCCTGGTAAAGGCCCTGGTCTATTGTGTCCCTCAAAGTACTTTTTTCACAGTACTCCATCTGGAACACACACAGAAAAAAAATGCAATTAATCTAAGCTAGTGGGCATTTTTATTTCTCACGAACACAAATATACATATAATAGTCAATAGTATGTGGACAATTATTAAACATCAACGTTATCTGAACATACTTTTCAAAGAAATTCAATGGCCACCAGGCAAATTATTCCACCATCGAAAAAGAGACGTTAGCTCTAATTCTAGCAATGCAACCGAAGTACACCTATCCTCTTCCAGTCAACCCATACTAGTATATACCGACCACAACCCATTGATATTCCTAGACTGAATAAAAGGCAAATACAGAAAGTTGTTGGGTTGGAGTTTAAAGAGCTCATGACACCACAAAATACACAAACTAAAACCAAAAAAATAGAAAGTACACACAAAATAAAACATTTAGTGTGCTGACAGAAACCACCTTTTGCCAGCAGTTGGTGCTATTACTATGTGTGTTCGTAGTTTGTGTTCTGTAGTAACCAATCAGAGTGGTCTAACAAAGCAAGAACAGGAAATGGTTTTCAGATAAGTTGTTATGAACGAATGAGAGAGTTCGGAGCTGGTGTTCAATCTGTATCCATCCTCTTGGTTGCTTGAGGAAAGCACTGCCTGTGTTTTTAGTTGTTAAAATGTCTTAAAAAAAACAACAACATACGACTGTTTTTGATGTTTTGACTATGTTTAAATTTTGATATAGGAATAGTTTGTCAGGCCATGTGGCAGTAGAGTTCAGTTTAATAGCTTATCCTCCTCAAGCTGTAAAAGAAATGTTTGCCTTTCTTGTGTGCTTTTTCTATACTATTTGTGAAAAATGTGTAAGTGGATATTTAACTAGTAAACCGTTCATATAATCTGCCTTTGTCACATGTTATGTTTAATATTGTTTAAAGGAACCTATATTTGTAAACAAAAGAAAATATTTTTTGTTGACCTCTTTTAGCTTCAGTCTCTCAACGTGCTGAGGAAAACGTTAATAAAGAAGACAATACTCCTGTCACTTGTTGAAGAGTTTATCTGTCTACATAACTGTGCTCAGGCATAACAGTGAAAAGGTAGCATTCCATCCACGACAATAAACCTCAGTTGGACATGGAGACCAGTTTCTTTTCTATATTCAAAGATGACTCAGAAAGGAGATGATAAAGTTGCGTCTATCAGGACTTCCGCATCCAAATCATTAAGGGCCTCCAGTAAGTCATCAGCATGTATGGCTGCAGTAAATGCCCATGCTAAAGCTGAAGCTACAAGGGCAAGAGCAATATTTGCGCAAAAAGAAATAGAGATGAGGGTGAAGCAAGCAGAGCTTAAAGTGGAAGAAACACGCTTGGAAGCAACACTGGAAGCACTTCATCAGCAGCGTAATGCAGATGCAGCCCTCCCACCATGCATTCTCAGGAGCGCACTAGTGAGTATGTAAAGAATCAGTTTCTCCACACGGATAAATTGACAGCTCATGAATATGTCAAGACAGGATGCACCACATATTTCCCAGAAAAGCGAGAAGCTGACACAGTCGACCTTGACCTTATACGCCTGACAAGACCTATTAGAATGAAGGTGTTTTCCAGCCACCCAAGCTTTCCACAGTGGATGACCCACCACCAGTCTTCATGCCTCAAACTTCTGTACGAGAGAACAATAATATGTCTGAGCTCACCAGGTTTTTAGTGAAACGTGATCTGCTTAGTGGTGGGCTCACAAAGTTCAGCAACAAGCCAGGTGATCTCTGTTCATCGTTTGAAAACACAATTAGGAGGTTCATTCATTTTCTGAACCGCTTATTCCTAATTAGGGACGCGGGGAGGCTGGCGCCCATCTCAGCCGACTCTGGGCGAGGGCGGGGTACAACCTAGACAGCTCGCCAGGCCATCGCAGGTCCCTGCGAGCTGGTACAGATAATTGAGATTTATTAAACTGAATTTAAATTAGAATTCTGAAATCTGCTTTGCTTTCTTTTCTCTTAAAATTATGGGAAATGATGTAATCAAATGACCTGTAAAGTTTTATATATGAACTCCAAGGTATTTGTAATCCACCATTTCCACATTGACGCCCTGGAAGGAAACAGGGGATGGTGTTTTGGATCTCCTAAAATCTACAGTCAGTTCCTTGGTCTTTGTCACATTAAGCTGCAGAGGATTCTGCTCACACCATGAGATAAAGGAATCCAAAGCAGCCCGATATTCTGTCTCCTCACCTCCTCTGATACATCCAACTACAGCAGAGTCATTAGAAAACCTCTAAAGATAGCAGGACTCTGTGCAGTAGTGGCAGTTCATTGTGAAAAGGGTGAAGAGAGGCATCCACCTGCATCGCTTTCAGCTTCTCACCCAGGAAGCTCGGCCTGATGGTATTGAATGCACTGAAAAAACAAAAAAATTTAAAATAAAAACAAGACCCTTACAGGCTGGTCCACATGGGTGTAGACACAGTTAAGCAGGTAGATGATGGCATCCTCGACTCCAAGACGGGGATGGTAAGTGAACTGAAGGGGGTCCAGATGTGGTCTAGGATCAGAGTTGATCCAGTATGAGTCTCTCAAGGGTCTTCATGACATGTGAAATCAGTGCCATGGGTCTGTAATCCTGGGGGACACTGGGACGCAGGGTCTTTGGTACAGGAACGAGGCATGACGTCTTCCACTGCACTGGGACCCTCTGTAGACTCAGGCTCATCATGAAGATGTAATGTAAGACGCCACAGAGCTGGGGACACAGGCTTTAAGAACATGGGGGCTCACCACATCCGGTCCTGCTGCCTTGCCTGAGTGGAGTCTTTTCAGCTGTCTCTGAACCTGGTTATCGGTGAAGTAGACAGGTGGGGGAGGTGTGTCATGTCTATCACAGGAGGCAAAGGTGCAGTAAGGAGAGGGAGGGAGAGAGGGTGGTGTGGCAGGGGGTTTCAGGTTTGCTCCTGACAAGTTAGAATGGGGCTGAACAGTAGCCGCAGTGTTGAATCTAATAAACAAATTCAGCTCATTGGCCCTGTCCTCACCACCCTCATAGCATGAACAGTGTCACATGCAGCAGTTGGGATGGCAGAAGGAGGAGCATAAAGAGCCACTAAGATGACATGAGAAGGCAAAAAATACGGTCTGAGTTCAACAGCACATAGTTCAATGTCCGGTCCACAACTCCGCTCTTTGATGGTTATGTGGGCGGGGTTACACCACCGTTTACTGACAAGAACGGCAAGCCCGTTCAATTTACCGCTCGCAGTGCAGTCTCTGTTGGACCAGAGTGTGAAAGCCTGCGATGGATTCGTTGTCATCAGGAATATCCTGGTGCAGCCATGACTCCACGAAGCACATGAAACTACACTCCCGATACTCCCTCTGACTCCAGGATAGCGCTGTCAGCTCATCCATCTTATGAGTACAGTAAAGCGTATATAAGTGCAGTAGTTCTAAATTGTGGACTTCATTGTTTGCAGGTAAATCAAATGCCAAACAAGCAAACAGCACACATGATTTACGTGTGATATAATTAGTTATAATGAGTGGCTTATTTGACAGAAAAAACAAAAACAAACAAAAAAAACCCCCAGCTTATTCATTGGTAAATAAAACAACTACACGTTATGTACTGGTACAAAGAAGCAGATGATAACAGTTAAGACCACTTAGCATAGCCTACTCATTGCAGCTAAACCAGCCGAAAAAGCAGCCGATATAATTATTTATAACCAGTGTCTTTCTTATGAATATAAACAAAACTACACACAAAAAAAAGAGTTTTACATGTACGCTCACAGGTTATAAAATGTTCACTGCAAACGCAGATCCAATCCTTGTTTACATCCAAATCCGCTATGTAACTGAACCATTTAGCTCGCCTTTTTCTGGAGAATTATTCCGCATGCGCGCACTGGTTTTTTAATAATTGCCAGTACTTGATAAATCCTCTTGTCCTTTTCCCTCTCTCTGTGGTTAGAGCAACCAACTACAGCACATTTTATTCAGCATGTCATCTCCACTCGCAAACACAGCCTCTGCCGGGCTGCCAACATGGAGCCGGCATAGTACCTTTACTTCGGTTTCCAGGCTGTGACGCGTATTGAAGACTATCCATACATACTGAAATAAATAGTTAGCACCCTTGAGACCTTTCTGCAGTCAAATGAGACATGTTGGTCATAACAGTGCAGTTCTGTAAATAAATCTATATAGTAAAGCTGAAATAAAATTGTAGGACAAAAAAAAGAAGTCTCAACTGGAATACTATTTTTTAATATACCACTTAAAGCTAATGTCATTGTCACACCAGCTTACAAGAATAAATGCTAACAAGGACAGGATGGTCACAAGGATTTAGCAAAAAAAGTACTTCTAGAGTTCCCGAGTGGCAAACTGACAAAGTGGGCCACTATTATCCTGGAGAGTGCAAGCTCGAATCCAGGTTGATGTACACAGCCATCCGTGGCCAGGAGCTTGCAGGAGCTGATTGGAAGAGCTCTCACAGGAGGGAGGGATTGCATCTGTTCACCTCCCTGTCACTTCGAGAGATCACCGGCTAATCTTGTGGATTCGTGAGCTCATGAGTACAAGAGAACAGATAGCACTTTACCTCTGAGTTATGTTAAACTGGCCCTGAATATGCATGTACTGCAACTTGAAAATATGTAGGCAGCAAGCATCACGTGTTTCAGAGGAAACACACTTGCTTTTGCGCCCATGGTTGGTGGTCATTATGTGATAAGGACACTTGATATTACTTGACAAGTGGGAATTGGCTATGGCTGAATAAGGCAGTGAAATCGATGGAAAAAGTTTTAAACGTACCTTTGATTGATACATTGAAATGTTTGATTAAGTCCACTGTAGCTGCATGACTCATGCACTGTGAGCCAAAATATCACAAAGGGACATGTTTATTGCACCAGTAAAGTATATTAGGGTCTAGCTGTTTGGACTTTGATGTGAGGCTTTCATCATAGAAAAGCAGGTGGCCTGGCCAACTTGGTCAGTGTGTTACTTAATAATGAACGGAATCAGGCCCAATTTAGTGATGCTGTCTTGTCACCTCCATATGCAAAAGTAACCACAACCTTGGAGATGAGAAACAGGGCAGTGGTGACTTAGTGGTTAAGGCGATGGGTTATTAATCCAAAGGTCAGCGGTCCAAATCTCACTATCACCACTGTTGGGCCCTTGAGCAAGGCCCTTAACCCTCAATTGCTCAGTTATATAAGAATGATAATTATAAGTCACTCTGGATAAGGGCGTCTGCCAAATACTATAAATGTAAAACATTACTCTGAATATTGTCAATCAAACTGTGGTCTGAAATGGCATTCAGAATACAAACCATCTCTGCCTGAAGCATTATATAATAAGCTCACAGATTCACAGGCACTTCACAGGATACCATTTCATCATTATTATTAGCAGTAGCCATGAGTCGGTAAGATTTACACTGCGCAAAACTAAGCTACAGGCATTTGTTGCTGATGGGCTGTAGCATATGCAACATGTTTTACACTTACACAGATATGAGTCTGTAGCAATAAGACCCTTCATTCCCAGCTTGAAAGATTTTTGGAACAAGTAGAACTGATCATTGCTTGGAATGGGCTTAACCTGGTTTAAAACGACACTAGCCCATTCTGAGGAGACAAGCTTACAATGCACAGAAGTACAATGTACAGAAGAGTACATTTGTTAGTAGAAAAGTGAGAAATGCTTTTCTTTACACACACACACACACACACACACACACACACACACACACACACACACACACACACACACACAGTCAAAAGCCTTAAAAGGCCTATTTATGGTTCTACATCGCATTCAAGCATGGACCTACAGGGTAGATATATACTACATGCATGAATGATTAATGGTTCTGATTCCAATCTACACTGAAGGGAGGAGAAGCAATAAATTGGTTGAAATTGTGAAGCTATACACATTTTATTGACAGCTATTTATGATATAATGATATTTATTTAATCCTATGTAATTCTCCTCTGAGAAACAAGAGATTTCACAAAGAAGTCTTCCTCGTGTGTATAAACTCACTGACTGCATGCAAAATGCTAAATTTTTTGTATTTATTCTTGAATACCATAGAAATTAGTGATTTCTATAAAAACAATTCATTACAACTTATGTATTAATATAAAATAAACATCAATGTACAAACAGAACTACTGTCAGTACTAGTGTGAAGTCAGCTTTAGCTTTACATAACATATTATGCCTTTTAAGACCTGATCTGAATTTTGTTTTTAAAAAAAGTGTTGTTTTTGCCAGGAAAACGAGTTGAAAAATCACACAGTTTAAACATGGTTTAAGCTCACTGCCTGCATGGACTCACCTGTATATAGAGATAATGTGCAAAAAGGGCAGGTCTTTCAGATATCGAGCTCTCTACTGTGTCCACTCCTGGTCTTTTACTCAATTCTTCCTGTATGGCACAGAGAAGAAACAATCCCATGAAACAAACGAAAAAAATGGTGATTGCTATAAAAAAAAAAAAAAAAATTATCTTAGCCTCAAAACACATTACGGACCTCCACAATACTGTCTCTGCTCGCATCACAATTGTCAAAGATGATGTCACTTTCTGAGTCGCTGTTCGATGGTCTGTAAAAATGGACAATTAGATCAAACCAAAAATGTGATCAGTCTGCTGTCCTATTTTACTCATCAAAAAACAAACAATGATGCTTTATGCATGTGACCTGGCAATATGAAAGTAATTTTTGTTTAGAGTTCCTGAAGAGGAACGTGAAAACCAAACTCCAAGTCTTTTTTCCCCCCAACCCCACTTTAGTGAAAAAAAAAAATCAACTTATACTACAGTGAAGATTATTTAATTAACTTTTTAATGAACTAATCGACTACAGTTTTAATGAACACATTGTATTTTTTTTCTTTTCATAAAGTAGTAATTCACCACATGACAAGAGCAGACAAGAGAAAAACTAGTTTTAAGCACTGTCATTATTCCACTGTAAGGACAGTTCTAACAACTGAAACAGTCCAGGTCTGGCCCCCCAGCAAATTCAGTCAAAGAATAGAGCGTTTCCCCCCAAAAAACTGATACAGGACAAGACATTAGGATGGGGGGTGGGGTAGCATTGGCTGTGGAGGCAGACCCAAGGCCATCTGCATTAGCTTCACATTAGGGAACATGAAAGGAGTGAGGGACTCCACTGCTTCTCCCTTCAACAGGATCGCCCTTGTCGATTTCCCACTGGAGTAGATGCAAAATGAGACCGTGAGACACACTTTTGTCCAAGTGAGTGTAATTGATGGCCAAAACCTCCAACCCAATGTTGCACTCTCCTACCTGTACTTCAATTTTAAGGATATATTATATCAACTGGACACTGGATGACAGGAAAGATGACCCAGTTGAACAACCTTGAAGGAACCCCATGGAACCCCATCATAACCCCATGGACGAACAGTTAGGGCAGGATAAGTCACAAAACCTTTATAATATTATGGCCATTTCTATTGGCCAGGCATTTGTGACGATGATCGTTTGGTGGTGTGTAACATGCTTCAAAGGCCACCTAGGTAATCTGCTAGCCACAAAGAATTGGCATGAATCTCACTGGGCAATTACAGTGGGCTACACAAAGGCATAGCTTTGTGCTTCTCTAAGTAGTTAATGTAATGCAATGCCAGAAGCAGTGCCTTTGCATGGCATTTCTATGCAGTGTTGCAGAGGAATTCTTCTACATTATCCCCCAAGCACAACTTTCATGTCATTCACACTTCAATAAGCTCTACAAATTATTATCCATTAAATCTATCTGAACCAGGTTATACCATCTGCAGACAGACTGGTAAAATGGTTTAATCCCACATTTAAAACCATGATTCCTTACCTCATGCATGAAAATACATGAAATTGCCATAAGTTGAGCTCCTGTTAGTTGCTGTATGAAATTCTATGAAGAAGGAGGGACCTCCTTCTAGCAAAAATCAAATTCATCCTGATCTTCACCTGAAATGAAAACTTCACACCTCGTGTCACACCTCCCAAGAGAATTTGCTGCAGGCACAAAAATAACTATCCTGGTTGTATAATGATTTTTTTTGCTGGTGGCCATTTAAACACTGGTTCACTGGACAGAGGGCTGGGGGTCATTTTGTCCCAGGTTGTGGAGTGGGAGGAGGGTCCACTGCTGTACATCAGCAACAAGCTGTCTTACAGCACAACAGAGAAAGAGTTTCTGAACTTCAAACATTAGATCCTTACTCTCCATTACTACCTGCTTTTGCACCCTCCTGCCAGAGGGGTAATGGGGTGGTGGTATGTGGTAGTCTGGGTGTAATCAAGCAACAGGTGTTGCAGAGAAGAGTCATGGAATCACCAAACAAAAACGCCACTCGTGCCTTATTTAACGTTTTCCCGTACCTTATTACGCCGAAGGAAAAGGGGAAAAAGAGCCGGAGGCCTGGTCAGGCTGAGGAGCAGACAACACCGTAACCTGCTTCCCAGCATTCTTCTAGCTAAGGCTCAAAGTTTGAAAATCAAGCTGGATGAACTACGCGCCAGGATGACCTTCCACCAGGACATTAGGGACTGCAATGTCTTTATTTTTTACGGAGACATGGCTGGACCCCTCAGTCCCCGACTCAGCTATTGTTCCTAAGAGCCTCTCCATTCACTGCTAGGACCAGACAGACGAATCGGGAAAGTGACATGTGCATTATAACCAACAAGCAGTGGTGTGTGGACATACAAACAAGGCAAACCTGAAGAAAGTTCTGCCGAGGTACTACCAGCACATAGACATTCCAATGCATGGCCATGTGTCTGGACAGTGTTTACACATCGCTTGCACATGCCTACAAAGCCCGCCAATCAATGGTTTCAATCGTTTGTGCTACGTTTGTGCTGATTTTGTTGTTATTTTAAAGTTATTAATATTTTATTCCTTACACATGTGACATCACCAGCCCCCCTCACCATGTCCAAATCATACCGAAATGAACTCAATCGTTTGTGCTGTTCAAAGAAATTATTTTGCTGTTAAGATTTTAAAGTTATTTGCGTTTTATTTCTCACTGTGTGCATCAGCCCCCCCCACCGCGTCCAAATCTCACCAAAATCGTCTCAAACATTTGTGCTAAGTTTGTGCTGTTGTTCAAAGAAATAATTTTACTATTATGCTTTTAGTTTTTATATTTATACAAATATAAATAAGGATTGATACCAGTGCTAATCCAAGTACTTCTATATTAGGTAGGTTTTCAGTCCTCAAAAACACTCAGACACCAAGGGAGTCAGCGGTTCAGACATCTAGAGCAAGTTCATTCCACCTCTTCAGTGTTTTCCTTGCACCTTGATAGAAGGAGGGACCAGTGTAGCAGTGATGGAGAATCAAAGAGAGCTATGTGAAGTGCAGGGTGTTAAGAGCTTTTAGGTAGGAGGGTGTTGGTCCATTTTTTACTTTGTAGGCAAGCATTAGTGTTTTAAATCTTATGCGAGCAGTTACAGGAAGCCAGTGTAGAGTGTAGCAGTTTTGTGGAGAACTTGGGAGGGCTGAAAATGAGTCATACAGCTGCATTCTGGATCAGATGCAGAGGTTGAATAGCACTCAGAATCAGACCTGCCAGGAGTGAGCTGCAGTAGTCTAACGTTGAGATGACAAGAAACTGAACAAGTAGTTGAGTGGCCTTAGTAAAAAGAAATGGGCAAATCAGCATTTGTGTGGAGTATTCTCTATTTGAGATTTAGTATTTTCTTTCGCCCAATAATCGAACAAAGAGAAGTCTTCCTCTCTTAACTACAGAGCATGCTACCTTTCTTTATGCTCATCAAACAAATTAAATAGTGCTTTTCCAGGTTCTTGGATCAGACTAGGCTTCACACCAAGTACAAAGTGCACTTGTATTTAGGCGAACCAAACTATAGACCACTGATTTCTGGAGGACCCTGATACGGTCCCTTGGTGGACACCTAAGTTCAGAAAACTATGTTCATACTAAAAAAACGAGCCGAAACATCAGCTCAAGCTGACACCAGACCACAGCAGAAGCTCTAGTTAAAAAGCGCCACTGACAGTGGATATCTAGGGCTACTTAATGATTAAATGGAGCTTTAGAGGAGTAGCGGATTAAACAGAGATTTAGCTAGGAGCTTCATACTTATGTAAACTGCGTAAAGCCGTGAGGTCAATTTTGTTGTTGCATCCCTGCTCACATGCCCACACAGGCAACCCAACGCACCGTTGGCACTGAGTGCACTCACATTTCACAAAAAATTTTCTTGTTTAGTCAATGCTTTTTTTTCCTTGAGGAGAAATACATTTTCGAATACCACTGAAAAGACAGCAAGCTATAACTGATTCTGTTACTTTACTAAAATACGAGGGGTTTTTAAAAAGTTTTGAGCCTCACACATTTTTCCAGTTAGAAGGTACAATGCACCACACCAGATATACATCAATGTCTTAGCTACTGATTTCATATCTCCCATATAGGGAGGCGTTCGGGAGGCATTCTAATCAGATTCAACTCGCTGGCTGCAATTGTTTAGTCACAACTCTTAGTGGAAGAGACATAAGCCCCAGTGAGTTGGCAAAATGGACAAAACTGATTATAGAGCAGTAATAAAGTTTCTAGTCCTGCAGGGTCAATCTGCCAAACATGTTGAAGAGCGATTGCTTCCCCTTCTTCTGCAACTATCAAATGTTGAGTGAAGGAATTCCAGTATGGTAGAAAGAGTTTAGAAGATGACCGCCGGTCAGGACAGCCATCAACCAGTACCAGCCCAGAAAACACTGACACTGTGCACAAACTAGTGATGGAAAACCGCCGTATCACTCTCCATGAGTTAGAAGCAACAGGATTTTCATATGGATCTATACACGGCATACTTCATGACAAACTTGGATGTAATAAAGCTATAGAGGGTCACCATCAGCAGAGTCTTGCTAACTCGGTACAACACCAACCCAGATGATTTTCATTTTAGGGTTGTAACCTGTGATGAAACCCGGCTTTATCATTACAGTCCAGAGAGAAAACAGGAATTGATGGAATGGAAACATGCCACATCTCCAAAGACAAAGTTCAAAGCCACCGGGACCACCAAGAATTTATGGCGACAATTTTCTGCGACAGTCGGAAGAGTGATCCACATCTTCCTGCCTTATGGAACCACAATAAATGGGGAATATTTCAATAATCTACTGAAGCAGGTGTGCCAATCCATCAAGGAGAAACATAGCCGAAAATTTTGCAGTGGGATTCTGCTTCACCAGGACAAAGCACCAGTCCATACCAGCCAAGTTGCGATAGAAGCTGTGTGCAAGTGTGACTATGAACTCCTCCCTTAGCCACCCTATTCTCCAAACCAAGCCCCCAGCAAATTCCACCTCTTTCCCAGGTTGAAATAACACCTTCAGGGCCGGAGATTTAAGGATGATAAGCTGACTGCTGCTGTGGAGGGCTGGTTAGGGGACCAAGATGATGAGTTCTACCGATCGGGTATGAATGACTGACGAACTAAATGGAACAAGTGTATGGAGTTGGAAGGGGACTATGTTGAAAAAAAAAAAAGCAAGATAAATCCAAATATCTTGCTCATTCTGTGTGAGGCTCAAAACGTTTAGATATCCCCTCGTACATGCAAACATTTTCGGAGCTCAGCTTTTAGGCCATGCCTAAATATTTATATTACATGACACCCCAGGTTAACAAGAAGCATCTGACACTCTCCAATACTTTATCTGATCTCACACTAGGACATAGCAAAAACAAATGAATTGGTCTTGCTGTTCCAATACTTTGGGAGGGCACAGCATGAGAGTCCGGGTATGTGGGTTAGTCATTATTTCTCTGATCATGATATATACATACTACTACTACTACTACTACTACTACTAATAATAATAATAATAGCATTTTTAAATAATGAATTATTATCATTATCATAATAAGTAACTGGTTGTGTCTAGCCCTCATCACTTTACCTAGCAAAGCACTAACACCTACTGGAAATCATGTTAAATATAAGGTCAAACAAGGCTGAGACCATTTTTAAGATCTTAATTTTTAAGAGTTAATTCTTAGTTTTAAATGCTAATTTTCAACATTTTTTTCGATTCTTCAATGCCTTGTATGAATCTTTCCAACATTTTGTGTTAATACAGCTTGGAAATAGACCATCACTCTTACAAATACCCTCCCAAAAACAGTACCAAACTATACCATGTCACTGAGTTGGTACTATCAAGAGTACCTATTGTATGACTTTCACCTGCTAATGTGGATGTTTCTAAGAAAAGAAACCTCCTCAATGACAAGAAAAGGTACAGTTAGGTACATGTGAGTGCAGTTTATAATATGTGGAAAATGAGGCTAGACTGGAAATGATTCAAAATGAAAAAAAAATAATAATAAAAAATTAAAATGTATGCAACTGCATATGTATTCATTAATTCAGACAATGAAATTCACATAATTAACATAAGTCACTCTGGGTGCAAAATATTTGTCTACTGAGATCACATGATCTCAGTAGACAAACACCTAGAAAAGCATCAATCAAAGCTTCATTATGAAAAATACTTCCCAACAAGCCCAAATAAATTCTGAGAGTTCTGGTAAACTGTACCATTGGGATGCTGTCGCTCCCTCACTCTACATGCTCACCCAGGTCTGTTGACAGTGGAATGGCTGATTGCCCAACGTTG
>JAQMYF010000023.1:27166379-27190339 GCA_030014195.1 Neosilurus mollespiculum | reverse complement strand
TTGCCACTGTCGCCACAGGCTTGCTCATTAGGGATGTGTAGGGGTTGTAGAAAAATTTTTAGATTCCTCCCTAATTTTATTTTACTATGTAAAGCTGCTTTGTGACAAAGTCAATTGTAAAAAGCGCTATACAAATAAAACTGAATTAAACTGAAATAAATTCATAATTTAAAAAGGTATATAAAACAAATTTGCAAGCAATTCCTGACCCCAGAGTTGGAACTTACAAGAAAGACGGACAGAACACGTCTGCTTCATCTTCATCATCCTCATCGCTGGAGTCAGTGGCGTTGCACTTGGCACTGGATGACCTCTCTAGAGATGTGCTCCACTCCACAGAACTTGCCATTGCTGGTGGGGGTGCATCATCTTCCACATTGTCAAGGAGACCGAGCTCATTGAGGCGGGATGTAGCAGCAGGTCGTGAAGGCCGCTCAGGAGTGCTGGCTGGGTCGGAGGTGTCACTGCTCACTACTCCGGTGGATGGGGTCTCATGTCTCTCAATCCACGCATTATAGTAGCGCACAATGTTCTCATGGTTCAGCCGTGAGAGGAGTGTTACCTCTCCCTTAATGCGCCTGAACTGCCTGCTGGCTGGGTTCACCTGGATCCGTTTGACCGCATAGTAGCAGCCATCCAACTTGTTTTGGACCTTAAGATGCACAGCCAACCATAAACACAAACACAGAGAAAGTAATTTAAAAAACATTCTACAAGCTATTGTCCAAATAAATAAAGATGTTTCTCTAAAAAATACATTTCTAAACAGAGATCAATTTATCACCTTGATAACTGCTCCAAAAGCACCTTTTCCCAGCAGCTGAAGCTCCTCAAACTCACTGTAATAACGCGAGAACTGTTTCTGCACCACTGTACTGAAAGGGGTGCTGAGAAGGTGACTCCGTGGGATAACCGTTGATGCAAAATCCACATCCATATCTGACAATAAGCATGATCCAAAAAAAAAAAACAAAAAAAAAAAAAAAAAAACAAGAAAAACAAAGATTGCATATACAAAGATTGAAACAAAGCCACAACAATAAAGTGACATGTGAATCAAGATGACCATGTTCAAGCTACAAATCCAAAGGAATGTTTCTAAAGATTCAAGAGACTAATCCAACAGCCCAGGTGGTCCAAAATTACTTCAGTTCCACACTCACAACTCAGTAGCAGCAGCAGTAGTAGAAGTATTGGCAATATTATTATCAGTACTACTGCTGCTAATAATAATAATAATAATAATTTTTATTATTATTATTATTATTCTATAGTAACAGTAACTTGCCTGGAATTAAAACCTTGTCTGAACTCCAAGTTTGGTTTAAACAGTTGCCCCACTGTCTGCTCATCTCTACAAAAGTAGTGTTAATGCAGTTATGGCTGGAACATGCTAGCTCTGCAGTTTGCCCTTGTTAGCTTCTTCAGACTGGGCATGTTGAGCTGGGTGTTTTAAGTGTGTAATTAAGTGAGTCGATCCAAAAGTTTCTGTGGTGGTTCTTTGGCCTTAGATGTACTACAAAATGTGAGATTTATGTCTTCACTAACAGGGAAAAAATTTCACACTAACGATATTAGCCCATGGCTTTAAGCAGGAACACACCTGTGTTGTTATGTGTGTGAATGCCACTAATACGTTTTCTGCATGCACGTGGCTGTGATGTGATAATCTGGAGCCGGCTCAGAATCAGAAATAGGTGAGAAACGACTGCCCAATTCCGATTTCTGGCTGATTTCTTGTTGCACCTCTACTGCTTACTAATCTTACTTGTTACTTAATGTAATTTTGAACATTATTTGTGTGTTTAACAGGGTGCAGATATGTACCATCTGGACTGGGCTCCTGGCATGCAGGAAGACACTTTGGTGAGGGTGGCCGCAAAAAGGAGTGCTCTAGCAGCTGCTGAGTGTTCCAGCGGTCAGCATCATTAAGACACACACACCTGAAAAACAAAAATTATCCTAGGGTTAACCTCACTACTGCAGACATACATACCCACTTGTTGGTGAAACGTATAAGCCAAACTGCAATAAGGGATTTTGATCTCTCCAGGGCAACCTTTAAATGGTCTATGCAGAACCATATGACAGAGAATTTCCTTTAAATAAAAGGGGTACAGGGAGCATTTAGAAAGCAAGGATAAATGATATTCTAAGATTAAATTAATGTGACACTAGTTAGAGGGATGTGAAAAGGGCAGCTAGGGATTTACAGTGATGAAACTATGTGTAGCTTGAGTGGACATTAGGGGAGGTATGATTCACCAACTCACATTTAATCCACCAAGTCAAAAGGCCACAATGCATTAATAACAGAATTTTGGGTAGGAATCAGGACACATTGCTCTAGTTATTCCCTCAACCCAATCCCTACTGCTGTGTTCAAGCAATCATTCTCACTGTGTACTGACTGGGTTTTCACATATATCGATCATATCGATAATATTTTCAAATTCAGGAGAACATGTGAACCTCCGTGCTACAGTTCTCCATCTTCTTCAGAAACCTGAATAAGATAACACCATTCTCATTCATTCATCATCTCCCGCTTCTTCCGGGGTCGGGCCGCAGGGGCAGCAGTCTAAGCAGTGAGGTGCAGACGTCCCTCTCCCCAGCCACTTCCTCCAGCTCCTCCGGGGCATTCCCAAACCAGCCGAGAGACGTGGTCCCTCCAAGCGTGTTCTGGTTCGGCCCCGGGGTCTCTTCCCGGTTGGACATGCCCGAAACACCACACCAGGAAGGCGTTCTGGAGGCATTCTAATCAGATGCCCGAACCAACTCAACTGGCTCCTCTCAACGCGAAGGAGCAGCGGTTCTGTGTTCCCTCCCGGATGACAGAACCTTTCACTCCATCTCTAAGGGAGAGACCTGCCACCCTGCGAAGGTAGCTCATTTCAGCCGCTTGTATTCGCGATCTCGTTCTTTCGGTCACTACCCAAAGCTTGTGACCATAGGTGAGGGTAGGAACATAAATTGACTGGTAAACTGAGAGCTTTGCCATTTGGCTCAGCTTTCCCTTCACCACGACGGACAAGCTCCGTTTTACAGCAGAGTTTAATTATGAACAAAACCGGTGACAAAGGGCAGCCTTGACGGATCTCATCCAGCCCCGGAGCACAGCCACCGAGGAACTTTTTAACTACCTCGGTGACCTCAGCCCCAGTGATAGGCAGACCCCCTTTTCTAGGCCCTCACCGAACCCACACCCGAGATTTTGCATCGGCGACAGCCCGGGCTGCAGCACGTTTGGCCTGTCGGTACCTGTCCGCTGCCTCGGCAGTCCCACAGGCCAAAAGGACCTGATAGGCCTCCTTCTTCAGCTTGACAGCTCCCCTCACCACAGGTGTCCACCACCTGGTTTCGGGGGTTGCCCCCACGACAGGCACCGATGACCTTCCGGCCACAGCTCTGGGCTGCCGCCTCAATAATGGAGACACGGAACATGGCCCATTCGGACTCGATATCCCTGGCCTCCATTGGGATGTGGTGGTAGCTCTGCCAGAGGTGGGAACTGAAGGCCCTTCTGACAGGAGACTTCACCAAATGTTCCCAGGAGACCCTAACTACACGCGTGGGTCCCCCAGGTGTCACACCATTCTCAACAACCTTAATTAACCCTAACCCTAATTAAAATGTTCCTTCCATCAGTAAATTTTTTTGAAATTTCTTTATCTTCAGGTTACTGAATTCCATCACAAAGGTTGGAACATTGACTGACAACTCCATTGCCAGTCACCTTGATAAGTTAAATGTTTTTTTCTTTGTCCAAAATAATATTAACTAAGAATAACAAAATCTAATTATTATTATTGCTAGTAGTAGTTGTATTAATGAAAAGGGGTGATTTCTTTTAACGTTATAAAATAACACAAAAGTATATACTTTTTATAAAAGTATGCATACATTTTAAAACAAATTTAAATATTAAAATTAAAATAGTATAAATAAAATAATTTAAACTGTCAGTTTGTGGACAAAACCTTCTTGTTTTTAATTTCAAAATTCTGCCTCCGGGTGGCCCCATGGTGGACACATTATAGGTGCCTTCGCCGTCAAAGTTACTTCCGGCTTCCATTTAATTGCACTTTACTATTGACTCATTTAGTTAAGCTCATTGTTTTAAAGGGAACACTGGTTATATGTCTCTCCTTTCTTTTTCTACATACACCAATATCTCTGTGGGAATCTTATCTGACCAGTATGTATAAACTGTTCCAGTATGTTTAACCTTTCTCCAGGTTGTCTTTAGCATACTTGAGTCTGGCTTGAAGGTCTCTTCTGCAGTGGAGTTTTTCTTGGTCGGCAACCTTACAGTCCATTGCTGCGCAGGGCGCTGGTGCTTGTATTCTCGGAGACAATAATAGCTGACTTTAAGTCATACACTAGTGTCAAGGCAGTGGGATGTTTAGTCTTTGAAATCTTTCAATGCCAGACTTGTTCTGTACTGTGTGGCTCTCTTTGAATTTTTTGATGATAATTCTCACTCCAGTTCTTGACACTTGGAAACACTGTGATAACTTTGCATATCCTTCTGCTTTGCGAGCATTAGCAATTCTTTGTCTTTTGTCTAAATAGTCTGTTTCCGTAGATTAATACTGAGTGCATCCTACACTTAACATTCTACAGAAGGTGTCTGAATTTCATTCTTCAACTACAGTTGCTGTCAAAAGGCTTGGCTGATGTCTGCTGGGTCCATGTCTGGTTGGTTCGTTCTGTTAAAAGTAGACAAACTGAGTTGGACCCAAATGCAGGACAACAGAGGCAGAGTGGAGGTGAAGAACTGAGGTCTTTATTAAGAGATCCAATGCAAACAGAAAATCAGAACAACAAATAAAGGTTCAATACTGGCAGTAGGCTGGTAAATTCCGGTGCAGAGCAGGCAGGTAAACAGATAAACAGAGAGAACTCAGAGCTGGTATAGACAGATTCAGAGGCAGTGACAAAATCAATGAACGAACACTAAGGAGAGGATTTGCTCTTATAAATTATAAATAAGAGTCCAGATAAGCAACAGGTGTATGAACATAATTGGAAGCAGGGGAGGAGGCAAGGTCACGCCTATCAGCCTGGAGATACACATGGGAAAAAAACAGGAAAACAAAACACATAACAGCTCCCGTAGTAGTAAGACATGCAGGATCATGACAGTACCCCGCCCCCTCAATGACCGCCACCTGGCAGACCACCAGGCTTGCCAGGATTTTTTCGACAGAAATCAGAGATGAGGGAGGGATCCAAAATGAACTTACAGGAAACCCAACAGCGCTCCTCTAGACCATATCCTTCCCAATCAACGAGGTATTGAAAACCATCAACGACATCGAACATCCAGCAGGCGACTGACCGTGTAGGCAGGATGATCATTTATAAGACGGGCAGGTGGTGGAGGAGCGGCTGGAGGACACCGTTTTGAGTTGGGAAACGTGAAAAGTGAGGTGGATCCTCATGAAGCTGGGAAGCTGGAGTCTCTGAGCAGAAGGGTTAATAATCTTTACCACTTTAAATGGGCCAGTGTACCTGGGTGAGGGCTTACGTAATTCTGTCCGTAAGGGAATGTCCTTGGTAGTCACACATGCTGTCCAGGACGGAATTGTGGAGCTGGGATACGACGACGGAGATCAGCAGTTTCCTTGGCAAACAGCAGTTTAGGCAAGTGAACACATTTGGAAAAACGGTCAATAATAGTCAGAATGGTGTTGTTACCTTGCGAGGGAGGGAGCCCCATGACAAAATCTAGAGCGATGTGGGACCAGGGACTGGTAGTGGATGCAGCAATCCCGATGGGGCTTGAGATGAAGACTTGTTTCTAGCACAGACAGGGCAGGTGGCAACAAAGGAGCAGGTGTCAGGTCCCATCTTGGGCGCTTGAGGAGTTTGAGGGTCTGACCTGAGCCAGGGTGGCAGGAGAACTGGGATTCATGAGTCCATTGGAGTACCCGGCTACAAACTGCATCAGGCACAAAGAGATGACCATGGGGTCCCGTTCCAGGGTCAGGTTCAGTCATCTGGGCTGGGGCGGATTACCGACTCAATCTCCCAAGAGACCATAGCTAGCACATATGACTTGGGGACGATAATCTCGGGAGAGGGCGTGGAGTCCCTGGAGCAGAACTGGCGTGAAAGGGCATCGGGATTAACATTGCGGGACCCTGGCTGTTAGGTGATGGAAAAATTGAACCGGCCAAAAATCAGGGCCCATCTGGCCTGGCAGGAGTTGAGACTTCTGGCTGATTGAATATAGGCCAGGTCCTTATGGTCTGTCCAGACTAGAAATGGTTGTTCAGAACCCTCAAGCCAGTGGTGCCATTCCTCCAAAGCCAGCTTAATGGCCAGCAGCTCACGGTTACCCACATCATAATTGCATTCTGCTGGGGTCAAGCGTCCGGAGAAAAATGCACAGGGATGGAGCTTTTTGTCCTCGGCAGAATGCTGAAAAAGGACAATGCCCACTCCAGTGTTGGAGGCGTTAACTTCACTTCTGCTCCAATCCTAATTCACCCAGATCCCTCAAGGCAGTCTATTGTTAAAGAGTTGCTTCAGATTCAAGAAAGCCCTCTTAGCCTCTGGGGACCAGATGAAAGGAACTGAGAAAGAGATTAGGTGAGTGAGTGGGGCAGCAACCTGGCTGTAGTTGCGAATGAATTGCCTGCAAAAATCTGCAAAACCCAAAAAACGCTGGAGTTGTTTCAGATTCTCAGGGGTGGGCCACTCCAAAACAACACAGAACTTCTCAGCATCTGGTCTAACCTGGCCTCCCTCAATAATAAAACCCAGGAAAGACAGACGAAACATGGAACTCACTTCTCCCCCTTCACATAGAGCTTGTTGTGGAGAAGCCTTTGAAGGACCATGGTGATGGCTGCACATGCTCAATCAAAATATCATCAATATAAACAAAACGGATAAAAAAAATAAAAAAAAAATCACGAAGAACATCATTAACAAAGGCTTGAAACACTGCCGGGGCATTGGTCAAGCCGAAAGGAAGTACTAAATATTCAAAGTGATCTAGTGGTGTAATAAAGGCCGTCTTCCATTCGTCACCTTCGTGTATGTGGAAAAGGTGGTAAGCATTCCGCAAGTCCAGCTTGGTGAACCCTGAGGGAGAGGATACTTATTTCTCACAGTGATACTACTAAGTCCTCTGTAGTCAATACAGGGATGGAGTGACTTGTCATTCTTCTCAACAAAAAAAGAATCCAGCACCAAGGGGAGATGAGGAGGGATGAATAATGACAGCAGCCAATGATTCGCTAATATACCTCACCATGGTCTCAAGTTCTGGATGGGACAAGCTGTACAGGCGGCTGGAGGGAAAAGTCGCACCTGAAAGGAGGTCAATGGAACAATCATAGGGACAGTGAGGAGGTAGGGACAAAGCACATTGTTTACTGAAAACATCCCCCAGGTCATGGTATACAGCAGGGATTTAAGACAAATCTGGCAGCAACACCTCCTTAGACTGAGCAGTGGTCACAGGAGGGTTAGCAGAGCGCAGACAGGAAGTATGGCAGAACATGCACCAATTCACAACCCGGCCCCATGTCCAGTCAAATCGGGGTTCTGCTTGCAAAGCCAGGAGAGGCAAAGGACTAGTGGTACTTGAGAGGATGGGAACAGATAAGGCTGGAAGGTCTCCCAACGGTTTCCCACCAAAAGCCGCTCCAGGGAAGCTGCTCTGATAAGTAACCCAAGCTAAATGACCACCATCAAGAACACTAGCCTCTAAAGCAGTGGAAAGGAGCTCAGAGGGAATCCCCAGCTTCTCCACAAAGGCTGTGTCAATTAGATCTTCATCCGCTCCAGAGTCAACAAGGGAAAAGAGTGAAAATGGCCAAACACAGTCAGATAGTGGCCTTCAGCTCTATACAGAGTCAGGAATTAAGACAGGAACAATTATGACTCACTAGCACCCTGACAACAGCTACCAAGTGGCAAGCAGCTAGGACATGAGCCTTCTCCCCGCAGTAGATGCAGTGCCCTGCTCAAACCTGTCGTCTCTCGACAGGTGTAAGTCATCCCCGGCCAATCCACGTGGGTCCCTCAGGGGAAGAGGGAGAAAGAGGATCCTCAGAGGAATTGCTGAAGCAGAGCTCCACAGCTGAGAAGTGAAACAGAGTGGTGGTGCACTGAAGTGTGGAACGCCAGTGGTCTGCCTTCTTTTTACTTGCTGATGCTCCCGAGGAAGATTGTCCAGACAAATGGCCAGGTCAATGAGCTCACTGAGGCTTGTACACTCCTCCTAAGCCACCAGCATGTCCTTAACTTCACTGTTCATGCACCGGTGGAAAGCCTCACGGAGGGGGCTATCACTCCAGTCAGATTCGGCAGCTAAGGAGCAAAAGTCAACTGAATAATTAGCCACACTCTTCGTTTCCTGAGACAGGGTAAACAACTTAGCCCAAGCTTCCCGACCTCCAACAGGATGGTCAGTCACTCGCTTCATCTCAGAGAAGAATTCTGCATAGGTCTGTCCGGCAAACAGTGGATTCTCCCACTGAGCTCTTCCCCATGTCCGAACCCGACCAGTGAGAAGGCTGAGCATGTATGCTATCCGGGAACAGTCTGAAGGGTAGGAGGAGGGCTGGAACTCAAACACAAGGGAACACTGGTGAAGGAAGGCACTGTAGCCCAGATCCCTGTCATAACGTTCAGGCGGAGGAACTTAAGGCACTCTGAAAAAGGCTGACGTCGTGGTCAGAAGAGTCGAGAGAGGTGTGGCACTGGCAGCGGGTGGTGGTGGTGAGGTTGGAAAGTGAGTCCAAACTCGGTACCTCAATCCTGGCCAGGATACTTTCCAGAGCATTGAAACAGGCTGAGAGCTGCTGTATGTCCTGCTCATGTCGACCGAGGAGTACTCCCTGTTCGCTCATGGCAAGAAAGGCTTGGCTGATGTCTGCTGGGTCCATGTCTGGTTAATACGTTCTGTTAAAAGTAGACAAGCTGAGTTGGACCCAAATGCAGGACAACAGAGGCAGAGTGGAGGTGAAGAACTGAGGTCTTTATTTGGAGATCCAATGCAAACAAAAAATCAGAACAACAAATGAAGGTTCAATATTGGCAATAGGTGGGTAACTTCCGATGCAGAGCAGGCAGGTAGACAGATAAACAGAGAGAACTCAGAGCTGGTGTAGACAGATTCACAGGCAGTGACAAAATCAACAAACCAACACTGAGGAGAGGATCTGCTGGAGTATAAATAGGAGTCCAGATGAGCAACAGGTGTGTGAGGATAATTGAAAGCAGGGGAGGAGGCAAGGCCACGCCTGTCAGCCTGGAGATACACATGGAAAAAAACAGGAAAACAAAACACATAACAGCTCCCCTAGTGGTGAAACATGCAGGATCATGACAGTTGCAGTGCCACACGATGCTGTCCTATCATCTCTTAATCTGAGATTTTTAAAAGATAGCAAGAAAAGATCAAGTTGCCAAAGTTTCATTCAAGATTCATAAAAAAAGATTAATGTTAAACTTTTTATAGTGTTTTGAAAGGAAGTGTAGATTCACAAATTTTTCTATTTTTCATTGTTAAAGGCTTGGAAGCAGTTTTATGACCCATCATTCCTCATTCAAGCCACTCAGCCCCACCTCCGAAGCTTGAAAATAGATTTTTTTTAGATGATTTACACTGTGATCTGAAAAATATGCTTATTACTGAACTTGTTAACGGTTAATCCCTGGGCAACCAAAACATAGTATGTACAACCATAGCTAAGCATTTACTTTCCAAGAAAATAATGATTTGCCCACCAGTGGCCTGCTGGATGCATCATGCAGGTTAGGTTCATTTTGTATGGATGTTTATTGTTTAATACGCACAATCATACACTACTCTGTAATACAGTCATTTATCAAGGTAATAAATACTTATATATAATTTATTATATTGGCAAAATAATATTAACTCATTTACTCTTATAAATGACTGTTGTATGGAGTAGTGTACATTTGTGTGTATTAAACACCCACACAAAATGAACCTAACCTGCATGATGCATCCAGAAATTGTCCTTTTGTTGCAGATTATTGTGAGGATTAAGTGAATCCTTTCATGCATCAGATTGTGTCTGTTACTGGCAGACAGTGTATCTGAACCGCTATATGAGTAACTATAACTTGTGTATGTGGGGATGGAGCTTTGATCCCAGCATACCTCGCCTATGGAACAAGCTACCAGTTATTAGTCACTCCAAACAAGTCCATAGTCTCAAAATGTGACCAGCTTCAATATTTCTCTGTCTTGAGATATATATCCAGTACAGATTAGGCTTTTCACAGCAATATATTTATTGCATAGAGACTAAAACAAGACTTTTCAAAACATGTTGCTTTTGCATGAAATAATTGAAATATGGTGCAAGTTCACATTTGGATGTTTTTGATGAATGACAATTACAAGTACATACTGATGAAATTTTTTAATAAAACATGTCATCATGGATAAAACTACTCTTTATATATATTAAAACATATTGTATTAATAATTTACATGGTCAGATTACACTTTAAACGGATTATTGTTCCAAAAAACAAATTTACAGAAAATTTAAATAAGGCCAAATTTCAGTCAAAATGTGCAAAATTGAAAGGTTCTGGGGGACCACTCAAACTTATTTTATAGGCCTGAAATTTTTACTGGGTTATTTTTTTCATCAAATCTCCTAAAATAAGAGGGTATGCAAAAAAATAAATATTGAAAAAATAAATCTTCCATATTAAAATTGTCCACCCTAATGTTTATGGTAAACTTACTTCTTGAGGAAGTCCTGAAGGTCGGCAGGTAGGCTGGAGGGAACAATCACAGGGTACTCCTTGACCTCGCTTCCCTGAGTCAGTGCCAGGAGAAGTAGCCCAAGGCTCCATATATCTCCTTTCTTGCCAGTGCGTGTGGGCAGTGTGTCCTCACTAAAACGCACATGAGCCTGCTCAAAAATGTCATCTTTGCACATGTCCCCCAACCGTTTAGCCAGGCTATAGTCAGCCAGTCTTACATTGCCCTGAGCATCTAGAAGCACAGACGAGGCTGTCAGCTGCTTATGCACAACCGAGTTGGTGTGGAGGTAGTCAAGTGCAGCAAGCAGCTGGGAAGCATGGTGCCTCAACTGATCAGGAGGGAGTGGGTCTCCCACAGTGAGGCTCTGAGCCAGGCTGCTACCAGGCACATGCTCAGCCAGGAGATTCACCACCAAACAGTCCTCACGTTCACTGTAGCTCAATGCCTGGTAGTGCACCAGGTTGGGGTGGTCCAGTTTCAGCAGGGAGTTCAGCTCACTCTCTGCTCCATGGATCTACAGAGAAGAAAAAAGAGCATTTTAGCATTTTTTTGGAGAGCCTTTAAACTTGATCACAGCATGTAATCACCATGGCACTGTTGCTACAGTTGGTCAAGTCGAGGCTCAGCAATATTAATGTGGCAATAAAATGAAGTCAGCTGATGAGCTGAATGTACTGAATGAGCAGGTTAACACATCAATGGACTTTTTCTTCCCTCATGGCACAGATATAAAATAGAGACTCAAATAATGAAAGAGTGGTTCAGGGCGCATGAGGGAACATTTTCACATATGTATTGGCACTCCAGAGTCCTGACCTTAACCCTACTGAAAGTTTTGGGGATGTGCTGGAGAAGACTATGAAGTGGTTTGATTTTCCCCTCATCAATTCAACATGTCAGTGAAAAATTAGCCCAACACTGGATGGAAAAAACGTGATTTTGCTTAAAGCCAAATTAAACACAACCATAATAAAAGCTGGCACACATAGTATTTGTCATTTATTACAAGATAGTACAAAAATTTTAAGTAACACGAAGGGGCACCATTGCTCTGCGAAAAGTGGGGCAGGAGTGATGTTGACGCGGAGACAGTTGTGCAGGAGTGTTGTACACTATATATATATACACACACACACACACCCCGGTATAGATACACCATGTGTTCATTTAAAAAAGCAGACGCCTGTCTGATGTATGTAAATGTAATGTACTATTATGTGCAGATGTACTGAGTTTTAATTTATTTAGAAGTTTACTATATCTGATTTGTTAGTTTAGTACCTGTATACTGGTGTTTTTGCTGGCACCTTGCCTTTTTTGAATCGATGTTTCTACGTCCTATTATCGTGATTTCACACTCTCGTGCAAACCATCAAACGCATTTTAACAGATTGCAACCACCTGATGATAAGAACATACGTATTTTTTAGTGTAACAGGAGAGTTTTCCTTTTAGTTTATCGAACAAATGCCATGGCGGTTACAAGCTGTAACCAAGGCTTAATTACAGTGGTGTAATCAAGGCAGGGGTGGCTCAGTGGCTGTGTTACTGATCAGAGGTTTGGGGTTCAAGCCTGCCTTAGTCCCACTAACTAAGCCCCTTACTCTGGCACTGTTGGGTCCTTGAGCAAGGCCGTTAACCCTCATCTGCTTAGTTGAACAAATGAGTGAAAATCGATGTCACTCTGAATTATGTACAGTGTTTAAAAAATTTATTAGACCACCTGTCACAAACAAAAGAAAAACAAATATTTTTGAATAGTTTATTACAATTTGCAGTAGGCATTCTTATACCATTGTTTTTACATATTTTTGTCCAGTTTCTGTAGGACTGCCTTCCAGACAGTAGCTGTTCCTCCAAGTTCCTTTGAATCTTTAGCCATATACACACACATACATACATACATAAAAACATACATATATACATACCTGTTTTTTACATTTTTCGATCTTTTCCTTCTCCTGGTTGGTGAAGAATTTCCCAATCTTCTTGTTCCAGCGAAGGATCCATTCATACAAAACAGCAAACTCTCCAGAGGTTGCATTGAGAGCGTAATACACACTCCGACCCAGCCGCTTACTCTCACCTAACACACACAAAGAGAGAGTTTGGTTAAAAAAAAAAAAGCTCAAGTGTTTTAATCAGAAAGACTCTGTGGCTGCACAGGTGCCCACTCAGCCACTAGCCACGCCGACTCAGGTGACCACTCTCTAACGAGCCTATCCCATGAACTGCACGTCAGACTTCTTTTGTGAAGTGAACAATCCCGTGTTGCCTCAGCACAAAGACTGTCTATGATAATACACATGTGTAAAGTGATCCTCTCCCAGGATCCTGGTAAATTAAAGCTTATCTCTGAGCGAGGGGAGGGGGTATCTAACCAAGCACGGGGGAAATTCTTTGTCAGCGTGCAAGTGTGTCTTTTTCGGTTAATATTCATGCACACAAAATGAAACAGGAGAAAAAACTAAAAGTAAATGGAGGCTGTTCTAAGATTTCTTTCAGAATAAAGGTAAGATGAGATGCAAGTTTTATTTTCAGATTTAGATTTTTTTTCAGGTAACCCATGCCTTCAGCTAGAGATTGGTTATGTTAATCATGTGTGTAAAATATAGTCCTTTAGGTTATCCTTGTGTTGGGATGATTGGAAGACTGTTAGATGTAGGTAATCCTCATTTTATTACGAGAATTCAGTGGGAAGACACTGTATGGATGGCCTGGTCATATTAGAACCAATCAGATGAAACTGCTGGGTTTCCTTCTCTATTTGCGTGTCTGTGTCCAATTGTATGCAGTTATCACATAGGTGTGTACATAACACATAAGTATTTGTAACTTTGTGTGTATATATATATGTGTGTGTAGGAGAAATGTGTAAACTGTTAAAATAAAATAAACTGTTTAAAAGTTTCTTGAAAAGTCTTGTGGTTAAATTGATTAAAGTTGAGATACATTTTTTGGTCATATCTTCTTCAAATTTTGTTTGATTTTCTGCAAAATATTTCAGAGCGAAAATGACAAAGAATCTCTCCAAGCCCACAATGATTTGGCCCAGGTAGAGCTCAGACCTGCGTCCAACTGAAAATCTGTGGGTGACCTAAAGATCGCCGTCATAATGAAGAGTGAGCAAACAGCGCCAAGATGTGAAAGAGACTCTTGCAAAGTATGCATGACTGTGATTTTTAAAAGTTTGTCTTTTGACTGGGCTGTGCAGGACATGGTTCACATTAGGGCCACAATTCAATTTTTTCCAATTGGCAAACTCTCTTTCACTGCTCTGTTCCAGCACCTTACTGGTGACTACTGTTGCGTCAAACTAAGATACGGGTGGGTCAATGACTCACCAAGGCTGGTTGAGGGTATATGTCTTGTACTCTGAGGGTATGCATGATGTCCATTCTGAACCTAGGAGGGGATTGTTATGTAAAATTGGGCGCACGCTCTTTGTTCTCTTCAGTTTCTTTTCATTTTTAAGCTTTTTTTTTAATAAAGGCTCCTGTGTAGTAAACCGAGAGACTCTGCGCCTGTACAGATGAGCATGTTCTAACAAGCCTCATCTATGCAGATGACCACTTTCTAACTGACCAATCCGGTGTTGCTTTTCCACAATAAATGTCTGTGTATCAAAGCCCTAAAATTAGTGAAATAAATCGGCTGAACAACAAATCTCTCTCTCCCTCTCTCACACACATACGCATACACCCACACACACTTACACATGCTGCATGTCCGTATTTAGTACACTGGATCTCAACTTTGGGGTCACCGTAGGCGGATGTAGTTCTATACGCTCGATTTTTATAATTATCTATATTTATCTAGAATTGAGAGAGTATTATTTTCAAAACTCATTCACCTTCCTTTCATTTGGAGTAAAGCCCAGTAGCCAACATCAGTTGATCATAAACATTAACTTCATTACAGTGCAAACTATCCCAATGTTTAGACTAAATTTTCAATGAAATAAACTAATGATATACAGTGACATCGTTCATAACATTTACAAATTATGTGCATGTTATTTTTACTAAGCCAGAACATAAGCACAGCAATGAATACTCCAAGCCACAATGTGCACCTGACAAACCAAAACAACTGCTAGAACTTATTCACAGGTTCAGTGTCATTGTATATGCCCTAAAAATGGGGTCAAGTTAAGATCCAATAACTTAGCAAGGAGAATCAATAAGAGATTGAGGAAGCTCACCTATACATTTTCCTCTGTGAACCAGGACCTCACCCAAGGCACTACTGCTGAAGTGCAAGGCTTCATGAGGACTTGGATTATCTTCACTGTACGTGTCCCGCCTCATCATGAAAAGCATAAAGGATATTCAGGAAGGAACTGATCAGGGTCAACGTAAAAATACTGACAGTAAATCCCAATTGAACCAACATGTTTATTGGTTTAAAAAAATAGCACCTTAAAAGTATCCATTCAGTTCCAGGTATATTAAATAAAGATGAAGTACAGGGGTATCGCAAGAAAATTAAACGGAATCAGCCACAATGTCTTTCTGAAACCATTTGTTTACTCATGTACGCGAGTGTTATTGACCGCTGCACCGGCCTCCATGATATTAGCAAACATCGCCATCTTGAGGCGAGTAAGAGCACAGGATATGTGATCTCTGACTTTTCCACTTTCTATGAGTCGGTGTTGCGCTGCCAAGTTATCGCACATGCATGAGATCGTTCCTCCGTTATATTAACTGTTATTATAATGAGGAACCAAAAGAATATGTAGAACAGGTGAATAAGAGATACTACGCCCATGAGCAGGGGTGGTTTCACCAAAAAAACCTTTGCATTCCACCAACATGAACTGATAATGTGTTACTGCCCCTGCCAAGGGTAACTTGTTTTTCGCATATCTCTCTCTCTCTCTCGCTCTCTCTCTGGGTGTGCAGCTGAGCAGGAGTGTATGATGTCATACTGGTGCTGTGTTCCAGTGCTGCCGGCCCCTCACTGCTCACCTGGGGAGGCCGGGCAGCTAATGTGTGCGCTATTGTGTGTACTGCTATAGCATAGCCTTTGTGATTTCCCTTTTGTATCTAATTTAAGTTGTATCGGTTAAAGTGGGAGAGAGAAGTCCTTTAAGTTCTGTGATCTGTTTCTTTCTAGAAGTGAGGTTAAGCCCATTGTCTTTTGTATGCTTTCTATTGTTAGGGCAGTTTAGGGTTCTTTGTTAAGATAGTTTTGTTTGTTATTTTGGGCATTGCTCTTCTCCAAAGTTATTAATTAAACTATTGCTACAGATTTGTCTTCAAACCCTGCGTCTGGCTGAACCTTATTTGAGAAATGGGAAGAGTGGAGCACTGCATGTTATCGCCTGGCTTCCCTTATTCAGGGTCATAACAAATGGAAGATAAAACACATCGGCTATTCAACAGTGAATGGGGAACTTTAAAAACCAGATGATCAATTGTGTCATCTACATTTTTATTTTTGTTTGCCTTACCGTAAAACAAATGAAGACCAGTTGCCCTCACCTGTGTCTGCTGCTGGAAATGGCTCGACGTCTGTTTGAGGCTCCTTTTCGGTTTTCCATTGTCTCAACAGTAGGAAAAGGAGAACTGACACCGCCAGACGTTGGACTTCCTGAAGTCAGCTGAGCCTCACTCTCCAAATGCTCCTACAAGAGGAACAACTTGAGTTCACAGAATTATATTCCAAAGCTGGATAAAACAGCAGCCCAGACAATTGCGTCATTTATAATCACCAGGCACAGAAGTAAGCTTACCAACCAGAAAACTTAAACTACCTTCTGCCTTACTGACTTTTACCAAACAAAAGCTATCAAATTCTGTTTCATGCACAGTGAAAGAACATCAAAGAATGTTCTGAATGAAGGTGGTTTTTGGAAGAAAATAAGGATTATGGCTTCAGTCACCTCTTGTATGAATAAGTGCAAGTGGGTGTGAGGGTACATGAGAAGTCATAAATGTATCACAAGTGAATGACAAGTGTGCTGAGTATTCCTTTCTAAGAGCATGCTAAAACAGTACTTTAGTGAAAGTCAAGTACTAAAACTTAAGGAAAGACTGAATACGCACAACAAAATCGTACCATCTTGGCCAACTCTTTCTTCCTCTTCTCCTCTCGCTTCTCCTCTTCTCGTCTCTGGATTACAGCAAGTATCTCATTTTGCTGTCGAGTTATAATAAAATAGTTAGCGCACAGTAGGACATTTCTTACCAAAGAAACAATTATTTGACTACCAGACTACACTGGATAAAGTAACAGCCTACAGAGCCAAGCGCAGTTGGAACAAGATGTATAAAAGAAAAGGGAGGTCTGGGGAAACTCCAGGGAAAATCTTGGAAAATGTAGACGCCATGAGATGCAATTTCCAGCATCTGTGTCAGTATTTTACCCAAAAAAAAAAATTCTAATGTTCACAACATGGAGTGTTACTGCATTAAAATAAAAAATTTTAATAAATAAAAGAAAATATATGAAAGAAATCATAACCAATAATATTCCCTTTCCTCATCAGTCTCTTTAATAAGACACTGTTAAACTATTTAAGTGTCTAATTTCAAAAACTGATCAAGAAAAGTGATACTGTAATTGTCAAGTTAAAAAGATTCAGTTAATACATAAAGGGTTGCAAAGTGAATATAAAATATAATCAAGACCCCAACAAGGTAACAAATCATTTTTACTCTAATATTATAATAGTTTTGTCCCTCAACGTTGCTTCTGTCTAAAATGCTCCATTTGCAGCTATTTACAGCCCTGCAGACATTTGGCAGTCGAGCTGTCAATGTACACTTTACAGATTTTTACTTGTAAAACATTTTGAAAACCATGTATCATTTTCCTTCACAATTATGCACCACTTTGTGTTGGCCTATCACATAAAATCCTAATAAAACACATGTACATTTAGTTGTAACGTGACGAAAAGTTCAAGGGGTGTGAATACTTTTGCAAGTTGCTATAAAACACAAGAAAACAGTTGGTGGTACACAACTGTAGTCAGCATTCACTTTGACCTTTTGTAAAAAAAAAAAATATATATATATATATATATACACACACACACACACAGTAAGGCATCATTCAAATTTATTAAGAGTCAATAAATCACCCCCTCCAATTCCTATCACTTTTTTGTGGGGGTAGATATTTTGCCAAAACTGACAATCACTTTACCTCATTAACCTCAAAAATACAGACATTTTTTGAAAGTCTACCTGATACATTCATATTGCATGAAATCACGGAGGCTGAATGAGGACACACGGAGAAAATCAAAGTCAAAAACCAATTTCTCCGTTTTTTGGAATTTTGTCCCTCAGAACCCGTCCCCTTAAGAGGGACGTACATTATTTTCCGAAGGGTTTGAGAGATGAAAGAAAGAAAGAAAGAAAGAAAGAAAGAAAGAAAGAAAGAAAGAAAGAAAGAAAGAAAGAAAGAAAGAAAGAAAGACAGACAGACAGACAGACAGACAGACAGACAGACAGACAGACAGACAGACAGACAGACAGACAGACAGACAGACAGATTTCAGTTTTTACTAAATATCTACACCCACATAAAATTTTGTTGGAATCTCATTTGCTTTACTGGGTGACTCTTAGAAAAATTGCCACTTAAAATGCAATGGCACTATGGAAGTGATGTACCATCTGTTCTTCCTGCCTGCGGCGCTGGTCAATCCTCTGCTGCTCCTCAAAGGCCAGGCGTTCCTGCTGACGCTGGTGATTCTTCAGCATCTCCTCATGGAAGGAGCAAGATGGGGGGACATTATGTTCTGTAAGGAAGCCCTGCACAAAGTCTGCCAGCTCATAGATCATCACCTGTTCAGGGGATGAAGAGAAGCACAGAGAGATTGAATTGATGAGGCTTCTGTCCGGCATGCATCAATCTAACATCTCGACCAAATGCTGATATTAGCTGTGTAAATAAAGCCCACTATAAGGCAGGCTGTCTGCTTTCAACGGGGAAATTGTAATGATCAATTTCCAGCAGAAGTGTTTCGGAGGCTTTTTTTTTTTTTTTTCAGTCTGACAACCATCATTTTTGCTTTGTTTGATCAGATAGAATATCAATGTAATCACTGCAGCAATTTACAGCGGAAGTGCTTCAGATGGGTATTATAGCATACAGTATTATGTAAAACAAAACTAAGAGTTTCATATGAACATGTAGACTCAAGACACACAAGCAACTAGCTGCATGATTAACATTCACTTCTTTTACACCCAAAAGGTCCTTCTGGGACGTGTCCTGTAAGTCATGCTGAATTTGCCAAAAGAAGAAAAACCCAGTGTAACATAAAAAATTATTTCATACTCCACATTAGGCATGAATGGACATTACAGAATTACAGGTCTATTTTTTAACGAATTAATGAGAATTATGTGTTCATGTGTGATGAGATGACGGGTTCGAGTTTGTGGGCACAGTTAACGCTGCAGTATTAAGCAAGCTTGAGGTCACAAGGGCTGCGACTATCGAATGATTTAATATTGACTGAAGCACAGCCTAAAAGTGGAGCTCTCTAAAAGGTCATTGTGGGCGGAGGTTCTTAATTATTGCACTTATTTTTCCTTTCTCTCTCAAACACAGACACAGACTCACTCTCACACACTAGCACAAGGATCTAAGCATTTTATTGAAATAACTTTAATCTCTTGTTGTTTCAGTAGATATACTACCTCCTTCACCTATCAAGCGCCTCACTAATGGACAATCAGTGACGTCACAACCCACACTGATATTCTCTCTCTCTCTCTCTCTCTCTCTCCCTCTCACACACACACGACCTCGGGTGTAAAATAAGTTTAATTTGTTCTTTGGATGCTTTTCGGTAAAGAGAAAGACTTTAATAATGATCATCCATTTTGCCTTCATGGCACGTGATTGGCCATGGGGTGTGTCTGTTTGGAGAGTGGAAATCTCCAACAGGCGTGTGAAGTTTAAAAGTTTTCAAAACAAAATAAACAAATAAATAAAATACTTCATTGTTTTATAAATAGACATCATGCAGTCATTATATCAATTAGTGTTGTGATAAATATGGATAACGTACAACGATTAGAAATCATCCCGACGGTTTCTTAAGTATTATGCTCCACTCGCCTTCGGCCCAGGCACCAGTACCGCTTTTACTTGAGTACTCGATCAATAATAACAACAACACGTAAAGTATTTAAACTACTGAACAGCTTACAGTGTAGTGTGATTTAGGTGGCATATTGCACTCTTTTAAAGGAACCCATTCATGTTACAGTTAGATTATACAAGTCGAACTGTGGAAGTACATTTTCAGTAACTTCAAAAATGATCAAAGTAATCTGTGTCTGTGTGTGTTACAGAAACAGAGAGAGAGAAAAAAAATGCACAATGCTAGTTTTATTTCTCTTGAAATCGTATCCCTTCTTGTTTCTTAACACTTCATCCAAGACTTTTACACTTTCTATGAATCAGTGTTGCACTGCCAAGTTATCACACATGCAAAAGATCGTTCCTCTGATTACTGTTATTGTAAACAGATACAGAACCTAAACAAGATATAAAGGTGAGCAAAGCCATGTTCACACAGGAAGCAACAAGTGGCAAGCTGCTGAGCGACACTCAACATCGCCTGGCGAGAAAGGCGAATCGCTTCACCTCTCAGCTCTTCTTGCCTAAGTAGCTCCCTCACATGTTTCCCACTTAAAAATCTTTCCAAGTGAAACCAAGCAGCACCGCACTTCCCTACAGCAGGTCTGTGAGAGCTTTTATCATCATTATTTTATATTGTTTAAGTTTATTTTAACTCACTATCATACACAGATTATCATCATTACTATTATCACACAGCGAGTGTAGAATGGACGGGGAACAGTTTGCTCTCCTCGCCACCTCCGCTCCCTTTTGAGAAAGAGTTCCAGCGACGTCACCGCTCCTGCTGGGTTCATTCAATGATACAAGCCTGGTATCATCACGGGGAGAATCAGAGACTTGTTCAGGAGCTGCGTTTAGATGGAGTTCACTTTCAGCTGTACTTTATTCTGAACTGTACACAGTTTTTATCTACTGATTTATTTACTTTTTATTAAAATTTATCTTTTAACATGATTCAGTAAAAAAAATTAACAAAAGCATGTGTTTGAGTTACTACCCAACGCTCACAATGTATATTTCATGTAGTTCTATATAAATATAAACATACAGGAAATGCTGAGCGTTTCAGAAATGTCGTCCCAGACATCATGTGTCGGTTATTATCTTTATAAAATGTTTGTGTGCAGTCATAAAGTACAGGATATTTACACACCGCTATCATAAGCTGCTCTTCAATGTTGATGTGAGCGGGACATTTACCCCTGTAACCCATGTGTGGAACCACCTGTCAATCAACAGTATCTAGTTAAGCTCTGATTGGTTACCGCTCGACTCGCTCAACAGTTGAGCACTTCATGTCGTGTAAGAAAATTTCGCTTTTTGCACCTCTTTTCACACGTATCGCATGCGAGCACACAGGAAGCGACAAGCGACAGACTCGCCGCTGAGCATTACGCGAAATCGCTTCGCTACGGCAAGACTTAGAATGGCTACTTCCTGTGTGAAAAGGTTTTCTTATTAACAATAATAAAAAATTATGATGAACAGAAGGAAGGTTGTTTTTTTACTGCCCTCACAAAATATTCTTACCTCATTCTGTAGTGACTCAGTAAGAAGATTTAATTTAATGTAACATTTAACTCTGCAATAAGTTTTTTATGAATACTGTCTTTATTAACAAATCCCTCGAGTTCAATGTCTGCCTACTTGGTTACCAATGTTTTCCGAATCACAAACAAAGTCGATGAGCTTCAAGCAGTTGCCGGAGAGACCAGTGCTAATGTGGCTATAACAGAATCCTGGCTCGACAATAATATTCCGTCATCTACTACTGGAATAGGGAGAACATTTAATACTTAAATACATTTAATATTTGAATATTTAAATGGGTATACTGGCCTACATGAGTGAAACGCTACCAACTAAACAACTGATTGAGCTGAAAGTAAGGAGGCATTGTGGCTGCTCCACACACCACCACGCAGAGCAAGGCCTTTCAGCTGCATTATACCAAAGCAAGCGAACTGCGCATCTCTGATCCACGTAAATGGTTTAAGTATATCTACTCGCTCTGTGGTGCAGGAAAACAGAGCACAACTCCTACGGCTCCAGCTAAGGACGAGCTTAAAGAGGTAGCAGACAAGCTGCTGGAAGCTTTTTTGCATCATGGGAAAACAGAGACACGAAGTCAATAATAGCCTCAGAATTTATCGGTCAAGTGAAATCCATTTTCAAACATACTTAGAATATGTGTGAGCGAGCATGCATACATACATACATACATACACACACACAGTATAACTTTAATTGTATATTCTATCATATTTTTCAATCTTATTTGTAATACTGTTGTATTTCTTTGCCAAAGACAGTTAAAAAGTAAAGTATGTGTTATGTCCTGATTCTGCTGAGTGCCAGTGTGATCAACCTAAGCACCGGATTCTGTATCAGAAATTTGCTCATACGTGTTACTCGATTCTGGCAAATACGGTTCAACTCTACATGGACGAATATCACAAACTCAACCCAGAGTCTTTTCGATTTTCCTCAAAAAAAAGCCTCACAACTTGTTGGGCCTAAAAATGGCCAACTCTCTTGATAAAAGAAATTGAACTGTCAATTGGGGGGTAATACAAACAGTAAAACAGTTTACTTGCACTACATATTGTGGGGTTCATGGGGGAAGATAAAAACTTTGTCAAACCATTAAATATTACATTATTTTGGAACAGTAAGATTATGAGAGTTAATTACATTAACGCTGTTCCCTCATGAACACTTGGATCATTTCCAGGTAGTTTTCCTGTAAGAGTCTCGCCCTGTGAAATGTCTCACCTCTCCACATCGCTCCGACGCTAGCTTGGTCAGTTCGCTTTGCAGGTTTTGAAGGGTATCATTCGAGAGTCCTTTAGCATTCTTCAGTTCAAGTTCAGGAAGCCTGGTAGACATGAGAAAAAGATTAAACTAGCCAAATGAAATGACAGAGTAGCTCTCCTAGTACAGTGCAAATCAATGCATGACTGCTGAGGTTGTAATAAACAGGAGGCTGACAAATACAGACACGCAGATGACGGTCTGTAAGACAGTCGATTTTGTCCAAGCTTAGGGCTGTGTCATATGACCAAAATATCATATCCTGTTAATAAAGTATATAACGATACAGCACATTTTCTGTAGACTTAATAAATAGATGAATAAAAAAAAACAAAGCCAAGCTCATGACATCATGTTCCTCTGGGGGAATGTAGGGGGTCAGTGGAAACACTTTTCTCAAAATTCCTAAAATGTTTTAAACTCAGAAATGCATGAAAGGGTGGAACTTGATGTAAAATCATCACTAATTGGATAATTTCATCTTTTCTAAAGGAAATCAGTAAAATATTCCAGAATAAAATGTCGCTTCATTTTCAAGTCATGTTAATGAATCAGATGTAACGGTCATCATATAGAATTTTTCACACCCCTAAAGCCAGTGATAAGAGCCTCACTTCTTGTTCTATGCAGTCGGTATACTAGCCAGTCTACCATCATTGGATATCTTTTCTTCCCTGCATAAAAACCTCAACACATTAACTATGCCCACACACAAGATTAGGGTCTTATGGTTTTAGTGTGAGACTGTTGGAAATGGCTCAGACACCTTACAAATCTGAGACACCATGCAAGAACCAGACAACCCACAAAATGTTCGTTTTCAGAAAAAAAAAGATGAGGTTTTTGGGTTGTTTGGTTTTTTTTTTTTTGTCCTAATCTAGGATTTTCATAGCAAATCTATAACAACCTCAGAAACACGGAAATTTCTTCAAAACACACACACACACACACACATACTGTGTGCTTTAAGTTGTATCCTGGATTTCTTCTCTACTGGCAAGGTAGGATTCTAACGTTTGTATTACTGTCTTCCTTAAGGCGTGAATTGGGGGCAGGACCCAGAAAGTATATATTGAAGGTATCACCCGCTACAAACGCTTGCGTTTGTAGCACATAGCAACACAGAACTCTTTCTACAACAAGCACTTGTATAAGGTGGTAATTTTATAGTATTCTTGCTATTGTTGAATTAGAAACCAGATTGCTGTCATGTGCCTTAAACCCATTACTGTTCTCACTTCTCTTAGAC
>JAQMYF010000023.1:27110381-27156688 GCA_030014195.1 Neosilurus mollespiculum | reverse complement strand
TTCTTTACATTTTGGACAGTCGTACTAAGCATTTCACTACATATTGTACTATGTATAATTTGTATGTGACAAATAAATTTGAATTTGAATATAAGTAAATTTATATTTACATCTATTTATATATTTACTGCTTCTTTTATTTATTTAAAAAGTACAAACAAGCAATAAAATAATACATATACAAATGCATAAATAAATAAGACTATGAAATAACCTGAAATAGGCTGAAATAACCTGAAATAGGCTCCAGGCTCACTGCAACCCTAGTAGAAGTAATTGGTTTTGCAGATGAGAGAGAGAGTAACAACAGATACCTACAAACATACAATAATGCTGTCATTCATTTTATTCATTCATTCATTTTCTGAACCGCTTAATCCTAATTAGGGTCACGGGGAGGCTGGCGACCATCTCAGCTGACTCTGGGCGAGGGCAGAGCACACCCTGGACAGCTCTGCTGTCATTCACTATATCCATATCTTAAAACAGCACTGGGAGTAAAGGAATATTTGTTTTACTATCAAGACTTCAGCCATATTTTATTTGACACTTTGGCAAAGTTAATGTGTCACACTATAACTCCTGTGCTTGATATGACGGCTGAAAAGCTCTTTTTTCTGAATACTTAAATTATAGTGAGTCTGTAGGAATATGATTTTGTGAGATTTGATTTTTCATTCTATTTGTGAGGATGAGCAAAAAGCAGTGTTGCTCAGAGAAATTAGCCAACACCATTTACACACTAATTTATCTCAAGCATTTTGTTTTCATACACTGGGCCTACACCCATCCATCCATCCATCCATCCATCCATCCCTCCATTCATCCCTCCATATATCCCTCCTCCTGGGGGATCTTGAGTTGTTTCCAGGCTAGACAGGATTTGATTAAGGTAAGTGAATTTTTAAGTACACTGTCTTTTGTAATGGTTGTCAGTCTTCTTTTGATTTGTAGACATTGTTCATTTGTGTCTAATTGAGTGTCATTAGTTCCCAAGGTCGGGGGTTCAAGCCCCACTGTCACTGTTGTTACTGCTGTCCCCCCAGTGCAACTAAATGTGTTATCAATGGCTGGCCATGTCTCTCACTGACTCTGGTGAGAGGCATATAAAACAACCATTGCTGACTTTCATAGGCTGCATTACCGTCAATGTGTTTCTGCCCTGCGATGGCCTGGCAAGCTGTCCAGGATGTGCCCTGCTCTCGCCCAGAGTCAGCTGAGATGGGCGCCAGCCTCCCCACAACAAAAATTAGGATTAAGCAGTTCAGAAAATGAACGATGAATGATGATTGTCATTAGTACTAATATGAACATATATAATTGAATATAAAAAAAACCATAAAAACTGTTTGAATGTAAACTATAGTGCTTTTTTTTATTCAGAAAACCAAGTTTCCATGAGTGTGAGTGTGAATGGCTGTGTGTGTGTTGGCCCTGCGAGGGCCTGTGATGAGGCCTGAGTCAGCTGAGATGGGTGCCAGCCTCCCCGTGACCCTAATTAGGATTAAGCATCTTAGAAAATGAATGAATAAATTAATAATAAAAACAGTAGCCTTGAGATGTTTTTGTTCATTACACGTGCACCTACTAATGGCGTATTAGTGATGTCTTAAAGAGATGGGTTAAAAATAAGAATAATCATAAAAAATAATAACTTGATAATGAGTATGTAATGGGTACTTTGAATGAAATGTACAGTCCTGACTCTGTGTCAGCACTGGCCTTGCAAGGTTCAGGATGATTTAAGACAGTAGGTGGCGTTCTGAGACCCTTTTATAAAATGAAATGCAGATTTTTATAAGAATCCTAATTTTGTTAATCACTGGGTGGGGGTGGGGGGTGATGGCTTTCACGGCACTGGGGAAGAAGCTGTTTTTGAGTCTGGTTGTGCTAGTCTTACTGTTTCTGTATCGCTTTCCTAAAGGAAGTGGTACAAACAGTCCATTTCCCTGGTGGGTGGGATCCATCACGATGCAGCTGGCCTTCTTCTGGAACCGGACAGCATATATTGTGTCCAGATCTGGTAGACGATCCCACGATCCTCTGAGCAGTTCTCACCACCCGGGCCACGTCTTTTCTGTCCTTTGCAGTGCACCGGTGCACTGAGACAGAGAATACTTTCTATTGTAGTGCTGTAGAAGTTCTTGAGCAGCTGAGAGAAGAGTCCAGTACGTTTCAACTTCCTGAGTAAGAAAAGCCTTTGTTGGGCCTTCTTCACCAGGTGTGAGGTGTTGACAGACTAAGACAGATCAGATGAAATGTGGATGCCCAGGAACTTAATACTGTCCACCCGCTCCACCGCCTCCCCATGAATGCAAAGAGGAGGATGGTCTGTCTGCCTGGTCCTCCTGTAGTCCACTATGACCTCCTTGGTCTTGCTGAAGTTCAGAATGAGATTGTTGGTTGAAGACCAGTTTATCAAGTGCTGGATTTCCTCTCTGTAGTGGGTCTCATAGTTGATGATCCCACCCTGGCTCCAGTTTTACCACCAGGGTGCAGTAGAACAAGTGGCAGGATTGATGTCCATATTAAATCAGGTAGGTTTAGTTGTGACTATTCAGCTGTTTTGCACTATTAAGCTTTGGTTACGTGTTCTCCCTGTGTCTATGTGGGCTTCTTCTGGGGTTTCTGGTTGTCCGTCAAAAACATGCCAGTAGGAAGACTGACTATAAGTGTGTGTGTGTGTGTGTGTGTGTGTGTGTGTGTGTGTGTGTGTGTGTGTGTGTGTGTGTGTGTGTGTGTGTGTGTGTTTGTGTGTATGTGTGTGTGTGTGTGTGTGTGTGTGTATGTGTGTGCTCATGCGCATGTCTCATGTGGTACCCTGTGATTAATTGGCATCCCATTCAGAGTTCACTCAGGTGTTAAATATGTCTGACAAGGTTTGGGTGTGCCCATATATTTAACTGGTAGAGGTGACATTTTTGCTGATTTTAATTAGAATTTGTTTATGTTTACAACTAGAATGGATTTGAGCTCATTTAAAGTGCTGTAAATGTGGCAAAAACAACAGATTGCATTTAAAAAAAAAGACTTTACTCAGTGACTGAAAGCTTAACGTTTTATTTATTGCTATTCGTGAAAGTTCTTATTCTAATTTCCAGCAGTCATCTGAACATGCAAAAAATAGCCAAATTATTACCAACTGAACAGTGCACAGAGCACAGGAGCTTAACTAAAATAATATATAATGTCTGCAAATTAGCCCTGTCTCTTATTAAGAATAAGCGCTAGTTTTCAAGAAAACAGCACATACAGTTATGAAGTCAAAAAAACATGAGTACGTGCTGGAGGTGAATACATCTGCTGCTTAATAGCCATTTTGTTTAAACCACTGAGCCCGTGCCACCACATCATTCGCATAGTCATCCCCTGATGTCCCGATGTCCATGCCCTCATATGTGCGGACGTTTTTTGGGCCAGCATTGTAGGCTGAGATTCCACCTGGAACAGGAAAAAAACATGACAGAAGACAATGATATAATAAATAAATTATCTAAAGTGAGGCTACTGGTGGTTTGAGATTTTGGTCATAGACCTAGTAACAACTTTCTAGAAGTTACTAGGCCATACAGTGGGGTAGTGGTTAGCACGTCTTCCTCACAGCTAGAAGGTCCTGGGTTCGAGTCACAGGGTCAGTGAGGGTGCTTCATGCTGCATGTGAAGTTTGCATTTCCCCCCATGCTTGTATGGGTTTCATCCGGGTACTCCAGTTTCCTCCCACAGTCCAAAAACATGCACATTAGGCTAATTGGCTTTTGCAAACTGCCCGTGGGTGTGAGTGGTTGTGTGTGTGTGTGTGTGTGCGTGTGTGTGTGGGTGTGAATGGTTGTGTGTGTTGCCCATAATGGTCTGGCAAGCTAGTAGTAAACACTTTATCACTTAATTGGAAAACTGAGCATCATACACACCAAAGACAATGGAACATGTTTAAGTATATGTTTGGTGCCGTGAGAGTGAGGAGATAACGGACCTTTAAATTGGTGCTCCTTGGGCCAGGTGGGGAAGTTTTTCTGAATATCTTTAATAAAGCTGATTAAAATTTCTGTGGCTTGGGTGACATGCTCCTCACTATCCCATTTTCCTCTGACTTTATGGTTACCTGTGTCAACCTGTAGAAAATGAATGACAAAAAATTCATGTACACTCAGGTCTATAAATATTTTGACAATATTTATTGTTGTTTAACCAATTGACCATGAATGATGACCCTAAACAGCAGACATTGTATTGAAATATTTATTGGTACATCAAATTCCAGTGATCAGTGCAGGAAGTACAGCATTCTTGAATATGCACCTCCTTTCCTTTTTTAAGGGTCCAAAATAAACAGATACAGTATACTGTATGCACAGAAAACGAGGTGGGCATCACTAAAGAGTGCCAGGGCACTGTGGCGTAACGGTTAGCAAGAAGAGCATAACAGCAAAAAGGTCATGGGTTTTTACAAATTTTACTTTAAACCAACCTGCATTAATCCAAAACCTTTACCACCTTTTTGAAAGCCTTCTTTGGTAAGGTATAATCCACCCCTTGTTTCTCTAGATATGATGCCTGCGATTACAGCTGGGTCCATCTGCTTGGCTTTTCCAACATTCATGATGATAGTCTTGTACTTGTCTACCCTCTTTAGATCAGTCTCAGCCATTTTGTGCGAGGCGTTCACACCTATGGAGCGATATAGACACCTCAGGTCTTTCGAAAATAATTTGAAAAAAATAAAATCCTTACTTTTAGTACCTATTTCTTTTTATCAAGTATAAAATGCAAAGGTGGACCTTTTATAGTGAGCTTATCCTTGCTTGCTGTTTTTTCCGATGCCCCGGTTGTATCTATTTTTGTAAGGTCTCCAAAAATGCATGCTAGGTTTGGCATAGAACAGAAAAAATAAGATGTGATCAACTAAAAACTAAAATAGATTTACATGTGCAGAACATGGCTGTGGAAATATTTCCACAATGATTTTAAGAGTAAATATGAAAGGAAAATTAATATTAATAAGAATAATGTAAAATTTAAATAATCAATTTTTATTAAAATATTAACTTACCCATGATGGGGCTTCTGATAGCTTGGTATAGAGAAAAAGATCTGTAAATGATCATAGGAGAACAGGCTTATATGGTTATATATGCATGAGCACTTCCTGTAAATAAAAGATATCATGTCACGTTTTGGTGGATTCCCACAACACACCCTTTAGTGATTTCGTTATTGCCTAATTTTTGACTGCTTTATGGCAATGAATTTCCTTCTTTGCATTTGGCAACAAACAGTTATAACTGGGTGTGTTGGGTGTACTAATGGGTTGAGGAAGGATTTGCAGCTTATGCTGCATGCTGAACACTCATCCTGTAAAACACCTACTTGCGTCCAGACAAGTAGACGGATAGAAAATTTCCTCTTGTTAGTTGGTAACTTAGATTTACTTGAGGTTTTTTAATCACTCTGTTTAATTTAATCTCTAAAGCCCCTGTCACATGTTAATGATTTGCAGAACTTAGGCTGACATATGTCAAATTTTTATAAAACATTGGCATACGCTGAACTATCGATGTTATTCCAGTTTTGAACATATACATAACTTATTAGCAACTTACCCAGTACCTATTGAAAACTTATAGCTAACTTATCTCTAACTTATTTCCAACATATATTGACGTATGTAGATGTATTTGACATGTCCTGGATGAACACATAACTTTAACAGTAAGTTTTTCTAACTTACAGGTAGGGTATTATGAGCGCATTGGCTGCGTTAGGATAAAGGCCAGCAACCTGAGGCTCCAGGGCTGCATGAAGCTCTTTGCTTTCACTCTCATTTGTTTACAAAACTGGTTTACTGGCTAACCTAGCAAAACAATAGCAACAACAACAAAAAAAACCCAAAATGCTGAAAGCCAGTTTTCAGAATAAAGTTCCGTTCATTATTGCGATCTCCGGCTGCACAACGAAGTCCAGTGGCTGTCCAGACAGAAGGTGATGAAATGGTTTGCTATTTGTCTGGGGCACATAAAAACTTTTCTTGAAAGCAAAGGGTTCACCTTTCCTGAGCTGGATCAGCCAGATTGGTTGGAAAAGTTGCACTTCAGGAAGCACAGCATTGTTTGCCAGAGATGTACTGAGATGTACACTGCTTCACTTCTCCTCTTTGGAAGAGTTGAAAGAAGCACACTATCAGATAATTATGAGTATGTTCCACATGCCATCATCACAATTCAAACTGCATTTCAGGAAAGATTCTGTGAGTTTTATAGAGGAAAAAAACACATGATTTTTTCCCATCACTCCTCTGAATATCGATCGAGTGCTGTTGAATATGACTGCATTTACAGCTATAAGTCAGCCCGATCTTGAGCTCAAACTGGCCACCATAGCTGACAAAGAAGTGTGGGTTCACCTTTCCTGAGGTGGATCAGCCAGATTGGTTGGAAAAGTTGCATTTCAGGAAGCACAGCATTGTTTGCCAGAGAAGTTCAGACATGTACACTGCTTCACTTCCCCTCTTTGAAAGAGTTGAAAGAAGCACACTATCAGATAATTATGAGTATATTCCACATGCCATCATCAAAATTCAAACTGCATTTCAGGAAAGATTCTGTGAGTTTTATGAAGGAAAAAAACACATGATTCTTCCCCATCACTCCTCTGAATATTGATCGAGTGCTTTGAATATGACTGCATTTACAGCTGTAAGTCAGCCCGATTTTGAGCTCAAACTGGCCGACATAGCTGACAAAGACATGTGGGTGTCTTAAGTTCAGAAGCTTGACAGGTGATCTTGAAGATGTTGCTTGTCAGAAGGCCATTTCTGCTCAGAAGCACAAAGAGAGTGACATTGAAAACCTTCCCAAACCGGACAAACTTGTGTTTGATACACTGGGTGCCATTCCTGACACTTATATAAACATGAAAAAGTATGTATTTGGTGTCCTGTAGATCTTTGCATCCACATACTTGTGTGAACAAGTTTTTTCCATCATAAACTGCATCAAAAATAAACATCGCTCGCACTTCACAGATGGGAGCTATTATTTTGACAAAAATGTATTTTTATATCGGACCCTGAAGTGATGTAGCTGTGTTTCATATTCAACAAATTAGCAAAAATAAATGGTTTTGAAATATTTGTAAAAGAGGAGACAAAGCTTGTCCTGTTCTTTTTTTCTTTTTATAACAAATATATCTTATATTAGATATAATAAACACATATTTCATATTGTTTATAAACATATATATCCAGATTGTTATTAACAGTTGCAAAATCCAGTGTCTGTGACACAAAATCCAGGTACATCAGTGCCCACAGCATGGCTAAGATTTTTGTGTGTGAAAATACCACTGACATTAAGGCATGCATTGGGATTGTAGAGACAAATACAGTACAGTATGTTGCCATCAAGGCACTGACTCTGAACAGCATGCCCGACCATCGCAGGGCAACACACACAACAATTCACACTCACATCCACAACTAGGGGCAATTCAGAACAGCCAATTTGCTTAATGGGCATGTCTTTTGACTAAGGGAGGAAAATACATTAACAATTACATTTATGGCATTTGGCAGGCTCTCTTATCCTGAGCGAATTATGTTTATAATTTTTTTTAATACAACTGAGCAATTGAGGTTTAAGGGCCTTGCTCAAAAGCCCAAAAGTGGCAGCTTGGTTGGTCTGGGGTTTGATACCCTGCCCTTCAGATCCATAAGGCAGACAAACCACATGAAAACTCCACACAGAAATGCCCAAGCCCGAGACTTGAACTCAGGACCATCCTGCTTTGAGGTGGTATTAACAGCTTAAAGAAGAGGCTGTAAGGGTGGAGCAAATAACCTGTAATATCTGACTGGGTTCATTCAGTAATTCTAATGTAATTATTAAGATTATTAATTTATTAATAATTATTAGGAATGAAAATAATTTGATGTAGATGCTAAAAAATGAACCCTTATGCTGACATGAATCTACAGTTTAGACTATAAAGAAATTAGCCCATAACCCACTTCTTCATATCATTCTGGATGAAATAATCTGAATTTTGTATTTTTGGAGCAAAATCAGATGTATTAAACATTAAAATTTTGTATTTAAGTATTTATATCTTAAAAGTTTAGTGTAGTTACTTTATTAAGCCATTCCTGTGTGTGTTTATTAACAGTGTCACTTTGAACATCTGTAGTAAAATATTTAAGAAAAAATATTAATTTGAATCAGTATTGTAAACACACACACACACACACACACACACACACACACAGTTCCTCTGAATATTGCATACAGTGCATAAATCAATATATGTGAAACGTGGACAAGATTGACAATGAATACATTGAATGAAATTCACATTTATATTGTCAGGTCCTAAATCTCTGTGCGGAACTGTAAGGTTGTGTTCTTCATCTTCTGCTTGTAGTGTTCATCAAACTGCTCATTCTCAGCTACACTGAAGTGATTCTTCCAGTCACCGACTTTACCTGGAGAAACAAATATGGGCCAGTTCACCTGGTTTTATCGAGATTCTGTTATTAACCAAGCAATACATAAATGTTGGATAAGAAGTAGTGACATCATAGGTTCACAAGCAAAGAATCACAAATGGATGCCTGGATCAGACAAAGAGACTGATGAAACACTGTGACTGGAAATGCTAAATTAATATGAATCTAAATATAACTAGAAATTCACTCAGGGAGTGCAGACCTCCACCATGGTAGTGCAGTCTCATGGGTTATAGTGGCGAATGATGATGTACATAGGTTATAATGGCGAATGATGTAAAATTTCGGTGCCCCTTGTGTCCAGTTCTGCATATCTGTTATTTCTTCTCCAGGTGCATTCTGGGTGATTTCTGCCTCCTTACCCTCTTATAATGATTAAAAAAATCCTTCAAATGTAATCAAGTTTTTGTTGGCCCAAGACGCACATTTAGTTAAAATTTTCCCGGAAATCCGTATATCAGTTTTTGAGTTATCATGGTCACAGGCACACACAGACACACATGACTAATCTCATAACCTCCCCCCTTGGTGGAGGTAGCAAGCTTATAACAACAACTTACTGAATATGTTGGCACTAAAATGAGCAAAACTGGTTTTTGGAAGATAAGTATGCAATGAAAGGTGAAGGCTGAGTCAACAGTACAACTAATGTATCTCTCACTTGCCACAAGACAGTAACATTTGCAAATCTTTTTTAATAGAGGTGTGGTGCTAAACAGGTGTGCCCTCAGGTGGGAATAAGCAGGTTCCCACACTAACTATGAACAGGCTAAAGTGGGAGCAAAAGACTATGAGTGAAATGAATATTGAGATTTTGTGAAATTCTGCAATCAGTTTGTTACGTCTGTGGCTAACTCTCTCCCCGACTCTCATACACCACGAGCACACTCCATCACCTGCACCTCATTTCTGGATCTAATCACCTCCTCCATATAAACCCCCGCTAGACACACTTCAGTGTCTAGCCATGTTGGATGTATACATGTTACCACTGCTACTTCTTCTAGTGCTTTGGACTCACCTCTACTTCTAAACTCTCGCTCGCTCCTCGTCCCGATCACATTCCTCTTCTTCCAGATCCTTATTCCTGTATCCGTTGTGTTTGTCGGTTTTGTGTTCGCCCCTCGTGGCAGCTTTCTGTTCATTTCCAGTCAGTGTGTTGTCAATGTTTTGTGGCTCTCCGAGCCATAGTTTCTGGTTTATAATAAACCTGATTAAGCTTATCCTTCTGGTCTCTGGGTTGTATCGTAACAGAAGGCTAGACCGAGACAGGAATAATGGAGGCCACGCCCACTTTCCCTCCGGACGTGTTCCAATCGCTCATGGAGGAAGTACGGCGTGCCCTCTCACCTCCGGAGGCACCCTCTGCGAGGCCGATGCTGGCTGCTCCCACCAACGATCACATGATCAACCCCGCACGCTACTCCGGAGATGCGAAAAGCGGGGAAGGATTTCTTCAGTGCTCACTGATGATTGAAATGCACCCCGCTTACTTTCCCGCAGAATGAGCCAAAGTCGCCTATGTTACCTCCTTGCTCTCCGGAAAGGCATTACAGTGGGCTGAGGGACAGGGGAGACTGAACGGCGCTACCGTAACCAAATACACCACGTTCACCGCGCACTTCCATGAGGTGTTCTGCCAACCCGATGGAGACTCTACCAACCAGGAGAAATTACATCGGCTTCGTCAAGGGCAAATTGGGGACATTGGGGAGTATGCCTTAGAATTCCGAACCCTCGACGGGACCAGTGGGTGGAATGAGACGGCTCTCATCACACACTTCCGCCAAGACTTAGAACCTTCACTATGGCTGCAACTCTCCGCCTACGATGACTCCATGGGGCTGGAACGACTCATTCAGCTAGCCATCCGCGTGGAACATTGACGGAGAGGATGCCTTGAAGAGCTTCAACAACCAGCTCCCTTCACGCCCACGCCACCACCCGCTGAGCCCATGCAGATGGGTTCACTCCGGCTCACTCCTGCGGAACGACGCAGACGAACCCTAGCGGGACTATGTATCTACTGTGGCCAAGCAGGACATGCTATATCGACTTGCCCCATTCGCCCTCCTTGCCCATCGGTGAGTCAAGGCAACATCGAGATCCTGAAGTCCCAGCCGCTTTCCACACCAGTAACCATAACTACACCTAGGTGCTCTCTTACAGTTACGGCACCCATCGACTCTGGTTCAGGGAGCAACTTCATCTTGGAGGACCTGTGTCGCAAACTCCAGCTCAAGCTCCACCGCTGCCCGACACCCTTTTCTGTGCGCTCCATAACCAGAGAATCCCTCACTTCACGAGAACGCCAACTCCAGACCGACCCTGTGCCCCTGAATATCGGTTCCCTGCACCAAGAGAGCAGATCTTTCCTGGAACTCGAGAGATCACATGCTGACATTACCCTTGGTCAGCCATGGCTCGTGCTCCACTCTCCGTCTATCTCCTGAGCCACCGGTGAGGCCCTTAAGTGGGGTAAGGGGGCTTCCAGCAATCCTTCCCGCAGCTCCCCCAAAGAACCCTTCAGGCATGGGTAAACCTGGGTACAACCACCGTCGAGAGCCCGGCAGCCCAGAATACCATATCGATCCCAGAGTAGTACTGCAACTATCGAGACGTGTTTAGCCCTGGGCTTGCCGCTGGACTACCACCTCACAGACCTTGGGATTGTGCCATCGAGCTGGTGCCTGGTGCTTTGGTACCTAAGGGGCGAGTATACCCTCTGTCACTAACGGAATGACAAGCCATGGAGGAATACATAGCAGAAGCACTACAACAGGGCTGTATTCGTCCGTCCACCTCACCAGCAGCATCCAGCTTCTTCTTTGTCGGTAAGAAGGATGGAGGGTTACGACCTAGCATTGATTACCGAGCCCTAAATCAAGTCACAATCAAATTCAGGTACCCACTTCCACTGGTTCCCACAGCCCTTGAACAGCTCTGTGGGGCGACCGTGTTCAGTAAGCTGGACCTCTGAAGTGCCTATAACCTGGTGCGTATCCGTTCAGGAAATGAGTGGAAGACAGTGTTCATCACACCAAGCGGCCACTATTAATATCTGGTCATGCAGTATGGGCTAGCTAACGCTCTGTCGGTCTTCTGAGTTTCATGAACGAGATCTTCTGAGACATGCTGGACCGATACGTGATAGTTTACATCGACAACATACTCATTTACTCTCCAGACATTTCTACCCCTATACAGCATGTAACGAAGGTACTCCAGCATCTACGCCACCATCAATTATTCCTGAAGGCCAAGAAGTGTTTATTCCACCAGGCAACCGTGTCATTTCTGGTCTATGTGATAACGTCCCACGGGGTCCGAATGGAGGAAGAGAAGGTTAAGGTCGTCCAAACCTGGCCCGAAACCGAGACAGTGAAAGCCCGGCAACGGTTCTTGGGTTTACATTTATGATACTTCTACCGCCGGTTCATAAAAGACTTTAGAGTCTTGACAGCTTCACTGACTACGCTCCTTCGGGGTAACCCAAGACCCTCGTCTGGAATGACACAGCCAAGCCGGCCTTCCAACACCTTGAAGGAGCATTCCTCTTGGCACCTGTACTCACTCATCCAGACCCATCCAAACCTTTCATTGTGGAAGTGGACGCTTCAACCAGCGGAGTGGGAGCCATTCTATCCCAATGTCAGGACAAGAAGAGACGACCGTTACCTTGCGCCTTTTTCTCACGCAAACTGAGCCCCGCTGAACAAAACTATGACGTGGGTAACCGCGAGCTGCTAGCAATCAAACTTGCCTTGGAAGAATGGTGTCACTGGCTAGATGGAGCGCAACACCCCTTCCAGGTTCTCACTGACCACAAGAATCTGTGCTACCTGAGGGAAGCCAAACGTTTGAACCCCCGCCAAGCTCGCTGGGTGTTATTCTTCACAAGATTTAATTTCACCATAAAGTACTGCCCAGGATCACTGAACACCAGAGCCGATGCCCTATCCTGCATCCATGACCCCGACGAAGCATCAGACAAACCAACTACTATCCTTCTCCTCAAGGTATTTGTCAATGCTATACAGTGGGACCTGGAGAAGCAGATCCAAGCCGCCCTGGAGTCAGATCCGGCGCCACCAGAAACAACGCATGGGCATCAGTATGTACCCAGGGACCTCTGACTTCCCCTACTAGAGGCAGTACATTCCACCCCCGTTATGGGTCACCCAGGGACCAAGGCGACTCTCTCCCTCCTCCAGGAGCAATATTGGTGGCCCGGGATGTCCACCATGACCAAGAGGTTCGTGGCGGGATGTGAAGCATGCAACATTTCCAAGACACCTTGACACCTCCCCGCTGGGAAGCTCCTTCCATTGCCCATACCTCAACATCCATGGTCGCACCTGGGACTGGACTTCATGACGGAACTCCCACCCTCCGAGGGCAATACCTGCATCATAGTGGCTGTGGATCGTTTCTCTAAAGCATGCAAGTTAATCCCCCTCAAGACCCTTCCAACAGCAGCAGAGATGGCCAGGGCCCTGTTTGAGCACGTCTTCCACAACTTTGGGCTATCAGAAGACGTGGTAACGGACAGAGGCCCACAGTTCACTTCAAGATTCTGGAAGGCCTTTTTTAAACTACTGGGAGTAACAATCAACTTATCTTCCGGATATCACCCCCAAACTAACGGGCAAATGGAACGGAAGATTCAAGACATAGGGCGATTCTTACGAACCTTCTGCAACCTACACCACACCACTTGGAACCAGTTCCTCCCATGGGCCGAGTACGCACAAAACTCCCTGCGTCAACTGTCCACCGGGCTGACCCCTTTCCAGTGCGTACTCGGCTAACAACCTCCACTCTTCCTGTGGAAGAGTGAGCCCACTGACGTCCCAGCGGTGAACCAATGGTTCTGGAGGAGTGAACAGGTCTGGAGCACGGCTCATCGTCACCTTCATCACGCCGTCCGACGTGGGACCTCCGCTGAAGATGCTAGAAGCTCAGATCCGCCCCGTTACCAGATTGGGGAAAAGGTGTGGCTCTCAGCAAGAACATCAGACTCCAGAACTCAAACAAAAAGCTAAGTCCTCGTTTCCTTGGTCCTTTTGAAATAATAGCACAAGTCAACCCAGTCACATACAAATTGAAACTCCCTCCCACCTACAAAATTCATCCGGTATTCCATGTCTCACTTCTAAAAGCATATCATTCACCATTGATCTCTCCATCCACAGAGTCGGGTGAGGCTACAGAACCCCCTCCACCGCTGGCAGTGGAAGAGGACTCCATTCACGCCGTCCAGGGTCTCCTGAACTCCCGCCAGCACCGGGGGAAGATCGAATATCTGGTCGACTGGGAGGGATACGGCCCAGAGGAACGATCTTGGGTCTCCCGCACGGACATCCTGGACCCCAGCCTACTGGAAGAGTTCCATCGTCTGGACCCCAGTCAACCAGCACCTTGTCCCCGGGGCCGCCCACGGTGCCAACAGCCTCGGAACCCCGGAACGGCTCCTGGAGAGGGGGGTACTGTTACGTCTGTAGCTAACTCTCTCCCCACTCTCACACACCACGAGCACACCCCCCCGAATACCAATCACCTGCACCTCATTTCCGGATCTAATCACCTCCTTCATATAAACCCCCGCTAGACACTATTCAGTGTCTAGTCTCGTTGGATGTATACGTGTACTACTGCTACTCCTTCTAGCGCTTTGGACTCACCGCTACGTCTACGCTCTCGCTCTCTCCTCGTCCCAATCACGTCCCTTTTCTCCCGGATCCTTATTCCCATCTCCGTTGTGTTTGTCCGTTTGTGTTCGACCCTCATGGCAGGTTTCATTTTCGAGTTTATCCTTGTTTGTTGGTTTTGCGTTCGCCCCTCGTGGCAGGTTTCTGTTCATTCCCCGTCAGTGTGTTGTCTGTGTTTCGTGGCTCTCCGAGCCATAGTTTCTGGTTTATAATAAACCTGATTACGATTATCCTTCTGGTCTCTGGGTCGTATCATAACACATGCACTCTGTGTTTTTCGGGATTCACTCAGTGGTTTAATTTTGGCGATGTGATTGATGAACATGATTGATATCAGGGTCATTTCAATCCCAGCATGATGGCCGATTACTGCTGGGTTTTGTAATCGAAATATCACGTTGGACACAAGTGCAAAGGCAAATGTCAAAAAACATAAGCATAAAGCAAGTTAGGAACCACTAGATTGCTTGATAAATGTCAAGTTTCTTCCTAAGCTACAGATTAAAATAAATTGTCCTGCACTGAAATTAATTTGAATGCCTTTTAATTTTTAATTTAATTTTTTAATTATTTATTTAGTTTTTTTTAGATACAGCAATAAGTCAGGGGTGGCATGGTGACATAGGGGTTAACATGTCTGCCTCACAGCAAGAAGGTCCTGGGTTTGATCCCCGGTCTTGGGCATTTCTGGATTTCTGTGGAGTTTGCATACTCTCCGGTTTCCTACCAGAGTCCAAAGACATGCACGTTAGGCTAACTGGCTGCTAACTGTTGCCCTGCGATGGTCTTATGAGCTATTCAGAGTAACCCCACCTTCAATCCAGGGTCGGCTGAGATAAGGTCCAGCCTCTCTGTGATTCTATTAGGATGAAGCAGTATGGCAAATGCGTGAATGATAGAAACTCTCTGTAAATCTCATTTACAGTAAAGATAACCTGTTTTTACTCTGGTGGTAGTTTGTTTGTTTGTTTGTTTCTTTCTTTCTCTCTTTCTTTCTTTCTTTCTTTCTTTCTCTCTATCTTTCTTTCTTTCTTTCTCTCTATCTTTCTTTCTTTCTTTCTCTCTTTCTTTCTCTCTTTCTTTCTTTCTTCCTTTCTCTCTCTTTTTCTTTCTCTCTTCCTTTCTCTCTCTCTTTCTTTCTCTCTCTCTTTCTTTCTCTCTTTCTTTCTTTCTTTCTCTCTTTCTTTCTTTCTTTCTTTCTTTCTTTCTCTCTATCTATCTTTCTTTCTTTCTCTTTCTCTCTTCATTTCTCTCTCTCTTTCTTTCTCTCTTCCTTTCTTTTGCCAGTGATATTAGACACCAAGTGATGAAGCATTTCTCTTTATTTGTCCAATTCTCCCTGCAAACAGGTCTTAAGGTGTGCAACGGTGCAGGGTGATTTTTGTGTATTGTCTCTCTTTTTTTTCTGCCAAAATTTGTAGCACTTTCTCTATTGGGACAGGTCCCTGCACCCTAACCCTATTTTTCACAACCATGTAATGTAATGTATGCAAAATGTGGTTTTGCTTAGTTTTGTTAAAATATGCACAGGCATGTTACAATCATTCCAGTAGGTAGGAAACAATTAGCGGTCAGCAGTCCACCAGCGGTCCTTATCCAATGTGACTGAGCTTAAACAGTTCTGTAAAGAGCAGTGGACAAGTATTGTACAGTCTAGATATGCGAAGTTGGTAGAAGAGTGGGGGGTAATCCATTAATCATCTCAGTGATTCTATTATTTATATATTTTTTACTTGGCTGTTATGAGTGGCATTGTGTAGATACAGTTGGAAAAATATTTTTTGTGTGTCTTCAATTCAAGCTGCATACCAACAAAACCTGAAGGGGGTTTTCTTCTGTAGTTTTACCAGTGCGTATGGGTGTGTCCACGGACATGTATAGGTTACCCACCTTTTTAAACACTACAGCACTGATAATAAGATGAATGAATGAATGAACAACAACAATAATGATAATGATAACAATTATAATAATAAGAGTAATAATAATAATTATACCAACAACAACAATAATAATGATGATGATGTACACTTCACACGATTCCACCAAAAAGAGGAACAAATGAGGTTCCATTTTTTAAAACCAGAATCTCATTAGATGATAATGTTTTTGAAACAGAATCTCATGAAGGAGATGTTTTGATTTACAGGGGTAGTTGGCAAACTTATTCCATTTATTCAACATAGTACGGCAGAGATATATGCTAATTGGGGCTGTAAAAGTCAACACAAATAAGGAGCCCTGCTCTCACACTCACTTCTAAAGTACCCCCCTCAGCCACCCCCACCTCAACAACACCTGCTTCCCACCATAACCCTAAAAGGAGACATTCCAACCAATCGGAGTTTTGCTACCAAACAGCCAAGCCAATCAGGAAGCACACAAGCAAGAAAAGGCCAAATGGATTTACCCCTCTTCAAACCAGCTGTTATCCAATTTTGGGGTTCCAGACTACATACCATTCCGCCAACTTACTGACATATACAGTTTCCCATCATGATGAGAGGTCAAGAGTCCAATGTTTGAGTACTCATCATAAACTGCCCCCAGTTACCCTGAAACTTAATAAAGTAATTTGTTCATTAATGAATGATGTATAACATGAAAATACAGTTTAGTACTTTAGGATTTCAGATTATACAAAATTCTCAGGCTATAATTAAACAGTGTAATTCTCTTATCTAAGCCCTTATCTAAGTATAATTACATACATACAACAGTCATAATTCTTATTTTATAAAGACAAAATTCCACTTTCAAAACATACTTTCTAGAGCAAAAGTTTGACCCATATAACAAACATTAAAGCATATGCAGTGAAAGTATTGGACATGTATTATCCATTTCAGTTTTATGTTGAGCAGAGCTGCTATTTCCAAGGAAAGGCTACTCTATTTGGGAGGGATCCAGTTGCTTAGTCTGATCAAGATAGATACACTGAGTGATGGGGAGGGCTCAGCTCTCTTTTTCAAAAGCTCTTATTTGGGCTTCTGCAAACTCAGTGCTCCACCCCAGACCCCTTTGCCCAAGTCTTATTTAAGGCGAGCTGTCTTGCCTCTCACTTTGTCCCAGTGGAAGCATCAGTTCCGCGACACAACTTGGTGAGTGCATGATGATGATGGTTTATGTAGAAAAAGTAAGAAAGGCATTAATATATTCACAGTCTTGAATAATTTTAACAAGTGGCAGTAATGAGAGTATTTTAATTATGACAATATAATAATCAAATAATAATAATATTCAAAGATGCAGTGGTGTAAACACGTGATTTTCAGCCACTGGTAAAGCTTTAGTCATTTATAAACTAAGACAGATATTGCCTTTTCAGATAATGTTAGCTCTTACGACTAATGGCTTAGAAGGCACTAATCCAATGTGGCTAAGTGTTTAGACTTTTTGATTTGCTTTACAAGAGATCTGGATAAATTGTGCTGCCATGACCCATTCACTTAATACAGCGCAGCATGTCATGAATGAAGCCATTCGGAATTGTGGAGACAGAGGCCACAACATAAAGCAGGGTGTTAAAATGTGATGACAGCTGCTGAGCAGGCACCATGCTCAGATAAGAAGCAGCATGCGAGAAGAAACACTATAGGCCACACAGCAAGAGGGATAGACAGACCTTTAAATAGTCACCCAGGCTTCAACGTGGCTCCTTTTTTGGCTTTACCTTGAAAGACTGAATATCTTGAAGTACTTGGCTATGGAGACACCATATTTCTTTAACCATTCAGGAAGGTGAAGGCGAGGTTCCAGTGGGAGAGGTAGTAAACAAGGGTCAACAAGTTCATGAGTTCACTACATATTAATTTTCAGATATTTTTGACACTGCTGAATAGTTTAATGAGATGATAAGATCAAATAAGTCATACTAATTGGTATATATGCAGTTTGATGTACAACCGAGAAAAAAAATTATATCCTGCTCTAAGTTCAATTCAGTTTTATTTGTATAGAGCTTTTAGCAATTTACAATTGACATTGTTGCAAAGCAGCTTTACATAGTTAAAGTAATTTAAAAATGAATTTAAACATTTTTCTATAACCCCTACATAGTATTAAACATTCATTCATTCATCCATTTGAATTACACCGAACCAACATGGACTGACTCGCCTAAAACAGTGCAAAATAGTATAAGTCGTCTATGCTACAGTATTAAACACAAACATTTCCACTAGCACTAACAGTACTGCTCTACCCACTTCATCTCATCAAACGGTGATATTATTTTCACTTGAAAAGCCTTTGTACGTCATAAACATGTCATCTCCTTCTTCCACAGACCATCTCAGAAACCAACCATGTGCGACGAAGACGAGACTACCGCCCTTGTGTGTGACAACGGCTCTGGCTTGGTCAAGGCTGGATTTGCTGGTGATGACGCTCCTCGTGCTGTCTTCCCTTCCATTGTTGGAAGGCCCCGCCACCAGGTACACCAATATTCCTCAAAAAAAAATGGGGCAGTGGTGGCTCAGTGTCTAAGGTACTTGGTTATTATTAATTGAATCCTCTTTTCTCCCACAGGGTGTGATGGTAGGTATGGGTCAGAAGGACAGCTACGTTGGTGATGAGGCCCAGAGCAAGAGGGGTATCCTGACTCTCAAGTACCCCATCGAGCATGGCATCATTACCAACTGGGACGATATGGAGAAGGTGGGTGGTCAGATTGCAGATTGAAAACATTCATGTATAATTTATCTATGTAATATGTATTAGATTACATTTGTGGAACCTTGTTTGTTAAATCACTTCAGATCTGGCACCACACCTTCTACAATGAGCTCCGTGTGGCTCCTGAGGAACACCCCACACTGCTCACTGAGGCTCCCCTCAACCCCAAGGCCAACAGGGAAAAGATGACCCAGGTACTTCAATCTCCATGAACACACTTCACTTAATTTCATTTAGATGTGCTGACATAAACTTTTTTTTTCTCTGCATTTCTAGATCATGTTTGAGACCTTCAACGTCCCAGCCATGTATGTGGCCATCCAGGCTGTCCTGTCCCTGTACGCCTCCGGCCGTACCACTGGTCAGTAATAGCAGTTTCCATGTACAGTATTATATAAATGTGGATATAGTTGGGTGACAGTTACTGAATGTTAAATCAATCATGCTAAAGTCAAATAAAATGTCATCTTGTTTATACAAGGCATATAAATAGCTGGTATATGGTTACATAATTTTGTCATTACTAAGTGAACATAGACAACATTAAAATTAAAGTCATTTCTAAGTGAACATAGACAACATTCTTATGACTCTATAAAGACAAACTGAGTTATTAATAAGTTATTAATATTATAATTACTATGGGTTATGTGTATGTTTTCATTGTACCTAACAATAATAATAATAATAATAATAATAATAATAATAATAATAATAATGCTAGCACATCCGACTCACAGCAAGAAGGTCCTGGGTTCGAGCGCTTTACTGTGTGTGGAGTTTGCATGTTCTCCCCATGTTTCACATCCAGTGTCCTCTCACAGTTTAAAGACATGCACATTAGGCTAATGGGTGTTCCAAATTGCCTTTAGGTGTGACTGTGAGTGTGAATGGTTCTGTGTGTGTGTGTGTGTGTGTGTGTGTGTGTGTATGCGTTGGTCCTCTGATAGACTGGTGAGCTGTTCATGGTGTACCTCACCTTTGCCCAAAGTTGGCTGAGATAGGCTCCAGCCTCCCTGTGATCAAAGTAAGATTAAGTGGTTCAGCAAATGAATGAATAAATGATAATAATGATGATGATGATAATAATAATAATAATAATAATAATAATTAATAATAATTTAATATTATGATATAGATATGTAGACCAATTAAACCTTAAATTTATTTAACAGAACAAAACAGCTAAGCAGTACATTCTAAAAGGATTAGAAAGAATTAGGGATCTCATGGAGTGGAAATTCCACCTGTGCTCACTGATGTCAGCAGCATGGCTTATTTATGATGTACCACATTTTATGAGGGACTCTGGTGTGGTAGAAGAGATATGTGAATACATTCTGCCCCCTGTAGGTATTGTGCTGGACTCTGGTGATGGTGTTACCCACAATGTGCCCATCTATGAGGGTTACGCTCTCCCCCACGCCATCATGCGTCTGGATCTGGCCGGTCGTGACTTGACTGACTACCTGATGAAGATCCTGACTGAGAGAGGCTACTCTTTTGTCACAACTGGTAAGTCTCTTTGGACTCCCTTAAAAGGATGAACTCAAATGTTTGGATGTTAGGATGTTAGAACTAAGAGTTCTTACATTTCTGAAGGATTTTCTGGTTATAGTGATCAAGTGTAGGATTTTGATAATGGTTGTACATATAGTGTGTTTATAATTCTTTCCAATAATCCCTATGAGCAAACCATTAATGATTAATTAATTAATGGTTCTTATCAGAATACTCCATTCTAAATGCCTTTAGGAGTAAGTGTAGATTTTTGTTAAGACTGTACATTTGGTTCACATCTAATCTTTCGGAAACTTGCCACTCTTAGCTGAGCGTGAGATCGTGCGTGACATCAAGGAGAAGCTGTGCTATGTGGCTCTGGACTTCGAGAATGAGATGGCTACCGCTGCTTCCTCCTCCTCCCTGGAGAAGAGCTATGAGCTTCCCGATGGTCAGGTCATCACCATCGGTAATGAGCGTTTCCGTTGCCCTGAGACCCTCTTCCAGCCTTCTTTCATTGGTGAGTTCCACTTCTTAATATAAAGAGGATTTTTTTTTAATCTTAAAGTAAAACAAAAAAATTGCCAAGATATTAATTTATCACATGCTTTGTGCTTTCGCTTTTTTGCCAACTAAAATATGATTAAAACACAGGTATGGAGTCTGCTGGTATCCATGAAACTGCCTACAACAGCATCATGAAGTGTGATATTGATATCCGCAAGGACCTGTACGCCAACAATGTCCTGTCTGGTGGTACCACCATGTACCCTGGTATTGCTGACCGTATGCAGAAGGAGATCACTGCTCTGGCCCCCAGCACCATGAAGATTAAGGTAAGAGGAAGTTAACATTCGAGGATATAACACTATAGGTTTTTCATCAATATGTAAAATCAGCAAAAAATTGTGTGCATGTACAGTAATTTGTCAACACAACAGCGATTGGTAGAAAGTGGAAAAGTCTGAGATCAGGTGTTAAGAAACAGAAGAAGGGATACGATTTCAAAAGAAATAAAATGATGGTGATGTTACTAATATCATGACACCTGGTGCCGGGGTCATTAACACTCGCATTGTGGCTGATTCCATTTTATTCCAAGTGATACCACTGTAGTTCATGTTTTATTGTTTTATGTTATATACGTTTTAATATAACTGGTAACTGAATGGCCACCTTTAAGCATGAAATGTACTTGAATATCAGTCTAAAATCATGAAACTTTCTTAACTTTCAGATCATTGCTCCCCCTGAGCGTAAGTACTCCGTCTGGATCGGTGGCTCCATCCTGGCTTCCCTGTCCACCTTCCAGCAGATGTGGATCACCAAGCAGGAGTACGATGAGGCCGGCCCCTCCATTGTCCACAGGAAGTGCTTTTAAATCAGCACCTCTTTCATTTGTACTGTCTCTTTTACTGTATATACATGTTATGTTGTAATAAATGTGGATCAGTAAGACAGTGTCTTTGTCTATTCATTGCTCTTATACATTAAATTTAATCTGTAATTGAATGTAAAGCTGCAAACTAACATCCATATCCAAAACATGCTGTAGATTTTTCAAGTCATCCATATCATTTAAATTATGTAAAAGTAAAAAAAAAAAATTATTATACAATTCTTGAATGATCAGTTGAACCTGAGACTCTCAAGGTCCTTAGGTTGTCTCAAAGTGAAGCCATGAGTCTTTTGGAATACTTTTCTTCCAACTTTGCACAACGAGACTGTGCAATATTTGCCCACTCTTTTACAGAATGGTTCAAGCTTAGTCAGATTAGATAATGACCTTTGGTGGACTGCAATCTTCCAAAGTCATCAAAGTGATTCCACAGATTTTCAGTAGGGTTTAAGTCTGGACTCTGACCAGGCCACACAAGGAGATTCACTTTTTGTACCTTTAGCAACTGTGTGGTCAACTTCAGGTCAATGTCATGCAGGAAGGTGAACCTTCTTCCCACTGACAATTTTCTGGCAAAGGGCGGCAGGTTTTCCTGAGGAATTTTAGGGTATTTTGCCTCATCCATCTTCCTTTCATCTTGACAAGTGCCCCAGTACCTGCTGCAGAGAAACCCCCCAACAACATGCTACCGCCCCATGCTCTATTGTCAGTGTGGAGTTCTTTGGATGATGAACTGTATTGGCTTTCTGCTAGATACACCATTTTTGTTTCATTTAAGTATAAAACCTTTTTGCCTCAGAATCTCTACGGAGTGCTTCGGCAAAGCTCAACTGAGACTTTTTTCTTGCCATCCTCCCATTCAAACCACATTGTGTATTTGTGATATTATTGTTGGTTGCACAAATTCTTGTAACTGCTTCAAAGTTGTCATAAGCCTCTTGTTAGCCTCTCTTACCATTTCCTCATCACTCTTCTATCTAGCTTGGTGATGCACTGATCTCGGAACAGATCTAGTAGTACCAAACACTTTGAATATGGACTTCACTGTGCTCCAAGGGATTGATAAACACTTTAATTAACTTTTCTTGCATCTATTTCCTGGCTTGTGCCTGTCCACAACTTCATCCTTAAGAACATTTGACAGTACCTTGCCACACTTAGTCATCTGTTTACTTTTAGTTACACTTCAAGCTCTACACTTGGAATAACTTTATGCTAAACTAACCAGAATGATTAATTGTTGAAAAGCCAATTTACTTGGTGTGAGAAGGTGATTAGTTTTTTCTTACACAGCCTCTCCTCTACAAGTCCTATGTAGTGCCTCCACGTAGTGACAGGTCATCATACAAAACTACCAGGGCAACAGGTAAACGGGACTCATTATCCTTGGTTGGCTGCTCATCTAGGCGAAGGAAAACTCTGATGGTAACACCTGACTTGGTGATTAATTGTTAGTCACTTGAGACAAACTACCCTGGTCCTCCAGGTTGAAGGTTGGGCGTAGGTGGTTGAAAACCCTGCTCTCATTCATTCTAAGATCGATGGGGAACTACGAAGGATGCTAACATGACGCTATTGGACCAAACCCATCAGGAAGCTCAGGAGACGACAGGATCCATGGTTGTCCCAAAACAGAAGAATTGGATGCTGGAATGTATGCACTATGGCAGAAGAGAGCACAGGTGGCCAGAGAGATGAAAACCTATGGAATTGAGATTCTTGGCATAAGTGAGAGCAGATGGAAAGGCATGGGATCAATGACAACGCAAAAACTGGAGAATGGATTGTGCATATGGGAGATAATGAAGTTCACCAGGAAGGTGTAGCTCGCTATAATGATGAGTGAGAGAGAGAGTAAAGAAAGCACTATTGGATGGACACTCGTGGGTAAGAGAATGAAAAAGGTACGGTTCTATTCCAAGCAGAAAAATCTCAAGACAAGAGGAGGTTTTCAGCCAACTACAAGATACAACTAGAACTGCAAGCAGTTAGGAACAGGATCCATGCTCATCTGTGCAAGTCCCCCTTGATGGCCCAGTGGTGCACATTTGCCATTTTTGGTATTTGTGAACTATGAAGCATTGTCTGTCTACGCTGTAAATTTAGAGGATGAAAAATAGTAGGGGTGGAAGAGGAGAATAAAAGACGTAGAAATCAGAAGAAGGAAGCTGAAGCAAGTGTGAGGTGAGTAACCATAAAAAGAATGTGGTTTGTGGACTTGGAGAAGGCTTCTGATCGTGTCCCTCAGGCTATCGTGTGGTGTGTGCACCGGGAATATGGTATACCAGACCTGGTACTACGGGCCATCCGGTCTCTGTATTGCTGGAGCCAGAGCTTGGGCCGCGCTAGTGACATGTGCTTTCTCGCCGTAAAATAGTATCATGTGACTAATTTTACATGGGATAAGCAAAGAGTCTGTATTTTTTTTTCTGACTCGTAAATTAAATAAGATATTTGTTATATATTTAAATATCTTTGTTATACGAATTACCTCAGTTGTGTAATTAGCAGCAAAGTTTTATCTTTATCTTAAGTTCTGATATTGATTAAACAATCTTCCTAAATTTTATAACCAAAAAAAATTAAAAAAAAAAAGGCAAAAATGACATGTGTAGCTTTAAAAATTGGAGTTTTGAAATAATATTAGTTGATTACCCCTTGAGATTTCCTTTTTAATCTATTACAACTCTCTGGTCTCAGGAACTTTTCATATGGCTGGGAATCATTTGAAGATATTCACTTTGAAAACACCACATAACTCTAGAGAATTCAGGATTGATGTCTCTCCTATTACAATATTATCACATCTGTTCTATAATAAAGTCTGTGTTAGAAACTGAATCTGGAAAAAAACACCAACCTTTTTATATTTTATGATAAGTAATGTTTGTACTTCCAAAAATTATAAACTAACAATTTAAATGAACAGTATTGTTCCATACTTATTGCAAACATAAAGCCGTGAGCCTGATTTTGTTGTTGCCCCCGGGCCCCCGGGCCCACAGCCAACCCTATGTGTGCCGCCTGCGTTGGCACTGAGTTCACTTGCACATGGCAGATGTTCTCGTTTCTTCTTCTTGAGGAGAAATTACATTTTTCGATACCGTTGAAAAGACAGTAAGTTTATTATCGCTGTTTATTTCAGTGAAAATAAATGCAAGCATTTTCAGAGTGCCTGAATATTTCTATTATTGTCTGAAATAATGCACTGAGGAAAGGTTATTAAACTCAAACACACCCCTAAAAAATCATACTGAATATTAACAATATGAGATAAGTAGTTCCCTGAAACTTAGAGCTCCCAGTAACCCTCACACTAAACTCCATGCTTGTATCAGTTCCACTGACTGTCAGCACTAAGCAGCTCCACTTCCGCCTCTTCTCAAAAACACGGAGCTCGCGCCATGATTTCAAAGCTGTTGCCTTAAGACACGCCCCTTTTACGTGCACGTGCTCCATGACGTGCTCCATGACGCCGGTTAGCACCAGTGTAGGACGCCAGGGTTTATTAACTCCGCCTTAACTAAATAACCCCGGGTCACCCCTCGGTAAATTAAACTCGTTTTGTACCATACCACCAGTCTAGCAGGTTGTTTGTTTTGCTGTTTTAATCAAACGACACTTCGCCTCAGGCTAGCGGAGCCGAATGCGGAAGCACGTGACCCGGGATTACCCAATCATCCCGCAGTGACGTGGCATTACGAAATTTGAACAACATTGTGTAGCCAATGGTGTTGTGTTTGTGGGCTCGCGCTGCCGTTTGAAACACGTCCACAAAGGAAGTAGTTTGGAGAGCTAGTAGCATTTAGCTAACGGGTGCGTTCGGACGGAATAAAAAGTTATATTGTTTACGCAGAGGACGGTTATGGTTAGTATTAGTGCAGATGCTGACGTAGGAAGGTGAAGTGCGTCAAAAAATGTTGAAGAGGTAGGGTGGTGAGGTAGAAATCATCACATGAGCGCGATGCTAGTAGCTACACTTCTCCAGTGATTAGCTACGGTTTGTTTATGTAGTGAGACTAGTTTGTATGGTTCGCGTTAGCCGTCTCTTTTTATTTCACTCTGGAAATGGAGTAAGAGGAGCTTCAACCCACCGACTCCTTAAACTGATATAAGTCCGAGCACCTTGTTGGTTAAATAACGCTAAGAAACGGTGGGTAAAGGGGAGAAGAAGCACCATGAAGACCGTGGAGAGAAATGTGGTGCGTCTTGCAGTTGTGCAACACCTTCGGACAACCTTCGGCATCAAGACGAAGAACTGGAACAAATGCAAAAACAGCAAGTCCACACCGGGCAACACGGTGAGCAGAAACACCCGGTCTGGGCAAAACCTCCGGCGGGTCACAGCTTCCTGCTTTCACTCACACCGCACCTGTGATGGGATTAAAGAGAGGAAGGTTAGAGGATTGGGAGAGATCAGAATCCCTGACTGATCTCATAGCATGAGAGAAGCTTTCATTTCATACCTCATTCACCTTAATACCCCAGCAATAAGAAAACTATGGCCAGTTTAACCTTGTTTTTTATACGCTTTGTTTTCTGATGTGATTTCGTCTCATCTGATGAGAAAAACACCCAGCTTTCTTTAGAACGAAGATAACAGGGCCCTGAAAAAGACACAGCAGATCTCAATTCAAAGGACCAGAGATAACCATGACAACTGATTATTCAGTTATTTATATGATTATAATATTGTGACCGATACACCCGACTTATACATTTTATTTATGAGCGACTGGACCATTCTGCAGAGATAATAGACGCTGGCATGACCTGATTAAATGGGAATTGGTTAATTAGTTGAAAAAAAGATGTACATTTTTAAGTTGCAGAATAATTGAGGATGTCGGACAGTGCACTGAGAGGCCGTGCGGTCAGTGCGAGTTGTTTTCCTCGGAGAAGCAGTGCACACTGGGGTACAGTGAATGAATCAGTTCCCATTTAAATGCACAGCTACTTCAGAAACTTTCACGTGATCAGCTTTCCATAATTTCACAAGTAGCACGATGAAATAATGAATAAATCTTCTACATACCTGTTTGTTCTGTTCTGAAGCTTTGATTTCTGTTTTGAAAAGCAACACGGATATCTGAATCGATTATGAAACGGTAAAGCCAGGTGCAACAGCGATAAATTATATATTATTTTGAGGAGAAAAATCTTGGCAACGTTATTTATGATGTCGTGGAAAAAAATGCGGTGAGGGCTAATGACAAAAACGACAAATTTGGCGACACTCCCAGAGGTATGCAGAATTGTACAAACACGCAGAGAAATGGGCTGCAGAAGTACACAGATTGTAATGAGTTTGAAATAGAAATTCTCAAATATCTGCTGAATAAATTGACGCATTATTGGCCAGCTGTGTTTGATTTTTGTCTCCCAGAAGTGGGTCAATTTTGGTCTTTCCAAAAGCTTCTTCAAACTGTCCGCAAACACTCAGACTATCCTCCAACGCTGCTAATTTGTTGCTAACTGTTCCCCATATATTTGTCCTTTTTTCCGAACACAGCAGATATTCGCCTGACCTTAGAGAAAAGTTTGGGAGTGTTTTGGGACTGTTTGGAAGGGTTTTTTCCCCTCACATTTATCCCAAGCTTATTTCAAACCCAATACTTTTTGGGTTGGTGAGCCACAGGGAATGTTCAGAGAATGTGGTGAATAGTTCCAAGAATTTGGGGGAATTTTAAGTGACATTAATTACCACTCACTGTACCAGGGGTATATATAGTGACTTCATTTTAATACCACATGTTGCTGAGCCTCGACCGGACCAACTGGAGCAACAGTGCCATGGAGATTACATGCTGTGATCTAGGATAAATGCTCTCCATTAAAATATTACTGTGTGACTTTTTTGGCCAGGTGGTGTATATTGTTCACACCACCACCGCCAGTGCTGAGTGCACTTGCACTTCGCAGCTTATTCTCTTACTTTACGTATGTATGTTTTTGTAAACTTTTACATGCAAACATTTTTGGAGCTTCGCTTTTAGAAGGTGCAGTAAAGAGTCAGTAGTGTGGTACATTAAAAAAACAAATGTAGGAGCTGAATAATAAATTAGAAGCACTGTTTCATGTCATTTGAATAAAATGACATGCTAAATTATCTCTTTTCAGACGAAGGTCTTCGCTGTGGCTTTAGAAAGTCTACCGCACTGTCATGTTCTCGACTACGGTGATCTACCCTGGTAAGCTGGTTCATTCCCTGTAAGATGGTTGTGTTTAATTTACACCAAGTGTGTTATTCATTGAACATTTCCAATTATGCAGTTGCTCCTTGGAGTTCCACCCCAGTGTATTAAATGAAGTTTGTATTTTATTTTTAAAATCAATAGCAGGTTTAGACCTGGACCGAAGTCTTCAGTAAAAGTATTTTGCTCATAAAAAGTGTTTCAGCAACAGTTAACATATGCCCCCCTCACTTGCTCAGCTTCCTAGTGGATGCCTGCACATGCCTTCTGGGGCATTTGAACACCGAAGGCCTATTTAGAAAATCTGGATCCGTTGTTCGAGTGAAGGCACTTAGGGTGGGTAGCCTATCTTGACTTTTTTGACTTTCCGTTGAGACGCCCTGACGGGGATTTCATGTTGAACAGTGACTGCCTTGTTCTGACTCTGTAGGTGAAGTTGGATCGGGCAGAAGAGTGCCTGTCAACAGCTGTGCCGTCAGACATAGCCAGCCTCCTGAAACAGTTCTTCAGGGAACTGCCTGAGCCTCTTCTGTCCACAGACCTACAGAGCAGCTTTCTAAAAGCCCAGGAGCTGCCTACATTAGAAGAGAGGACTTCCGCAACCCTCCTGCTGTCATGTGTGTTTCCACACGAGAATTTAAACACTCTGCGTTACTTCTGCAGCTTTCTGAAAAGAGTTTCTCAAAGGTGAGCTGGAAATGTCCGTCAGATGATCACCCCTCATTCGACATTAGTTTTATTTGCTTTGTCAGAGCTTCCCCTAGCAATTTAGAAGGGGGGGGGGGTGATGACTCAAGCACAATGCCTTCAAGCATAACTTTAGCCAGAGTGTCGTATGTGACTGTCTGATTCTTTTCAAGAAAATATGTGTTTTCCACCAAGACAAATTCTACAAACAGTAGCAAATAAATTACATTTATAAACTGTTAGACAGTTAAAATAAGCGAGGTGGGTTTTGAACTTGAGTCGGTGGGTTAAAATATACTCGCTCGTGCGTCTCCTAACAACCTGAGTCAAGAGCGTCATGCGTCTCCTAACCACCTGTGGTAATACTGCGACGAGTCAAAGCAGCGATTACTCTTTACTTGTACTGTCTCCCCCCAACGGCACGGCTAAACCCAAGTTAATGTTTAGTCACGGCTTTGTCTGTCCGTGTTATGTCCTTGTCCAAACCGAACCGCAATTTCAGGAACCGACCTGAAAGAAAACAGCACTAAACACGCCCCTTCAATCACATGCATTTGTTGATACTGCAGTGAAATCCTCTCTCATTTCTGTGCAAGGATGGATTCATCGTTAACAAAACATCATGTGATCCTCACTTAAGTTTTTTTTAGCAATCAAATACATTACTTACAGCTTCAAAGTCACCAGCGTCTTGCTGTGCACCAGCCTGTATTAGTTTTAGCGGCGTTGTTTTCAGTGGTGGTGGTGCACGTGGGCTTGTTTATGTACCTAAACATGGTTTGTTGATGGTCAGGCTTTATGAACTAAATTCCTAATCTGGGAATTATGTAATTATATTGTTATAATATTATAATGTCAGCGTGACTGAGAAGGGGGTAATTCCCTTTTGTTATTAAAAGCAGATATCGCTGATTGGCCAAAGTATTAACCCATATAACTCTTTATTTTGATTGGTTGTTCGAGTCGACACTTGATTTTTTGTGGAAAAAAGTTTCATGTAAGTTTTTAATGTATGCGGGAGGCACAAAAAAAGGTGTGGGAATCTCACAACGCTGCATGCTAACGGGAGCTCTGATTATCCATTAATAGTGGACTTGCACCGTCGCTCTTCTTAAATACAGCTGTAACGTTTACTAACTGTGAAGATGCAGGTAACCATTTAATTCTTAAAATTCATCAAATTAACTTGAAGGAATTATCATTTAGTGACAATTGTATGTAACTTTTCTCCCAACTATGGCAGTATGTATAGAGAATCGAGGCTCCAATCAGTTTCTCCATTGTTTCAGATCTGCAGAAAACAAGATGGACAGCAGTAATCTTTCTGTAATTTTTGCTCCGAACCTCTTTCACTGGGGAGACGGAACAGTGAAAGTGAGCGCCAGCACAGAGAAGAGACTAAGACTTCAAGCTTCTGTTGTGCAGTGCCTCATTGATAATGCTCAGGATCTAGGTATTTAATTTATTGCTTCTGTATTAGATGAGGAGGTGAACATGTATCTTTGGATGACTTCAGTATCGTGTAAATCTACAGTTCAGTCATGATGCTGTGAGGTTTGTTTGTGTTTGACTGAGTTTGTGCTCTTTTTAGGTGTGGTCCCTGATGTCATTATGGCCAAAATTCCAGCCATGCTGGGTTGTGAATCTGGAGTGTTTTCCCCTTCAGATGGTCCTGAGGAGGGAGGCACACCCTCGGGTGTAAAGAGATGCAGACACAGTTTAGGAGGTACGAGCTTGATGCCTGAAAGAACAGTGGCGTTATTTTTCACTAACACCACTGTTTGAATAGAAGCTTCTGGTTAAGAGTTTTTAACTTGTCATGCAGTAGAACAGAGGCCTTTTCCTAGTGAAGTGTTTTAAACATAGGCCTTTGTAGATGAGTGCTTTTCTCTTGCATTCCAGATATGGTAAATGGAGCTCTGACTAGGTTAAAAAGTAATAGAACCCCTTCAAATACACCTCACCCTGATGGAAAAGGTGGGTATACAGTACACTCAGACTAGGCTTGGCTGCATGAATGCACGAAGCGTATGCTACTTCAGTAGCTTAGCTACAACTGTTGTGCTAAGGGCAAATGTTTCTCAGCCTAGTCCCCTGAGGCCCTGGTGGTCTGGAGTATAGATGTGAACTATGCTTGTGAGCCAAAGTGTAGCAAAGTATAACAATGTATGAATAAAATGGTTCAACAGTGATAACACGTGAGCAAGCAGGGCTCTTATAGTGGATCCACTGCTGCAATTATCATGTTTGGGAAGCAAGGAGGCTGATGAACGTTATACACCAGTCAGCCATGACATTAACACCACCTGACTGGTCTGTGGTTGGGCTGCCCTGTGCCCAGCAAGCTGTAATGCGGGGATGCCAACATGCACGATTTTAACGTAGCACATGATTTTCAGGCCTGATAACGGTAATATGGTTTGATGTATTTAAAATGGGTCCATGTTTGCTGTTGATAGATTATTACAGTGGGCTATGCTGCATGCATAAATTTGTTGCAGTGCAGTGTTGCACTGCCAGCATTACCCGTTTCAGCAGTTTGTGCTACAGTAGATCTTGTGTGAGGTCTGTGATAAAAAATTTAGATTCCACAACTTGTATATATTTTTTAAATCTCTGACTGGTTTAATTTCAGAGTACACTGAGACATTAAACAGGGTAAACTTCAGTCAGGATTGAAATGGAGGGTGTGTTCGAAGATTTGTGACCAGTAGTGTATAACTACTGACCGGTGAAGTGAATAATGTTTTGAATGTTACGGCTGATCGGGGTTTGTTCTTCTCTAAAATGGTCATTGTGGGTTGTTCCTGATATGCAGTGGTAAGTACCTTCCAGAAGGGGTCCAAGGTAGAGCAACCAGTGAACTGGCAAGAGTGTTGTGGGTGCCCAGGGTTCATTAGTTCTAACAAGGACCACCCAATACCATATCACACTCACCATGAGAAAGTTATACATCCGCCATTTCCGAGAGAGCGTTACAATCTGAGTCAAACTTGCCATTTGTTTGTGCTAAAACAATGAAGTCACCAGACAACACCTTCAATGTGCGCCGGTCTATCCTTGAACGCCAGTGCCTTCACCAGATCACGTCTACAAAACCAGAAAAGGAACTCAGAGAACACAGCCCCAATAAAAAGCTTAAACCATGTAAAAGAAAGTTGAGCCATATCTTTAACGCGCCTCTGGCTGCTGTGTGAGGAGGACTGCGTTCCCCGGCATGCTCCCCATCTCTAAAGCTAGTATCTTCTGATCCCACAGAAGAGCTACTGTAGCACAAACTGCTGAATCCTGGCTGTGATAGAACGGAGTCAGAACACAGTGTATTGCCACCAGCCAGTAAGATCAGTAAGGTGGTGGTAATGTTTTGGCTAATCAGTGTATAATTTTTAGCGTCTGCTAAAATTAGGGATTGGTGTTGTTCCCCTGAGGAATAGGCTGGGAAACAATGATATGAATGTTGTACAGTGTTTCTTGTAATTGTAATGCTGTGGGGTTTATTTTATTTATCTTTTTTAATGCAAAACATTTGCCAAATTGCTTAATCCTTTATTAGGGTCGCTGGAGGGCCCAGGTGGGGTACACCCTAGACAGCTCGCTAGTCCACTGCATTGCCGACACACACACACACACACACAAACAAACATTCACACTCACACCTTGGGGTCTTTGGACTGTGGGAGGAAACCGGAGTGCCTGGGAAACCCACACAAGCACGGGGAGAGCATTCAGACTACATACAGAAATGCCCTCACCAAGCCAGGGACTATAACTCAGGACCTTCTTGCTGTGAGGCGTACGTTCTAACCACTACACCACAGTGCCGCCTTTAAAACAGAAGTCTTGCTGTTCCTAATTATGTAGGCTGGAAATTTTGTTTAAACGTTTCATAACCTTCCTTCCTGGTGCAGTCTTGCTGTACTGAATCACATAAAGTCTCGTGTTAAGAGTGTCTTGTTTGGAAACTGTGTTCACAACTTTGAATGCATACCAACTTTTATTTAATAGCGACTGAGTTTCAAATGCACGTTGAGCTGATTTTGATTATTCTGAATGTGCTTGCTTATTCCTTGGCTTCTTTTCCTCTACGGTTTTCTTTGTGTTTTTCATTTAATGACTCTGTAACAGCTATATTTTTGTGTGTTTGTCAATTACTAATCCAATACATGTGAGAGAGACCAAGTAGGATTATAATAAGTAAGTGTGCGTTTGTAATAATGGTGGTGATAGTCATCTCTACACAGACTACTGCGGATGGATCTAAACTAGAATAATGTGGAGGTTCTGTGAGAAGACAAATATGTGCCATGGTTAAAGTGGTTTAGAAATGCTGACTGGCTGCTTTAGCTAATATGCTTTTACCTTTGTTTTTATTTAAGCTAACCTTTTAAATGTCACACTATATTAATTATGTTAACTGAATCAAATCTTCATTTCTAGTCATTTCCACTGGTACGCCTGTTGTCGGAACCCCTAAGCGCAAACTGCCTCTAGAGTCAGGCCACAGTTATGGCCTCTCCAACAAAAAGCGCAGGTCTATCAAGATCGGTCTAGAACTTCTACCAAATACCTTATTTGGAGGAACCTCCACACCTGGATCAGGTACTGCTGTCAGCTGTTCGTTTTGAGATTGCTGATGTGCTCACACGGCTTCTTTTAAAGTGACGAGTTTTTCCTGTTTATTCGTTCATTCATTTTCTGAAGCGCTTAATCCTAATTAGGTTCACAGGGAGGCAGGTGCCGAATTCAGCCGACTCTGGGCAAGGGTAGAGTACACCCTGGACAGCTTGCCAGGCCATCGCAGGGCTTGTTTATTCATAATGCTTAATTAGGGTCTTTCATAATGCCGATGCCCTATAGTGAACAGACTGTCTGTGCATACATCCGTACATTCCCATCTTTGTCTGGACTGTGACTTGTGAATTGTTGGAGTCACTTGCCTTTGTGGATATCTGTAGGGCAATGAGGCAGAGTGTTGCATTCTAGCATTAATTCACAGTAACCTCAACCTATGACCCAACTTAAATAAAAAGACTGTCTGGGCCATTTCCAGTATGCTTGACGTCACATGTAGCAAACTACACACATTTGTATATTTTGGGAATGCAGAGTGTTCCATACCAACACAGGGTCACTGTGACCTTGACCTTTGACCCCAATTAAAAAGAAAAATGCTTGAATTTCAGCCTGAGCAGGGCCCTTGGTGATGGCTGCCATCACAATGGTATCTAGTTGCTCTTGCAGATGTAATGAATTAGAAAGACAAGCTGAATATCAGAAATATCATGAAATCAGTTTTCAAATGACCTTGTGATTTATTGAACACCTGTATCATCTGTGTAAAAATTGCCCCTAGTCACTGAAACCAAATTTACTTGTTAAAGTCAAGACATCAATGAGATACAGCCTTTTCAGCAGTGCAGAGGTCCTTGAAAGCTTTCAAACAAACTGTACACTATGCCTCAATCAAAAGAAATTCCAGAGGTCTAGCGAATGTTCTTCAAGTACATCAGTTAGGAAAGGGTTACTGATCAGTCTCTCAAAGACAGTGGCAAATCTGCCCAGGAATGGTTGGCCTAGCAAAATGACTGAAAGGGGCTGCAAGTCTTTCAGCTCAGTTAATGTCTAGTGTTCATGATCCCACCATTAGAAAGACTGAGGGAAATGGTATCTATAGGAGGGTGACAAGGCGAAAAGCTCTCGTAAGGAAGAAGAGCATAAAGGCTTGGTTACCATTTGCCAGCTTCATTTCTCCCAAATCTTTGGGATAATGTTGTATGAACTGGTGAGTCAAAAATGAAACTTTTTGGAAGACATGGTTCCTGTAACATCTGGTTTCCACTGTAGGAAAATTCTATCCATAGTCAAGGATGATGTGCTGTTCTCGCTAAAGGTTGTTACAGGCAGCATGTACTTCAGTTATATACAGCTAGCTTATCATCATATTCCATCATATTGTATCTTCCGATTAATTAACCGCTTGTGTTTATTATTTATATAGGATTTATTAGAAGAAATATGTACTTTGGAGAACTTAACTTCTGGATGAACCAAGTTTTGTACATTTTAAGGCAAGAATGGTAAAGATTAAGACACACAGAATCTTGATTGATGAGAACAATTGAAATGGGTAAAATAGAAGTACCTGGATATTTCCTGGTGTTCTGGCTGTCTACAATGACCTCACTTCCTTTTTAGCACAGCTATTTTACCTAGCAAGAAGGCGGTGCAAAAGACTGCACTTAGAAACCTACAACAGTGATTCCATTACAGATGTAGTGTGGTGGTTTGGGGATGCTTTGCTGCTCCAGAGCCTGATTTGAGCAGAGGGAAGGATGAATGGTAAAGGAGAATGTGCGGTCATCAGCGTGTGATCTGAAGCTCAAGCGCAGCAGGAAAGAAATGGCTGAAAAGAATAGAATGAAGGTTATGGAAAGAGTAGCCCTGTCAAAGTCCTGACCTGAAGGCCATTAAAATGTTGTGGCTGGACCTGAACATGGCAGTTCATAGACAGAATAAAAGAGTCAATTACATTTACACGTGCTTCATATAGGTGTTGCTGAGTTTTTCCTCCTTCAGTAAATCACACGACCTTTTGAAAATTGACATGAGATTTACAACCTTCTTCATGGGAAAACAAACTAATAATCTACGCACAAGGGGGGCGCCACTGTACTGTTAAAAGTGGGGGTGAGGATAACTTTGGAGCAACAGTTGCCGTGGAAGTGTTGTGCATTAAAGTATCTATACTACGTATTCATGTAAACGAGCAGGCGCCTGTCTGATGTATATTAATGTAATAATGTATTATGTGCAGATGTACCAAGCTTTATTTCATTCAGAAGTTCATTATTTTATATCTGATTTGTTAGTTTAATATATGTATACCCTTATCTGCAGTTAACTGCGGCAATCTTTTATGTTGTAACGCCGTAGATGTAAGTAAAAAGGAACTGATGATGAGAATAGACATATTTTCAGTGTAACAGGAGAGTTTAAAAGGCTTTTCTTTCATTTTCATTGAAGTTTTTAGTTTTCTCAGAATTAAACCTTGTGGCTGAAACATGTTATTAATATTGCTTTGAAAAGTTTTTATTTATTGCTGTACATTGATGGTTGTTTCAGTTCACAGTGCCTCAGGAACACTGGATTCATGCAGCTCCCCTTCATTCAGTAGAACTAGTCGTCTGACTTCCAGCACGACACGAAGAAAGAGTAAAAGATTGAACCACAGAAACATTAACCGGTATGTTACGTCACTAACTTCTGACTGAAAATACAAAGATTTAGTCCATTAGAACTTAAATGCATCAGGAGAGTTTAGATTGTTGTTAATGGAAGTCAGCGCTTAAATGAAAAGATCCAGCTTGAGCTAACATCAACTTTCACTTGAGGCTCAAGCCATTTTTTAACACATTTTATTGGTGTCTTGTCAGTGCTAGCTCATGCCAGGTATGAAAAACTTGTGTACATGGAGGAATTCAAGCAGGCCACATCAATCTATGATCAATAAGTAGCTAAACTGTTGCAAAAATTTTTTGAGAAGAGGAAAACCATTTTGATGGAACTTTATGAAGGTGAGGGGAATGGGAGCTATAGACATGTCCATCCGTACGACTTGTTAGTGCGATACTTTGGAAAGAAATGATGGATGTTTTAATGTCATGGGCACATTTTATGCATTGGCCTTTGGATTTCTGAGGTATATTTTAAACAATTATTAAATTGCTATTTGGGAATCCTTAGTAAATGTTTGCCCTGAGCATGCACTGGTTTCCGGGGGTACTCTGGTTTCCTCCCACATTTCAAAACCATGCAGATTACACCAACAGGCTGCTTTAAATTGCTTATATATGAAAATGTCAGTGTGAATGGCTAGCTGTGTCTTTGTGTTAGCCCTGCGATAGACTGAAGACCTGTCCCGTGCTTACCAGCCACTTCCAAAAGTTTACCTCCTGCTCACACACAATGAAGAGGTGGTATAGATAATGAATTAATAAATCTATTTCTTGAAAGTTTAGCTTGAAGTCACAGAACAGTCATGTAAGATCATTAACCAAAAAACTGAGCCCGTTTTTAAAAATATTCACAAGTCAAACACCTTCAGCCCAGCCTAGAGCTAGTGTCAAGCTTGTGCTTTGAATACTTTTATTTGCACTATTTAGCCACCTAAGGCAAGCATCCACTTTCCAAATTGCAAAAGATTAAATGCTTTGGAGGAGGCTCTCCACAACTTGTTTGGTTTGGTCGTCTCTACAGTGTTTGCATGGGAGGGCATTAGCAGAAGAAAGAGTAATAACAATCAGAAATATACGATGCTGCAGGCTGATTAAAGGGGGTACTACACTTATAGCTTTGGGTATAAAGTACTAAAGTTCCCTGATATGCTTAGATTTACAGAGGTAACACAATTGGGGAGTTTGAAACTGTTGTTTATCATTCAAGGCTGCCGAGTTAATGGATACAATTTTTGATGATTGAATATACAGTATACAAAAAGATGATGATGAGAAGGCCATGCATGGCAGTCATTCAGGTTCCTGGACAAAACCTGCCAGAAATGTCACATTTTGAAATAAATCACTCATCTTAATTAAATCCTCCCTTCAGTGAAACGAAATATCCCATTCCATTCTAGTCTGATCCAGATTGGACCTCATATAAAGAGAATTCAAATCTTTATAATCATTATTTTCTACATGGATGTTTTGAATGGCATTGCGGTTACAAATGTTTGGTTTGAAGATCATTTAATATGTTGTGTCTTGTTATCATGACTTTTTTTTACCCTTATATTGACTGATCTGGTTCCTGTCTCTCCATGTTTTTTTTGTTGTTGTTGTTAAGTTTGTTTTTTTTTTTTTTTGATAAAGTATATTAATGATTAATTTAATCATCATGATAAAGGTTTTATCATCGCTGATACAATTTGGTATAATGACCATTAAAGGTTGTAAAATGTGGGACAATTAGTACAGTTACACACCTTGGATATTTATACCAGTTTCCACTTTGTGATGAGTCACACAAAGAAGGATTGAGATTTAATAGCTGCTCCTTCTAGATGATTTATGGCTGGAGTGATACATGGGGATCACTGTGTGTCCCCTTGCATTGCCGTCTGTCATCACACTTACTTCTAATCCTCAATCCACATTGTTCTACTGCGCTACTCCTATTTTATTACTTTCGTCACAGGTTTTTTTTTCCCCACCTGTGTTGATTTGTTTGTTTGTGTGATATTTTTTTCCTACAGTAAGGTGTGGTCCAAATCATTAAATTTTGGAGATGATCCATAGATAGGATCATTTTGGGGAAAAAATGTATTAAGGTCAATAAGTGAAAATAATGTGTGAATATATTGTTGATCAGATGCCCACTGGGGAGGGATATTTCGACTAAAATACGACTAAATTTTAATAAATTAAATTAATAAAATTAAACTCTGATTTAAGTCACTTGCAAGTGATTAGTCAAATGAAATGTTTTACACTGAATTTATTTATTTTTTCCCCTCCAGGGTCGAATCAGGAAAGGCTGGCTGCTTTTCTCCACGAGTGGCCAAAAAAGAGACAACAAGAAAGTCCTTGCGTCTGCGTTTCAGCCTTGGGAAACCCAGCCGAGATACTGTAAGTCCATCACCTTTGTGTGCCTCCTCAAGAAACTGCACAATTCAACTTTAATCAGCATCCTCAATCTCCTTGCTCATCAGTGCTATATGAATTTGCATGTTTATTTAAATGTGCGTGTAGAATTTTGCATGTTAGACCACAGGTAATGTACTTACTATTAAGAGTGTGTTTAAAGGCTGTAATACAATCATAATATACAATTTTGGATATTTGGCCTTTCTTATCTGTCAACGTCTTTTGATTTTTAATTTTTTATTCATTTACAATTAAATTACTGGTGTAACAAATTATTATTCTTTTTGATAATGTAATCTATTAACTGGAGGTGGTCTAAACTGTAATAACCAGAATCGGTCATTGCTACAGAAAGCACTGACTGCTTAAGCTGTTATCATCCAGTTCCTAATAGAGTTGTGTACTTTTATCAGTAGACACTACAGTTTAGTCTGTTTTAAACTGAACAGGCTGCTGTCATGTGAAAATGTGAGGAGTGAACAGGAAACGGAATAAAAAAGGATAAGGAAGCTCATTCTGTCGTGCTGTAGCATGTGATTTAATAGCAGGAATGGAAATGCCATGCAAAGCACTTCATGTTAAAATAAATTATCATTGAACATTAAAATTCAGATGGACAATTAAGCATCAGGAACACGAGTTTAAATGTCTGCACTTGGTTTAATAAGCAGTTTAATTTTTTTTTTCTTTTTTAATTTTATTTAATTTACATTTTTTTTGCGCTTTGTTTATCTATTTTGAAAATTTGTGATGTCATTTGTATGTTTTCTGTGATGTGGCTGCCATTTCACACCTTGTATTATTATATTAGGAGAAGAAGAGATGACTGTTTATTAGTTCTGTCTAAGCCGTTACTGTCACAACTAAAAATAAAATGTATTTTAAGAATGAAAAACACTAATATTTAACTTTTTTGCTGTTTCTATTAAAAAGCTTTTTACTGAAGCTTTCAAACAGCTGGTCTTTTGGGGCTTTCCTTTTATACCTGTTATTTTGGCACACTATACTGAAATGTTTGTTTACTCCAAAATAAAAAAATATATTAATACTTGCATTTGACCACTTGATCTTTTATGATCTTTATGATGATTATTATTATTTCTGATATCAGAATTTTGAATTTGAGTTACATCACAGCACTTTAGAGAGCAGACACATGGGTCTTGTATACAATAAGGATTTAAAAAAACAAAGGTGCCTTTATTCCAACAGAATGTCATTTCAAATTCTCAACCGGTGCCAAAGGGGTCAGAGGTCATTGGCTGGCGCCTAGCGACACAAGAGAGCGTCACTGGTTTTCACTTCAAAGATGCTGTATTTAGTCCAGCTGTACTGACAGACAGTACTTCAAAAGGTCAGTTTTACTGTATTTTACTCTTTCACAAAGCTTCTGCCTCTGTGTGTGTGTGTGTGTGTGTGTGTGTGTGTGTGTGATGGAACTTTAGACAGAAATGCTGCAGATTTGTTGGGTACTTTTTTAGTTTATCAGTAACGTTGCTAAACCATCCCAATCTGACCAAGTGGTAGACGCACAAGCAGTCTCTTGTTATTTGAGCTCCTGCACACCGGGGTAGGAGAACCCTCCGAGCAATCGCACCCTAATTCCCTGCTCTGTTTCACTTTTTGGTTGCTCTCAGGTATGTAAAGCAGGCCTCACACAGGGGCGGTTCTGACAGCGACTCAGTATGGTTCCAAATCATTTTGGACTGCATTGCCTTTTTTTTTTTTTTTTTTTGGACACCGTGATTCAATTCAATTCAGTTTTATTTGTGTAGTGCTTTTTACAGGTGACATTGTCTCAAAGCAGCTTTACATAGTAAAAGTAATTTAAGGAGGAATTTATACATTTTTATACAACCCCCTACACAACCCGACTGAGCAAGCCCGTGGCGACAGTGATGGTGTTCGTCGTCGACTGGCTCTGACTGCATTAAAGTTATACATTTTCACCACGCCTCTTATAACTGTGTTTCAATGTGTAGCTGCCATGTTGTCACCTTTCACAAACTTTCTGAGGCGCATTCCGTAAAACCTCATTACTTCCTATTCACACTGTGTTTATGCTTACTGCTCACAGTTATTATACAGTCATATATTGGTGGTCCAGGATGATTTGGAACTGTGCTGAACCAACATCAGAAAGAGTCTAAATCCAGCCAGGTTAATAGAAATCAGATTTAGTAAAGATTTATTTATAAATATAACTAAATCAACTTAACAGAACCCTGAAAAGCAGACAATCAAAATAACAATGCACCATAAGAATGCAGATTAAATTATATAACACTGGAATATGTGGTTATATCCAAGGCCTTTTTCAGTATCCTGTCTGTTCAAAACTCTCCATCTAGTCAGAGCTCTATGGGGGTCACTTGTATGCAAAGGTGACTGTTACTTAGTTAAGAAGTTAATAACCTACGCCTCTGATTCTCATTTTATAAATTACATGTCTGCATTAAACCCCCTGTACAAGCTTTCTGCGTGTGCCGTACGAGTCTAACTTTAGCATTTCTTTCATTATGAGCTGTGTTAAATGTCTGGTTTGCACGTATACCTTTGGTATTTGCCATTTGTATGAATGAAAGCAAAGCAGTGCAAAACAATACTGTTGGCGAATCTCTTTTGACAGGAACCAAAGGCATCAGTAAGTCCGAAGACAACCAGCTGACCCCTTGTGCAGTGGAAGAGCCCAGGAAGTCCTGTAGTAGGGAGACCCTGAACGGAATCTCAGAGCACACTTTCTCTGACACGCCAATGAATGCGTACCTCAGTTACCACTCAGAAGCAAGCACAGTCAGCAGCAAGAGGGCTGTGATCAGCACCATTCCAAAGAGCTTCTACTGCGCTACTAGTTCACAGTCTTTCCAAGAGGACCGCTCCCAGGCAGCTCGGAATCTTCTCACAGTCAGTGGTCCTTTTGTTCAACCTGAGAGTGAGAATCTTTCTGTTGTCCGAAAAGAACACAAAGAAAAACCAGAGGTTTCATGTGCAAACGTGATCTCTGCTTCTTCGTATTCCTCTTTACCTTTACAAAATTCAGGTGAACTAAAGAACAATGTTGAAACACCAGAGAAAGTTTTGCAGGATGATAATCTGGTCACTTTTGGACAAATTGAGCTTGTTCCCTTGTCTCCTCTGCATATAAACAGTACTCTGTTTGAAACTCCAGAGAGTTCAGATTTAGACAAAGGTACCCATAAGGCCTCTGATAGTGAGAGCAGTTTGCTGTTTAGTTCAGCAGCTTCTGCAAGCTGTAGCCAGCTGATCAATGCTCTAGACATTCAAAGCCCTGTGGTCTTCAGGCTCAATAGTTCAATCACTGTTCAGTCGACGCCATATTCAGCAAGAGAGCAAACGGAGGAAGGGAATACTTCGCCGTCAGAGAAGTTCAAAAGGCCATTGTTTTTGGAAAAGTTTTCCGAGTCTTCAAATCAGCACGAAGCCACATTCGGTCCTGTGAGACCACGTCAGAAAAGAGTGGCTGACCATATCCAGCATTTCAACAAGCTGACAATCAGTTCTCCCAAAGCCAGAGCCCGATCTCCTTTAAAGTTTCAACGAACACCTGTACGCCAATCAGTTCGGAGGTTCAACTCTCTCAACCAGCGGAAAGATGCCCGGTCTGGGTGGTGTGCTACGAGTCAGGGTTCCTCCATGATTAAAGCAGTTAGTTTAGAAAGTGGCCATTTCGGTAGAGTTGAACGACCTCAACTTGGTGAGGTCATCTGCCCTTCTCCTGACGATGTCCCTTCAAAGCCAAAGCTAGCAGTATCTCCCCATAAGCCAGACAACAGTAGGCACTGTGCTCTGGGAGATGTAACAAATACGGTAACGTCCAAGGCAAAGAGCGGTGGATCATCATCTGCTCCCACATGTGCCACATCTGAGGTGGCAAAGTCTGTCCTGTTTCAAGCAGCTGAGAAAGGGTACCGAGGTTCACCAAAGAACCCCCTTACACACGGTACAGTTCTTACTGCTATGAAGCCTATAGATCTGTAAAAGTACAATTTCTGCTTAATGCTTCTCAAGTTCTTAAATGTATTTTTCGGGGGTCGTAATTTATTTTGTGACATTTGCTTTTCAGATGGTTTTGGTTTAGTGCAGTTGCAATATATGGTACATTCATTCAGTCCAGCCATAATATTATGTTAAGTTATGGGCCAGAAAAAAAAAGTGATAGAATGAATATTCAGAAGCAACCTTGTGCATCATAACACCCTTTTCTGTTGCATTCTATTTTTACTTCTGTCATCTTTGAATCCTGTAGTTTGAGGGTTCTCTAGGCCCAGTGTTGGACAGTGATAGAACATTGGTCTGGACTTTTTTATTTATTTTTTTTATTTTTTTTAGCAGAGGCTGGACTAATAGTTGGTGTAATGAGAGGGCTTTAGCACACTTTGTTAAAGAAACGATTTGTATCGTGTAATTGAAGCAAGTGAAAGATTGAAGAAAGAAAAAGGAAAGTGAAAAGATTCACCTTAGAGTTGGTGTATTTTATATGGCTGTGAATGTCTCTGACCTGGATGGAAGGATTTTAGATGGCAGTCTTGTTTACCTTGTATTTATTTTTTTATTCTGAAGTTAATGGTTAAAGTCTTAAGCAGTGATGTCAGAGTGGTGGAAAAAAAAAACACTGTTGTGTCCAGAAGGATATGTATGAATGAATGTTATTACAGATTTATTTTATAACAAGCTTCAACATGTCAATATATTGTTAGTCTGTTATGTATAATGCTTGTCATGAAAATTTTTATGAGCATAAAATTCAGTGACAAACCCATGTTGCAGTCATGTGAAGTTCTTTTGTACACCACAGTATGGCGCTGTGTTGTTAGAGTTCCTCTGCTGGGGTTTGTTATGAGAAATTTCAATGTGTGCAAAATTAAAACAATGGTTAATGAATTAACAGAAAAGGGTCATGAGAAAATCTACAGTATAGATTAGAGATGATGATCTGACCAGCATTCTCTGAAGCGCTGAGGAGTGAACTTCAAACCAAGTAAAGCCTACAAAGAAAGGGTTGAACATCATCTTACATTTAATGCACACATTTTTGTTGGTTCTACATTTTTTAGAGCTGTGTGAATATAAACGATGCCAATATGTAAACTAAAACATACTTTGGTTTCAAATAATAGAACCATGAGATAGCAGCAGATTCAAACTCTGTAAAAAGAGTATTTGAATAGATTTATATAAAACGGGGCCAACATGGTGGCATAGAGCCTGTCCGCCTCACACCAAGATAGTCCTGGGCTCGTTGAGGGAGTTTGTGTATGGAGTTTACATGTTTTCCCTGTGTTCGCGTGGGTTTCGTCCTGGTACACTGGTCTTGTTCCAGTCCAAAGACATGGCCCCTAATTGTGAGTGAGAATGGTTGTGTGGTTAAATTGTTCATGTGGTCCAGCCCTTCCTTTATACAGCACATTTTGATACTGTAAGGGATCGTGACCATTTAATAATGCTAAAAATGTATCTATGGCATTAGCTGAGCAACTTTCTGATCATGCATTAGCTACTTTGGTCTAAAGAGTCAACAACCTTGGCTTCTGTCCAGTAGAAAGCGAAAGACCTGATGCACCAACCTGTGAGTTCATGTGTAACGGGTGTGCAAATACTCAGGAATGTTGTCCCTTCCCCTTCATGTATATATCACATTAGAATGTCAATAAGGGGCTTCAAAAGTGCTATAATAATATAATGACATCAGTTCCTGTCAATCAGAAACTGGAATAAGACACAAATCCGAATCACAGGTCGAGTCCACAAAAATAGTTTGTGATTTTATTCACCTATGCATTTGTACATGGCAGGTCAGAGGGGCTAGTTGGCTGAAGGTCTGAGCTGGGGGCTGCTTAACATCATGTGATCATTCAGCTTTAGATCTCTGGGGTTACTTAACTGCATCCACCCAAGTGTAACGGAGTGCACTAAAGCCAGCTCCTGCCCTATTAGAGACCCGTAGGCCTACGTGTTGTAACGATGCGGCTGGTTTCATTCCCATTAGAGGGGATTTCTACACCACTTTTGCTCCATACGTCAGATAAATTAGGAGCACCGGAACTTCAGTGGGGGAAAAAAAGACAGCCTGGAGTCTCTGTTTTAAATTCTTTTAGATGCTTTTTCTAATTTTAAATCTATGGTTGGTAATCAGGAAAACCAACAAAAATTCAAAGTAGCATCTTTTCAGGGTTCCAGCTGAACCCTCCCCTGCCCTCAGACGTCCTTCCAAGGCCGCAAACCCCTCCACGAGCACAAGCTCTGCCCTGACTGCTGGTTCCTGCACTGTCGGGTCATGCAGAAGCAGGGAACTTCAAGAACATTTGATTGGCTATTAAGTTATTGGTTGCTGCTGGGGTGTGTAGACCATTTCAACCAATATAACAGTTTGTGTTCACAGCTAAAATGTTTCTAACCCCAGCTTTAACCTAATATTCTGAGAAATGTGTTTACATTATAGGCTGCGGCCGATGAATCCCATCCATCCATTTTCTGTCACTTATCTGAGAGGGGTTTTGGAGGCGATAGCTTTAGGATTGTAACCCAGGCATCCTTTCCCCCGGCGACACTCTCTAGCTCCTCCTGGGGGATCCTGAGGCGTTCCCAGGCTAGACAGGACAGATTTCCAGGCTTAAGATACAAAATATGTTCTTCAGATCGTACCATATCATCGGCACCAAAAGTATAGTTCCTTCTGTGTCTAAGAGTGACATTTTTCATTCAGGTCGATCTGTCTGCTTGCTTGATTCATTGTTTTTACATTTACCTAAAACCTTTTTAAAGCTTCCTTTACTAAAATATGGTGCAGCTACACTAGATTTATACTGGATTCCTTTGATCAAACCTTTTGCATGGAGTTGGGTTTCTGTGAGATCAATAACCAGATATCAGACCTCACTTCTCCAAACAGACGGCCTCCTCTCCTCTCTCCTCCTCTCTCCTCTCTCCTCCTCTCCTCCCATTCTCTGCCTGTGCTCGCCCAAGTGGCTTCGGGGAAGTGATAAAAGGGCTTCGTGTGAGATGGGGGCGGAAAGTTTGGGTTCTGGTCGTGTCACGTCTGGACAATAATGTGCACAGAGCAGACTGAACCATCATTTCAAAAGGAGACATTCGGGTGCTGCTGTGAGTCTTATTAAAAAATTAATAAAAATAAAGAGCTCTGTGTGTGTGGGTGTGTGTGTGTGTGCGCGCGCTGGGGTTTGTCTATAGCATAAGTATGAGTTCTCTACACTTTCTCCGGCGTACTTGATCTGTCGCTGCTGGGTTTTCTCCGGGAAGAAGGACTGAACAACTACCAGCTTCACACTCCCTTTTCCTTCGGACATCCCAACATACCTGCACTGCTTAAGCCCTGGAGCTCAGGTGAGCCTTCTGCAAACACACACACACACACACACACACACACACAGTAATAAATACCTGTCCTTGGTACTCAGACAGTGGCCTCAAGTCCACTTTTTATATGAATCTTTGACCTGTTAATGAGCAGCTTTCTAATGTATTTCGGGTTTAGTTATACTTGGAGCTTTTGTTCCTTTCATTAACTGAGCAACACTCCAACCTTTCCCCAGGTGAAGACAGGTCCCTGGTAGAAGGTTTATCTGTCCTGACCCTTGAGGGTTTATCTGAAGTCCCAGTAAACTTATGGACTTATGGCAAACTGATAAACTCTTAAAATCGGATTTGCTGAAAACCTCTTGAAGATTCTGTTATTTCTGGGATCATTGAATTCATCTCATACATTTCACTGTACAGCAAAATAACTTTTCATCAACTCCGAGATGTTCCCTGAATCTGTGCAACTGACCAACCAACCACCATCAGTTTACATCCCCGACTTAATACTTTTATTTCTGTTTGTTTGTTTTCGGCAATGTGTGTTAAGTGGGATATAATCATCACAAATATGCTTCTTAAACCAAATTTATGAGTAATTTAAGTTATTTCTCCTCCGTTATGAAATTCGAAGGCCCCAATGCAAATTATAATACAAATATA
>JAQMYF010000023.1:27097478-27110281 GCA_030014195.1 Neosilurus mollespiculum | reverse complement strand
ATAATCACTAGTGGCATCTGCACATGATCTATATTAAAATCTATTTCCCCCTGAAGATACTGTGTTCTCAGTGGGATCTATACACCATGTGATTCACCCAGGGATGAACTGCCATCTCACTGATTTCCTTCTGCTGATTACAGAAAGGCTGAAACGTGTTTTTCTAATCAGGATTTATTTCCGTTTTTGCACTCCAGCTGTGCTCAGATGTGTTTATTGTTGCCCCACAGTTCTGCTGTTATATTATACTTAAAGGCCTTTACGTTTTCTTTTCCATTAAACTGATTCCCCGTTCTGTCTTCAGTGATTCTTCTTTAAATCTTTTTTATCAGATGATTTATTCATATTGCAGTTTAGGTGCACATGAGATTTTGTCGATTTTGTTGTGACCTTTTTTTCCACACCGCCTTTAATAACACAAGACCTGCTCTGATTTGAATATTATGGTTATGTTCACCCAGGGAAAAAAAAAACCCGGCTTAGGAGGCGTCCCTGTGTACATGATCTTGGATCTTTAATAAGTCTCTTCCATGCATATCCATGTGTTGTTGTTGTTCATGACTTTGTGCAGGATGAGCAGACTGGTGCGGCTCACGTGTGCGCTGCTCTTGCTGTCGGTTCTTGTGTCTCGCGCGGCGGAACCCAGAGTGACTCAGGGCGCGATTCCTAATCCGGCCAAAAGCAAACCAAACGAGTCGGAGCGGCGACAGGGCGACTCTTCTTCATCGACCGCGTCCTCGGCCAGAGGTAGAGGCTCGGCTTCGTCCGCGGAAGAGGTGCTGGAGTCGAGTCAGGAGGCGCTGCACGTGACCGAGCGCCGCTACCTGAAGCGCGACTGGTGCAAGACGCAGCCGCTCAAGCAGACGCTGCACGAGGAAGGCTGCACGAGCATCACCATTCTCAACAGCTTCTGCTACGGCCAGTGCAACTCCTTCTACATCCCACGCCATGTTCGCCGAGAGGAAGGAGCCTTCCAGTCGTGTTCGTTCTGCAAGCCCAGGCGCTTCACTACCGTCACGTACACGCTGTCCTGCCCCGACCTGCAGCCGCAAACCCGCAAAAAGCGCGTGCAGCGCGTCAAGCAGTGCCGCTGCGTCTCCATCGACCTGGACTGAACCCTGGAGAACTTCCCCAGTGCGCTCAGTTCTTCTGAGGACTCGTGTGGACGCAAAGAAGAAATGAGAAGCACATTTAAAAAAAAAAAAAAAAAAAAAAAAAAGGATGATCACCAACCAACTCATCCTAACTCCAAGCCAAGCCATGGACACATCACGCACTGTTCCATCAGTGATCATCACACCTTTCCTCAAATCACATTCCAGTCCCCGCCTCAGTCAAGCACTAAACATGTACAGATAGTCTTTTCTTCCCTTCCGTCATCTGATTTTAAAAGGCGCACAACAGGTGCACAGGGCAAGGCGGCATGAATCCACTGGCAAACCACACAGCACCATTTCACACACTTTTGGAAACATTTTGGGACCTTGGAGTCTTATCATGTAATAGTAATAATACGTTTTAATATGTAATAATATAGGAGTCTTTTTTGAATGCTTGAAGGTGTTTTTTTCCACCATGTGGAAATTAGTGATGATTTATTACTACATGTGCACAAGACTTTAAATTAATATGTAAGGAGGTTGCTTGTATCATAGCAGGTGTAGTGTACTGTCTGTCTGTTGTGAATTTTGTTTTGTTACATTAATCATGAGTCCTGTATGAGAATGCCATCATCATAAACACTTAGAGTTTGATTTATTTAAGAAAATCTTGCAAAAAGGCTACTTGTTTATAATGTACATAGTGCAGTCCACACTGTTTACAAGTCTTTCTACACGACTGTTTCATGGGATTGCTGCTTTATCTTAACTGTAGGTTACCTGTTGAGTTAATGTATTAATAAAAAGTGAAATAAATTTATTTGAGTCTCTTTCTGTTCAGAGAATCTTTATTTTTCGTACAGCATATAGTTATCTTAAACAGGAAATAACACAGGACATTTTCTTGAACCAGAAGCACATTTTCTCAGAGACATGCTGTGATGTGGCTTTCAAAAATTATAAATATGCTTAAATATGCTTGTGTTTCAGGGCTCTAATATTCTGCAAAGAGAATAAACCCTTAAAAAAAGAGCCTTTAATTCCTGTGGAAAGCAGGCTGGACTGTAATGCCTTTAAACCGTGTGTGTAATGTACCTAAAACATATCTAACAATATAAAGAAGTTGAAAATATTTAGCATTTTTTCAGAATCCTTTCCTCTGAAATAATACACGCCAAAAACAAAACACAGTGAATGCCACAAATATGTTTCAGATTTAATGCATGACTTCGGTGTTGGACAGTGTGAAGTGAGGGGAAACATTTGGTATGTGTGAGCTAACTTTGGCCATGTCCTGATTTCCCCCCCGAGATCACTGAGCACAGATTTATACATATGAATAGGCCACTGAAGGAACAGCTAGAATCGAGTGCAATTTATGGGAGGACAGACAGACTGGACCAAAACAGAAAAAGTAAAGAAGGCCACAATAACTGATATTCAAAGAGTACTGCTTCACACACACCACAGATTTGGAGTGAATTAATAGGAACACACTGTAACCTTATTAAGGAAATGATCGTTTTCACCGTTTGAGGTGGTCACTTGTCCATCACACTTAATGTGTTCTTACAAACTATACAAGAAGATGAAATCACGAGCAATTTGGTAATGTACTGCTGGTAAAAAATAATGAACCCACTGGAAGTTATAAATATACTGTATATATCTGTCTTCGGTATAGGCTCAATAACTCCTTCACTTGAAGAATTAAAGAATATTAGCTTCAGCAAAATTCTATGAAAATAAATATATTATATTGTACATGGAAACTGTGGCCCTCACAAGCCATCATTGTTGTTCAGAAAGGAGATTGCATAGAAACTTCAACTGAGGTGCAGGACATATTTCAAAGGAGGTAAAATATAAAATCTGTTAAAAAAAAACCCAAAGTGGCTGCTGTTCCTGTGACTGTGAGAAAACAACACCTGTGAGACTAAGTAGGCATCCTGTCAGTTAAACCCACATTACCTATAGGACAAAACCAAAACATTAAAACCACTCTGATGGGCTTCTATCCCTTCTCTAATCGAAGGTTTTATGGGTAACTTGGGGAGTGGAAAGAGGATGTGTATTTTCAAACTATCTTTACTTTCTTTGGGGATTTAATTTTTGAAAACTACAGCTGAGATTCTAAAATTGGAAATACGTACGATATTTGGTATGACTGGACCTTTTGCAAACAGAAGCACTTTTCCAAGAGACACAAATCTGCAGTGAACACTGAAGTGGTCCCTGTCCTTCATGTAGAAACGGAGATGGTTGACTTGCTGATGAGTCTCACTGTGGAAAAATAGCTATCTGATTTTATGGTGGCCTCTGAGTGGAACAGAAAAGAATATCATTCTCCTGTTCGAACTTAAATGGTGAAAATGACACTTCTCCAGTTTATATCTCCTTTTATCTTCAGCTTTAGGACACATTCGCCTCTTTCTGCTTCAGCCTCTCTTTCTGTAATGGGAAAAATATTAGAAAAATTGAGTACTAGATCAGAATCTAACTAAAAGTAGTGTGATGAACGTAGTGTGTGTGTGTGTGTGTGTGTGTGTGTGTGTGTGTGTGTGTGTGTGTGTGTGTGTAGTGTGCGTTTCTGGCTCTGGCACTTACCAGACTGTTGGCATTGACCTTTTTCGTCTCCACTTTCTTTTCCGCTGTCATCTTTTTAACATTCTGTTGAGCTTCCTTCAGTCTAAAAACATAACATTATAAAGCTTAATCACAATCATCACTAGAAAAAATGATATCTCTTTATTTTTGTAGTAAATTTTTGTGTTGAGAAAGGCTTTCTTGTTAAGATTTAGGATACCAATTTAAAATAATTCTAATGACGTGCGAATTACCTATTCTGTGGGAAGTGTTAAAACAAATATAACGGCTTTCAGAGGTTTCTACATCCAGTATATGGGTTTGCAGTATTCAGTTAAATGTCATTAAACTGCATGCAAGTTAGAACATTGTATCTAAATTCTACTGAATATATGTGAAGCTTTCCAATAGAATTCTTGAAAGTTTATAACATTTAAACAAAATTTTAAAAGCTGTATCTGTACTTGTACTGTATATAAAATCATGCATACGTGCCTAATTAAAATACTAAAAATTACAAACAAAAATCTCCCACCTGTTTAATGCCATATTGCTTGTAAAAATATAAAATTAAAGATTAAGTCTTTGGTTCTGAACTAACTACCTTCATTTATTCATATCCATATTAGGGTTGCGGGGAGGCTGGCGCCCATCTCAGCCGACTAACTACCTTGTAATTTCCATTTCTGTAAACAATCCTAAACAAAATGTCCACAAATCCACCGTGAACTCATCATCTTATCAAAGCAAATCTGCAAGAATCAAACTTGTAAAATAAGTCTATTAATGGTGATTTACAACATGGAACATTTTAGTCATAAAAACCACAAGCATAATTTCTGTGATATTATCGTGGGCGGCACAATGGCGTAGTGGTTAGCATGTCCGCCTCACAGCAGGAAGGTCTTGGGTTTGAGTCCCCAGCTCGGTGAGGGCATTTCTGTGTGGAGCTTGTATGTTCTGCTTGGGCCTGTCTGGGTTTCCTCCAGGTGCTCCGGTTTTCTCCCACAGTCTAAAAACATGCACATTAGGCTATTTGGCTGTTCCAAATTGCCCCTATAGTGTGAGTGTGAATACAACCAAACATGGTAATGGTTATTCTCCTGCGATGAACTGGTGAGCTGTTTAGGGTGTAGCACCCCTGCCACCCTAGTAGGATTAGGCTACTCAGCAAATGAACAAATGGTCTTGCTTTATATTCAGATATACACTCGAAATGTAATCATCAATCCCAGCAGATCGATCCTACCATGAGGAAGAACAATTCTTAAGACCAACCTTCTTCATTTCATAACATCACAAAATTATTTGCACACAACAATCCTTTCAAATTAACAACAACTAGATTTTTCAATTTTAAAGATTCATGTCTGGATAGGACAAGTTTGTTTTCAGTTTTGTTTTTGTCTGTGGGGACTTACACATAAAATATTTTTAAATATTAAATAATATGAATAATATTAAAAGAATGTGAATAAATTATTTAAACACATTGTAAATCTGTAGCAAGACAAAAGAATCTGAGTTTGGATATCTCCACTGTGCGCCACATGTGAAGGAGTACCCAAAATCGTAAAGCAGGTTCAAACTGACAGTAGCCCTGTTCCCTGAATTCCTCAGCTAGGAGTGCAGTTTAAAAGATATCATCATGTGCACTCATTTTAATGGCCCCCCTGTGTCGTGTCAGTAAAGCCTCCAGGGGGCCGCAGTGAGAGGTACTGTGCCCCCGGCTGACATGCCCTGGGTCAGGGCTGAAGCTTTGATGCCCCTAGGACCTTAAACAACAGCCCAACAGTAGTTTATTTTTATTTGTCTGTATCGTCTGCAAAATTTGAACTAGGTCTCAAGTGAGTAGACGCAATTGCAAAGGGAGCTGAGAGTCTGGCATGTGTTATGGGGCGCCACTGCTCTGTTGGCTAATGGAAATGCAGTGACCAAAGGTACCGCAGTGTATGATAGAGAGTGTGAGAATTTTAATGATGGTAAAGGTGTAGGGTAAGTGTTCTACTTCAATAATGTGTGTTAACTTCAAACAGCACAGAAGCAAAGCTAAAGGCTGATTATAACGTTCATGTAATTTCAACATCATTCATTCTATTCCACAACCTATTGATTAATCATCTAGTCTACACGTTTAATTTCCTTCAGGGTTATTTGAATTGTTAATCATTAAAAACTTTAAAAAAACTCTTTTTTTTCTTCTGTTGTAAAGATCTACATACCTTTTTCACCGGTAAGGAGTGTAACACAACCTTTGTCTTTACTAGTTCATTTTATTTTTTAAATTTCAATATGAACACGACACCCCAAACACCCTGGGATATTCTGACTGTCTGATCACTAGAGTTGTGTGTGGGACCATTTTAAGAATCACATTTTGTGGTTAGTATTTTGTTTGTACCTGCTAGACTAATTTTCAAATAAATTTAATTGGTTCTATTTCCATGAGCTACAGTATTAAGTCTAATTTAAGCCACTGCAAAACCCGACCAGGCATTTTACTAGGAACATGAACGTAGTCATACCTGATGACCTGCACATGTGAAAGTTAAAATCTCCTGCTTGCACAAGTTTTTTTATTGCGTCCCACTGAATATCAGTCCAAATGGACACCTTACATCTCAAAGAGATGCTTTATGAATGTATCTAGTATGCTTTCAATTAACCAAACAAATAAACCACAAAGCACTGTGACTTCTACTCATTTGTGCATTTACATCTGTTTACTAAGAGTCTGGGTTGTGTGAGTAAGTGTGGAAAAACCAGTCATTTAAAAAACGCTCAGAAGACTATTTCAGCCGCTGTGTTGGGAAAGTTTTCCTAAGATCCGCTGAAGCTAATTATTATTTACAATCATATTTGAATGAGTGGGAATTGAATGTTTCATCAGTCTGTAGATTACATTTCTGATTTATTTTCACTTTCATTTTTTTATTTTTCTATTCGTTTAACTGGAAAGGTCTTCCTTTAAACAAGCAGTGATCTTAGAGTCTGATAATCGTGTTGTTTACTTACCTTTCCTGGGAGATGTTTTTACTCTCATGTATCCATACTCTCTTGAAATCATTGCAAAACTCAAACCAAAGTTGGAATACATAGTCAGGTGAAACCTCCTTCTCTCCAGATTTGGGCTTGAGTCCAAAGTAGGTGACCATTTCTTGGAAGCTAGAAAAAAAAAAGAGTCTGATTAGGACTTGATCCACTCACTGACTCAACAGAAGCATTGAATCATTGTCTGGAGATCCACCGTACATCCTGACATCTCCACTCAGAGATAAGAGATCACAGAGAGACTAATAAGTTAAAGGGTAGGTCTTTTTTTTTTTTTTTTTTTTTTCCTCGAGAAATCCCAAGACCTAACCTTGAACAATTTAGATTGGGATAAACCTGAGACTCTTCAAACCCCACTGCAGCTCAGTATAACAAATAAGAATGTGTGCTTGCAATGAGAAAGAATTCATGTCAACAAGCACGAACATGGAACAAGCAGAAGAGGATGAAGATTTCATGTCACAATTTCATAGCTCTCAAGCTCTTTATCTACACCTCAGTGTATTCACAAATTCACTGTACCACAGACAATTCACTTGTAACTGAAGCTGATGTTTTCCCAGAGTTCACAGCAGTGTTCCACAAGCTGCAGACGGTATACTCAGCTCAGCAACCTGCTTTGATTCAGAGATTAAAGCACCTCTCCTATTGCCGCTGTCATGTCTGTCTTATTGCCAGCTGTGACTCTTAAGGTAGTTTGGGGATCCACAATCTTCCCCTGACCTCCACACGGATGGGGCCTAGCAATATACTAATAGGAGACATGCTGTGTCCCAGATGGCGCCATGCCAGTGCCAAGATACTTCCAATCTTTCATGATGCTGTGCATCATGAAACCATAGGTCATTTGTCATCCAGGGCCTTCAACGACCAGGGAAGTGTAAAAACTAGCAGGAACTTTCAGTTCTTTCACTTCTTAGACAGACTCTGAAATTCTAAGCTTTATGTGCTGAGACTCACTGATCTATTTTCTCCCTGGATCCTTTAACGATCTGGACACAGATCACTAAGGGCCATGAATGAAACAAATCCTTTCCCATTACAATAGTGCCACTAGCTATTAGAAGTTTGGAATGGTACAGCGCTTCTCATTCCCTCTAAATGGCAGGAAAATTGCAGAGGCTATCTGAACAAAACAAAAAAGATTTTGTCTAAATCCAGGGTTCACATCTAGCCTCATATCCAAAATTTATATTTATGGCATTTGACAGAAGCCCTGATCTAGAGCGACTTACATTTATACAACTGAGTAGTTGAGGGTTAAGGGCCTTGATCAAGGGCCCAACAGTGGCAGCCTGGTGGTACTAGGGCTTGAATCCCCAACCTTCTAATAAGGAAACCAGAGCCTTAACTACTGAGCCACCACTGCCCTAAATAAAACTTCATCCATCCATTCATCCATTCATTCATTTGCCGAACCATTTATGCCTACAGGGGTAGCGGGTAGGCTATAGCCCATCCCAGCTGCCTTAGGGCTAATGCAGGGTACACCCCAAACAGCTTACCAATCCATTTCAGGGCTTCCCTGTTTGAGGTATTTTAAAAGTTTACCAAATATTTTACCATATTTTAAATTCTTTTTCTGAAATCAAGTCAACAAATCTTGATCTGAGAATCAAGAATAAAGAATGATCAAGAATGATTAAGAGAACCTCAGATTAAGGGAACCTATCTGTTATTGGATTCAAAAAACCTCTGGGGAGCAAAACATGCTCATAGAGCCACAAGTCACAGTGGGAGCAATGGGCACCAGCAGCAGCTCAGAATATCACAAACAGGGGAAAGCTTGAGCTTGAGCTTGCTGAGCTTGAATAAGTCAGGAAAGACCTGAGAAGTAGAAAATAATGCTTCCCTCACTTCATCAAGCTCACGAGCCCTTAACAAGTTTGCTCACTTATGGTGATTTCCATTTGTAAGGGGAAGATGGGATTTTTGAGTCTCCAGTAAGAAATCAACTAGATCTGGTGTCTGGTGTCAGGAAAGTCTGGTGACCAAAATCCAAGATGGATTGCTCCATGCACCAGTATGTGGAAAGCTGTAATAGTACACTTTTTATTAACTGTCACTTACTCATTTGCCGATCCACTTAATCCTACTAGTGTCGTAGGGAGGATGGAGCCTATCTCACCCGATGCTGAGTGAAGTACGTTTACATCCTGAACAGCTCACCAGACCATCGCAGGGAAACACACACACACACATGCACGCACACACAGCTATTCACACTCACGCATAGAAACAATTTGGAAAAGCCAATTAGCCTAATGTGCATGTCCTTGTACTGTAGAAGAAAACTGGAGTACCCAGAGGAAACCCCATTTAAGCACGAGGAGAACTCCACACAGAAATTCCCGAACCCAGGACTTGAACTCAGGACCTGCTCACCACTATGCCACCGTGCTCCCCTTTTTATTATTACTTCTGCCTTATTTATATCTGAATACAATCCAGTAATGTCCTACATTGACCTATGTACAGCCTTAAATCAGAAAAAAAGCTGAAGTGGAAAAAAGAAAATAAAAAAGTAAGCAGTGATTTCTAGGGAAGCCCTTGAGCAGTGCCCCATAGGCATGAAACATAGTTTCAACAAGACATCCCAAGACAGTTTTCAAGACAAGCATTCACAACCACATTCTGTACACATTACAAAAGCATGACTGCGGACACTTGAAATGTTTCATCACCTGGTGCCTTAAGTCCATACTGTCTTTTTGATACTGTGAGAAAGAATGGCAACATTACAAAGTAGTACATGGTTTACTGCTCCTAGATTCTGTAGGGGTCCTTTGGCCACTAGGGGTCATTTGGCCAAGAGGTTACCTTCCCAGTATTTAACTCATAACCATTTAAACTGCTGGGTAGACAGAGGCATCCTTGTGGTTGAGACCTTACCCAAAGGTCTTAGCATGGTGGGGGGTCTAACCAATACTCCATCTGCTCCACAGCACATGCACCACATTAGGCTGAATATTCTGAGTTGCTCCTAGGCATGATTGTGAGTATGAATATTTGTATGTCTGTATTGCCCTGCGATGGTCTGACAAACTGTTCATGGTGTACGCCGCCTTTACCCAGAGTTGGCTAAGATAGGCCCCATCCTCCTGTCAACCCCGGTATGAATAAGCAGTTTGACAAGTGAAGTGAACGAGATAATTATATAAACTGGGGCCAGAATTTTATTACAGTAAGAGCTGCTTTGAGGTTTCCATAAATGAAAATATGCACTCACATAGCTATATGTGCACATACTCACCATCCACCTTATCAGGAACACCTTAATATTTATGTAGCTGTCTAAAACCCTGTGGTAAAATGATCAACACACTAAAAGGATGTTCACCCCATTTTAATGTGTATCAAATAAATAAATCACAGCTATGACACAAATCTATTTTGGTTTTATAGCTGAGCAATTTGGCTTCATTGAATATACCTCAAAAAGTAAATTAAATAAATGAAATTAATGCCATCGATTTTACCAGATTATGGAAAAAAATATGGAATTACCTTTTAATTTGTATTTCTAAAACAAATACCAGCACAGGTCTAAAAATTCAAATTAGTTTGCGGTTAAAAGTAAGTGCTTACAGACATTAACAAGCTGTTGAGCTAAGCTAAGAAAACAAGGCAACAAAAAGACGACTATATTTCCTTCAATAAGAAAAAACAACACAGACTGTGTTGGTGGTTATTAGTCAGCTTGGTCTAAAATTTGGTGCGGTATCAAGTATAAACTGATAAGGCTCTAAAATGACAAAACACAGGTAGAGTAAAAATACATAAAAGCATGAGGAAAGAAAAGTCAAAGCATAATAATGTACCCTAAAAATTTAAAATACACAACAAAACAAATGAAAAAACAAATGAGTAGAAACAGAAGTGATAGGGATTACAGAAAACAAAACCTGCACTACAAAGAAATCAAAGTATGGCTGATGATTAGATAGATGACAATTGGATGGATGACGATTGCATGGATGATGTTTGGAGGGATGAGTATAGATGGATGATGATTGGATGAATAATGATTGGATGGATGATGATTGTATGGATGATGATTAGATGGATGATGATTAGATGGATGATAATTGTATGGATGATGATTGTATGGATGATGAATATGGATAATGATTAGATGGATGATGATTAGATGGATGATGATTGGATGGATGATAATTAAATGGGTGACAATTAGATTTATGATGATTGGATGCATGATGATTGGATGGATGATGATTGCATCGATGACGATTGAATGGATGAGGAGTATGATTGATGATTAGATGGATGATAATTGGATGGATGATGATCCAATGGATGATAATTGAATGGATGATGATTAGATGGATAACGATTGTATGGATGACGATTGTATGGATAATGATTGAATGGATGATGATTGTATGGACGATGATTAGATGGATAATAATTAAATGGATGATGAATATGGATTATTATTAGATGGACGATGATTGGATGGATGATGAGTATGGATAATGACTGGATGGATGATGATTGTATGGATGACGATTGAATGGATGACGATTGGATGGATGATGATTAGATGGATGATGAATATGGATAATGATTAGATGGAAGATGATCGGATGGATGATAATTGTATAGATAATGATTGAATGGATGATGATTGTATGGATGACAAGTGAATGGATGACGATTGAATGGATGAAGATTGAATGGATGACGATTGAATGGATGATTGGATGTATGACGATTGAATGGATGATGATTGGATGTATGATGATTGAATAGATGACAATTGAATGGATGATGATTGAATGGATGATGATTGTATGAATGACAATTGGATGGATGACGATTGAATGGATGACGATTGTATGGATGGTGATTGTATGGATGATGATTGAAAGGATGACGATTGAATGAATGACGATTGAATGAATGACGATTGTATGGATGATGATTGTATAGATGATGATTGAATGGATGATGATTGGATGGATGATGATTGTATGGATGATAATTAAATGGATGACGATTGAATGGATGATGACTGAATGGATGATGATTGCATGGATGACGATTGGATGAATGATGATTAAATGGATGATGATTGAATGGATGATGATTGAATGGATGACGATTAAATGGATGATGATTGGATGGATGATGATTGGATGGATGACAATTGAATGGATGACGATTGGATGGCGATTGAATGGATAATGATTGGATGGATGACGATTGAATGGATGATGATTGTATAGATGACGATTGTATGGATGATGATTAAATGGATGACGATTGAATGGATGACGATTGAATGGATGATGATTGGATGGATGATGATTGGATGGATGACAATTGAATGGATGACGATTGAAAGGATGACGATTGTATGGATTATGATTGAATGAATGATGATTGTATAGATGATGATTGAATGGATGATGGTTGTATGGATGATGATTGAATGGATGACGATTGTATGGGTGACGATTGTATGGATGATGATTGTATGGATGATGATTGAATGGATGATGATTGTATAGATGATGATTAAATGGATGCTGATTGAATGGATGATGATTGTATGGATGATGATTGAATGGATAATGCTTGAATGGATGATGATTGAATGGATGATGATTGTATGGATGACGAGTGAATGGATGATTGAATGGATGATTGAATGGATGACGCTTGAATGGATGACGATTGAATGGATGATGATTGAATGGATGACGATTGAATGGATGATTGAATGGATGACGCTTGAATGGATGACGATTGAATGGATGACGATTGTATGGATGATGATTGTATAGATGACGATTGTATGGATGATGATTGGATGAATGATGATTGTATGGATGATGATTGAATGGATGATGATTGTATAGATGATGATTAAATGGATGCTGATTGAAAGGATGATGATTGTATGGATGATGATTGTATGGATGATGATTGAATGGATGATGATTGTATAGATGATGATTAAATAGATGCTGATTGAATGGATGATGATTGTATGGATGATGATTGAATGGATAATGCTTGAATGGATGATGATTGAATGGA
>JAQMYF010000023.1:27017715-27038290 GCA_030014195.1 Neosilurus mollespiculum | reverse complement strand
GTGTGTGTCTGTGTGTGTGTGTGTGTGTGTGTGTGTGTGTGTGTGTGTGTGTATATCCAGTCATCCATGATGGTGGATTTATATACACTCAGTATTATTACAGTCTCTCTCTTATTAGGGCTATAGAGAGTGTCACCAGCTAAAATAACCAGATCACCCTACCAACAGACAGCAAGACTTTAACTTGTGTTCTCTCCATTTTGTTCTCTCCATTTTCCTGGACCTTTAACTTACACAAATACTCCCCATGTCTATTTCTTACAGTCAAAAGGGAAAAAAGTCCCTCAAGTCTCCATTACCTTAAAAGCATCTATTAATGGATAAATCCTTTAACAAATCCCTGCACTTCATGTTCGCTTATTCACCAAACCCCCAGACAAGCACACACAAACACACACATTTTATTCAGATGACACTAGCACACACTACAGATGTAGGAATTTCATAAAAAGGCTGCCTGGAAGCAAATCAAAAGACATCAATGAAAAATGGGGAAAATTACAGTTGTGTATTGCTCACATATTCCTCTAATACTCATTGACCCATCTGTGTGTTATCAAGAGTGCAAAGAACGATTTAAGTGAATGTCTATCCTATTAAAAGAAGGGGACGCATTTAAGAAAGGCAAGAAATGTTTAAACAAGTTGTGTGGAGTGTGTGTGTGTGTGTGTGTGTGTGTGTGTGTGTGTGTGTGTGTGGTGTCCTCACCTTGCTGAATGTCCTTCATTTCCAGATGAAGGCTGGATATTAGGATCCCCACTGCTTGAGAACGTTTCCCATCTAATAATTTTATTATCTGAAATAAATGCAAATAAATTATAAAAAGTCAGGGAAAAAATAGAGCCTTGGTATGTTTTATAAAATAATAATTAATAATAATAATAATAATAATAATAACATATAGACACTTTTTAAAAATACTTTTAATAATCTATTGTCCTGACATCATTTTCTGTTTTTTTTGTAAATTTTAAGATAATCCAAGGTTCTCTTAAATCAGTTCTTCACCTGAGGTATGAGGTTCTTCTGAAAAGCTGCCTTTGGTCTGTGCCATATATGGTACGCTGACTGTGACCAAATTACCCCAACTTTGATTTGTGTGTCCGGAGCACATTATTCCAAGAGATCTGGGCTTTGTGTGCATGTTCACTGGCAAACTGTAGCAAATTAATGTTTTTTTTGGACAGCAAATGCTTTTACCTGGTATGCCTCCCGCACTGTTAAAATCTGTCCATTCTGTTTCTGATTGTAAACGTGCACTTTCACAACAGTTGCTAGAGTTACCTGCAGATCCAGTGATGAAATGTTAGGGCTCTTAGAAACGTCTTTTCACATCAAACCTGGAATTTGCTTGGGTGCCCAGTCATGGACTAATTTGCAGTCATTTGAAAAAATATTTTTCTTACAGTGGAAATATCTTTTACAGGTACAGATATAATTTTAGGCCACTCTGACCCTGACCAGAGAATGACTTCGGATGTCCCAGGTGCTTCCTTACTCCCACATGAAAGTAAAAACCTCTCACTCACTTTTTCATTGGGATCCCAGTCCCTATACTAGTCTTAACCAGGTGCCCTGTCAACCTTTCTGACATTTTGTAAAAACTTATATGCTGTATCACTCAATTTTATCAGACTTTAAAGCGGACACATAGCAACATTTCAATACTGATAAAACAGTAGAAAGCTTTGTGATTATTTATGATATAATCACAATTAGTATGTAGTTAGGACGACTGCACATTAAGAAGAAAAAGAAAGGAACCATAAAAAGACATCTTTTGGCTCTGGACAAGCAGGCTAAGATGTTATAAGAAACTATAAATTTACAAGATTTTTATTTGTCCCTGCACATGGTCACAATTACATATGAATGAATATCTCCATAAAGAACAAAACAGTTTATGGCAAGTTAAAGCTCCACTTTAAAAGTTAATGTCTCCGACTTATTCATTAGGTAGCAGTTGAGCACTCTTGCAGGCAGTGAGCTACCAAGGTGTTCAGTGGGAATCAGCAAGAGGGGTTTTTAAAGTAGGTATTGCATTACAGCCAGCAAAGTGGTCATGCTGCTACTGCATTCATTATTAATGTCACCGGGGATCTCCCCTGGCCTCCCTCCTACAGACACTGCAAGAACAGGAGCGCATTTTTAACACCTCTAATGAACTAGTGGGTTAAATCTAACCAGCCTTATAAATCCTGCATTGTACTGTGATTGAGCAGGGCTAGTAATCAACAGAGCTAATGGATTAGACATTTTGTGGGAAACAGCATCACCTGAATATTGCAGACAGAAGAGAATCTAGAAAGTCTTTTGTAGTTAGGAATGTGATTGTCCATTGAAAATATTATAAAATTAACATAAACCAACATATCGATTTCTTAAAGATATTCCATATCACGTGACAAGCCAAATTTGGAAAGCAGTAATATAAAATGTATAACAGGTAGTTGAGTGCATATGAAAAAATTTTAAATGATCAAACTTACACTGTAAGATATTAACCACAATGACTTTTTGCACAGTGACAAGTTTCACATTTTATATTCATTCATCTGTTTTTTTTTTTTGCTATACTGTATTAATCCTGCAAGGGAAATTGTTGCCTCTGCATTTAACCCATCCAAGGTGAGCACACACACATGTAAACAGTGAGCACACAAACACTCGGAGCAGTGGGCTGCTACACACTGGGGTGCCCGGAGAGCAGTTGGGGGTTAGGTGCCTTGCTCAAGGGCACTTCAGCCATGAAGGTGGAGGAAAGGAAGGTGCAGCTCACCCCCCTACTGCCACACGTTTCTCCTGCTGGTTCGGAAATCAAACCAGTGACCTTTTGGTCCCAAACCCGCTTCTCTAACCATTAGGCCATGGCTGCCCCCAATTCACAGCTGCCCCCAATTCCTAATTCACTGCTTTTCCTGATCAGGGTTGTGGCGGCAACAGAATAAGGTCAACCCAGACTTGTTTATCTCAAGCCACAGATTCCTAATAGATAATTTCACAGATAATTTCTCCTGTAGGGCATGCCTAGTACATCTTCAACTGATCTATTTAAAAATTTTCTCACACTGCCAAGCTACTCATCCTATCACCCTGAACCATGCAACACAGTGAGGGTCTCTGGGTTTCTGCTCCATGTACATGTATGAAAAATCAAGAAACAGAATTTCAGGAACCCAATGATGATTCCAAGCGTATACCTGTTGCTGTGATACAGGATGGATGAATACGTGTGATTGTGCAGGGATGCCAATAGGAATGGCTCACTAATTTTTACTTCATTCGCCGAACTGCTTAATCCTATTCGTGTCACAGGGAGGCTGGAGCCTGTCTCAGCTGAGTCTGGGTGAAGGCAGGATACACCATGAACAGTTCGCCAATCCACTGCAAGGCAACACACACAACTATTCACACTCACACTTTGGGGTAATTTGGAACAGCCAGTTAGCCTAATGTGCATGTCCTTGGAGTGTTGGAGCAAACCAGAGTACCCAGAGGAAAACCACGTCAGCACAGGGAAGACATGCAAACTCCACACAGGTATGCTCTTACTGAGCCAAAGACTTAAATCCAGGACCTTCTTGCTAATCACTGCACCACCGTGCCGCCTAATCTTTACATATGATACAACTTAAAAGCAGAGGACTATGAGGATTTCAAGATATAAATGTCCAAGTTCTCATTTCTCAAATCCTAGATGCAGAGAAAACCTTCAAGTCACTATGCAAAAACACACACAAAAAAACAAAGTCATAACACTAACACAATAAAGGAAAGAAGAGAAAATAAAATTAGGACAGCAAGAGCTTAGATAAGCACCAGCTGTGAATGGTGGGAGGAAAACCGGGGAAAAGCGGGTAACATCTCTGTGTTTACACCTATGTGTAATTAATACTGAAAATGATCACCTCCTGTGTTCTCTTGTTGCCTCCCAGGATCTAAAACACAAGATTTCAATCATTTAAGGATGTTTGACGTTTGAAATACTTATGGTATTACTTAGGACACTTATTTTATGCTCACTGGTAGAACAGCTTAGTTTGTGTATTACTAATGGATAGTAAGTGTTTAACTAACTTTTGCAACACCAGTATCAACACCATTTAGCAAATATTGAGGCCAAAATTCTTGCACACATACACACCAAATTAATGAAAAGTTCTGCCAGAGAGCATCTTGACCCAGAACAACAGAGTACATATCCTGAACCCACTCTCAAGCGTCAGACTTGATCCTAAAATAATCATTTAATAAACAGGAGGTGATAGTGCCCGTAAATCATCAGAGAATGTCTGAGCCAGGGCCAACTGAATTGTCTGTTTCTTTGAGCAGTATAATCATTACACAAATGGTGTATCAAAGGTGATTCTTCTGGTGGCTAGAACTGCGGTGTGATGTTTCTGTTATTCTACGAATTATAGCCTCGTACTAGACAACTAGACTTTCCTTGATAATGAATAATCTATCATTATTTTTAACAATACTAAGCAAGGCAAAGAAAATGTGCTGAAACACTGGTTTTATCCAAATATCATCAAAGGCTGTGTTTATCCCTTCATCACAAGTGAAGCCACATGCCTGCAATTAGTTTAAGTCCAGTGGGTTGAGATGACAAACACTTATTTCACTTAGTCATCTCCTCTTCTTTCATATGATAATAAAGAGAAATCGAGAAGGCCTCAAGAGGATGCACAGTGTGATGGGACACATGAAACACATTAGCCCCCCCTCACATAAGCACCTTATTTAGTTGTATGAAGTATAGATGAAGTTCTTGTGCCAGATTTAAAGACTCTGGAGGAATGGTGGTGTAGCAGTTAGCACATCTGCCTCACAGCTAAAATGTCCTGCGTTTGAGACCCGAGCTCGGCAAGGGCATTTCTGTGTGGAGTTTGCATATTCTCCACGTGATTGAATGGGTTTCCTCCGGGTACTCCGTTTTCCTCCCAGAGTCCAGAGACATGCACATTAGGCTAACTGGCTGTTCAAAATTGTAGCTAGGTATGAGTGTGTTATGTCCCTACGATAGTCTGGCGTGCTGTTCATGGTATACCCTGCCTTCGCCTGAAGTTGGCACCAGCCTCCCTGTGAACCTTAATAGTCCGGCAAATCAAAAAATGAATGAAAATGTATTTAGTATTTGCATTATTGTCTGGAAAAAGACAAAAACACACAGATAAACACAACCTTCATATTGATCAACCCCCAAAACAAAACAAAACAAAACAAATAACCAAACAAACAAACAAATAAATAAATAAATAAAACCTTCAGCCCTGAGGGAACAGACCTAGGCCCAATCTGGCAACACTTTGAGTAGCGGTAAAGCACACATGCACTGTCATTACTCCATGCTAGTTATTTGTGTAAGAGGATGCCAATGCACACAAACTCACTGCAGCCCCCTTCCTCGTTCCTCAGAGCTCATTGATCCCATCCTGAAGCACCTGGCTGCTATCTATCATTGGCTTTTCTCCCTATACTGCAGTGTGAGCGTGTTCAAGGAAGGCAACTCAAAAGAGTCCTTGTCTGGCTGTCTGTGTCAGCCAAAACTCCTAAAATTTCTTCACTCTTACACCTTAAAATCTCTTGTTTTTCAGTGACCATCATTTCTTGGAAGGATGACGAAGGAAAACTTTTTATATCTTGAAGTATAAACAACTGAAAATAAAAGATGGAGATGTAAACGTGCTACTTTTGTTTAGCTGACCTTTTGGAAATTACACCATCTTGCCAAGAACATCTGTGCCAATATTATCTGTTACTTTTACCGGACACAGTGTTCAAACTTAATAATGGTTCTTATTTAAATTCCACATTTCACAGAGCTATATATGCTTGCTATCCAAAACTATTTAACTGTACATATTCAGATCATTTTAGTCAATGTAATCTAATCAACTTTAAATATTAAACATGAAGACAGATATGTTTTCCCACACATACTCCTGTTATATCTATTGGGACATGTGGCTTTCTTTCATTCATATCATATTTTCCATTTGTTATTCTTAGAGTGGTTGTTAATGTACAGGAGTGCAAAACAGATAATAAGCCAAAAATGTTGAAGCCAGGTAATAAAAAAAAATTTGTGAATCTGTATATGTTTGCTACTACAAGTTCTTCAACAACACTGAACTGACCGCTGGTGGGAAAACTTCCATCTCACCCAGGGAAATAGTTCACATCCTACATGGAAGTTGTTTATCATAATAATTTAAAATAGTGATGCTGACAATGGTTAGCACCTTGGACTCACAACAAGAAGGTTATGGGTTCGAGCTGTGTGCTGTTTCTGTGTTGAGTTTTGTGTTTTTCCTGTTCTTGCATGTGTTTCCAACAGGCAATCTGGTTTCCTCCCACAGTCCAAAGACATGCACATTAAGCTATTTGAATACTCTTGATTGCCCCTAGTTGTGAGGGTCTGAGTGTGAATGGGTGTGTTGGCCCTTTGATAGCTTGATGGGTATGTGTACACCCAGAGCCAGCTGACATAGGATTCATCCTGCCATGACCCCAGTACAGGATAAAGCGGTTCAGAAAATGAAATAATATACTGTATGCACATTGCCTTGCAAAGGTATTCACCCTCTTGGCTTTGTACCTATTTTGTTAATTTACAACCTGTAATTTAAATGATTTTTGAATCTGAATTTTATGTGATGGATCTGCACAAAATATTCTAAGTTGGTGATGTGAAATGAGAAAAATAATTCTTAAAAATAAAAAACAGAAAATTGGCATGTGCATATGTATTCACCCCCTTGCTATGAAGCCTCTTAAAAGATCTGGTGCAAACAATTACCTTCAGAAGTCACATAGTTAATGAAATAAAGTCCACCTGTGTACAATCTAAGTGTCTCATAATCTGTCAGTATAATCACACCTTTTCTGAAAGGCCCCAGAGGCTGCAACACCACTAAGCAAGACACATCACACCATGAAGACCAAGGAGCTCTCCAAACAAGTCAGGGACAAAGTTGTTGAGAAGTACAAGTCAGGGCTGGGTTATAAAAAAAAATCCAAATCTTTGATGATCTTCCAGAGCACCATCAAATCCATCAACTTCAAATAGAAACAACATGGTACCACAACAAACCTGCCAAGAGAGGGCCGCCCACCAAAACTCACAGACGGGGCAAGGAGGGCATTAATCAGAGAGACAGTACAGAGACAAAAGGTAACCCTGAAGGAGTTGCAGAGTTCCACAGCAGAGACTGGTGTATCTATGCATGGGACCACAATAAGCCGTACACTCTATATAGCAGGGCTTTATGGAAGAGTGGCCAGAAAAAAGCCATTACTTAGTGTTAAAAATAAGGCACATTTTGAGTTTGCCAAAAGGCAAGTGGACGACTCCCCAGATGTATGGAGAAAGGTGCTCTGGTGAGAGACTGGGAAGGAGGTTCACCTTACAGCAGGACAACGACCTGAGGAATACTGCTAAAGCAACACTCGAGTGGTTAAAAGGGAAACATTTAAATGTGTTGGAATGGTCTAGTTAAAACCCAGACCTCAATTAAATTGAGATTCTGTGATCAGACTTGAGGATTGCTGTTGACAAGTGGGGCGCCACAGTGGCATAGTGGTTATCAGGTCCGTCTCACAACAAGAAGTCCTGGGATCGATTCCCTGCTCGGGCGTTTCTGTGTGGAGTTTGCATGTCCTCCCTGTGCTTGTGTGGGTTTCGTCCGGGTACTTCGGTTTCCTCCCCCAGTCCAAAAACATGCATAGTAGGCTAATTAGTTGTTTCAAATCACCCCTAGGTGTGAGTGTGAGTGTGAATAGTTGTGTGAGTGATGGCCTGGCGAGGTGTTCATGCTGTACCTCCCCCCCCCAAAGTCAGCAGAGATGGGCGCCAGCCTCCCCGCGACCCTAAGTAGGATTAAGCGGGTTAGAAAATGAATGGAGAATGAACGTTCACAAGCGGAAACCATGCAACATGAAGCAGCTGGAGCAGTTTTGCCTTAAGGAATGGACAAAAATCTCAGTGGCAAGATGTGGCAAACTCATACAGACTTATCCAAAGCGACTTGCAGCTGTAATTGCCACAAAAGGTAGCTCTACAAAGTACTGACTTTTAGGGGGGGTGAATAGTTATGCACGCTGAAGTTTTCTGTTATTTTGTCCTATTTGTTGTTTTTTCAATAAAAAAAGGCACATATTCAAAGCTGTAGGCATGTTCTGTAAATGAAATGATGTAAACCTTCAAACAATCCATTTTAATTCCAGGTTGTGATGCAACAAAACACGAAAAATGCCAAGAGGGGTGAATACTTTTGCAAGGCAGTTTATATATAGCATTTACAGTAAACGTGGTACAGATTTATAGCATGGAATTCTATTCAGCATATAGAGCAAATATATAATATCCCTTTTACTACTACATTGTGACACACTTGAGATTATTATCAAAAAGACACATGTGGAGTGGATACAGTATTTTAGATTTAACAACTAAAGATGCTAAAGTGCTAGCCTTGCAGTGTGTGAAGAGCATGAGCTGGCAAGACCACTGTCTGCCTGAAATCACATTAAGTGAGGCCACCTCTGAGGACAGAGTGATCAGACACGCACATATTGGCGACTTGGTGCCTTAACTCATTGATCAGAAGGAGAGTGTATGGATCTAAAGAGGGACTAGACAGGGCAAGCTATGCTGTCTGGATGCCAGTCAAAGTGCTGACTTGCTGAATGAAACATTACTGTCAGTGTTAGATCCCTACAGCAAGTAGGTATAGACAAGTTAAACAGTTTACAAACTTTTATGAAGAATGCTGAATATTGAAATAGTAATTGTGAAACTTGAATTTTCATTAAAAAATATGTACAAATCCATCCATCCATCTGTCCTTTCATTTCCTATAACGTTACAGATCAGTGTTGTGGGTGAAGCTAGAGTCAAGCCCAGCTGTCCTTGGCCAAGAGGTGGCGTCCTCCCTAAACAGTTCATCTCTTGATGGGTAATACGTACAAATCAACATAAAAGAATATAATGCTAATATAATTACCTATCACTAGTTGTAGACAAAAAGGTGTCAACAAAGTCTCTGGCTATAAGGGTCTTTTAGCCTTGACACAACAACCTATACTGGAGTGACGGTGCAACATCACAATACCTCTAAATGGTTCTTTGGTTTGTCCCTCTGGGAGTACTCTTAAAGGCTGTAGTAGAACCCTACAACAGAGTGTTTATGAGATCAGGTGTCACATCAGAGAAGGGGGTGGATGCAAGATGCAGATTAAATGATTAAAGGCTTTTAACGAATAATCAGGCAGACAAGTGTTGAAAACACTGTAGAATCAAAGCTGTAATTCAGTCAAAGGTCAAATATGAGATCAGGCAAATGGAATATCAGAGACATGACAGCAAACAAAAGAGAAGGCAGGCAAACGATCATATACAAGTGGCAAACACAGAAAACAAGCTTGGTATGCACTGGTAACAAGACACAGGAGCAAACCTTGGCCCAATACTTCAAGTTCTTATACAGTGCAGGTAATCAGTGGAATGGGAACCAGGTGTGTAGAGCATGTGATGGGAGAAACACATGATGGGAGCGTCAAAAGTCAGGTGATTGAAATAAGTGAGGTGCATGTTGGGAAGTGTAGTGTGAGTTCTGAGTGAGCTGTGAGGAAGCTGTGACATCAGACCCATTAATAAGAAATAAAACAACAGCCTGGAAAGATCTAGGAAAATAATCAATGATGTGGTGATGTGATACACTAATCACATGGAACCGAGTATTTTCCCATAACACATAAGTTCCAAAGTGCTGTATTCCTCTCATACCACAGCAACAACATTAAAATAAACTTTCTTGAAAAAGTGTATAATATTATACAGCTATATATTTCTTTATTTATATATATATCGATTTAAAATAAAATGCAGCTTGACTCTATACCACTTATCCACTGCTGGTCGCATGTGAGCTGGAGCCAATCCCAGCAGAAACTGGACAAATGGCAGGGTACACCCAGGGCAGGATGCTAATCTATGGCATGGCTGATATAGAGAGACAGACAGTCATTCACATTCATATCTATGGGTAAATGTGAGTAAGCTATTATAATAAAGACAATATATAGATTTAGGCATTGCTTAAAAGCAGAGTTCCTCATAGATGTCTCTTGATAGGTGTCCAAGCCTGGGTTTGCTTTTTACTGCCTTTCAGATTTCTGCATTCATTTGTATAACCTGTCTTGTTAGCTTAATTATCTGTTAAATGAGCTCATGTTCTATTAAGCTTCTTATTTCTGTGTTTGCTCCAAGAACATTTATTTACTTAAAAGGTTGTCTGTCAACTTGAATTAGATTATGTGATTTTTATTCTGTGTGACTCTGAGTGTGAGTATGAGCCTCTCAGTGGTGTATGAGCCTCTATTTCTTGGGTTACAGTTTTGTCATTATTAATAAATCTGTTTTTTTTTCAGCTGTCCATTGTCATGCAAGTAAACAATAAATAACATCCAATCAGCATCAAGTTAGTGATTTGGCAGCTGAATTGGGTTTCCTGTGGTGAGCATGCATGGACATCAGGACAAGGAACAACCAGCCAAGCCATGTTCCATGAGTATGGTGCTCTGCTCAGGATATCTGCTATAAACATAAGTAATAGAAGAAACTAGAATACCCTGATGAAAAAAATTGCAATTGTGTATGCAGATGTATTTACCTTTGGAATGAAGCCCCTGAATAAGATCTGATGCTAACTATCTTCAGAAGATACATTAGGTAAACAAGGTGTGCACTCAAATTGTTATAAGATCTCAGTATATATACACACACACACACACACACACACCTGTTCTGAAAAAGGTCCCAGAGTCTGCAACATCACTAATTAAGAGGCGCCACAGAGCAAGTGACACCAAGAAGACACCAAGGAGCTCTCCAAACAGGGACAAAGACAAAGTTGTGAAGAAGTTGTGTTATAAAAAAATATTATATATATAACCTGAAAATTCCACAGAGCACTATTAAATTCAACATCACAAAATTGAAACTCACAGGCTGTGCAAGTAGAACAATAATCAGTGAGGTAACAGAAAATAAAGGTAGACATGAAGGAGCTGGAAAGCTCCACAGCAAGACAGGTGTATCTGACCACACTCCAAATAGCTGTGCTTTATGGAAGAGTGACTAGAAAAAACCTGTTGCTCACTAAAATGAAAAAATAATAATAAATGAAATTTTTCATTTTAGAAAGCATATTCAACATTTGCCGAAAGACATGTAGGAGTCTCCACAAACATATGGAAGAAGGTCCAGTGGTCAGATGAGACTAAAACTGGACTTTTGGTCATCAAGGAAAACACTGTGTCTGACACAAACCCAACATATCCCAAGAACAGCATCCCCATAATGAAGCATGGTGGTGGCAGTATCATGCTGTAGGGATGTTTTCATCAGCAGGGATTGGGAAACTGGCCAGAATTGAGGGAATAAGGAATGTTTCTAAATACAGAAAATTCTTGGGGAAGAAAAATTCTTGAAGGAGCAGGAGCAGTTTTTTTTTTGGATGAATGGGCAAAAATCCTGGTGGTTTAATGTGCCAAGTCCATAGAGACAAAGTTTAAGAGACTTATAGGTGAAATTGCTTCCAAAAAGTACTGACTTGTCTTTGTTCAATTTCTCGTTTGCTTAACAATAACAAATATTTTGCTTCTTCAAGGTTGCTGGAATTTTGTGTAAACCAATTGATAAAATTGATTTTATGGTAAAAAAGGAAAAATAATCATTTTAATTCGAAACACATGCAAAAAAATTAAGATGTATTTACTCAATGCAACATATACCAGCCAAGTGAAAGATATAAGGCATCAGTAAAAAAACAAATCTAACAGAATCACTTAGATGATTAATGGGTCTAAGTAATCGCCCTCTCCATTATACTCCAAGCTAATTGTCTTCCACCTGTGATGAACAGTAATAAATTCTGATTAGTTCACCATAAAAACAGCTATTCAGAAAGCATTACAGTGTAACCGAAAACAATCAATCAACTGTGGGTGGCAAGGCACTGTCAAACGATATCTTAAAGATAAAGATATTGAAGGTTACAGCCCTATATTTCATTAGCCAATCGATCAGACAGTTACAGCCTATTGGTCTAACCCTAACCCTAAACCAAGTGAGCTGAGTAGGGTGTCCATCTTATATGAGTAGAGCTGTCAAACCAATGGGCTGTCGGACCAATGGGCTGTCAGAACACTGTACCAGTGATGGACAGGCACAAGTCAGGAGATGGATAAAAAAAACAAATGCTTTATTAATTCATAGCAGCTCAGTAAAGTCCATAATCAGAAAATAGAAAATTGTTTGGTATTACTAGGACCCTTCCTAGATCAGGCTATCCCTCCCAACTGAATGGAAGAGTGAGGAGGAAACTGGTCTAAGAGGCTACCAAGAGCCCTATGGTAACTTTGAAGCAGTTAAGTAATTTTGGTAAAGAATGGTGAGTGTGTGCATGTGACAGCAATCACAATACCCCACAAAGGTGGCTTGTATGGGAGGATGGCAAAAAGAATCCAAGTCTCAACTGAGCTTTGCCAAAACACACCTTGAATATTCTGAGGCCAAATGGAAAAAGGTATTAGGGTCAGAGACCAAAATCAAAATCATTTGGCCCCAACTGGGGGAAAGCCAATACAGCTTACCATTCAAAGAACAGTAAAGCATGGAAAAGGAAGCATCCTGATGTGGTCTAGACAGAGCACAGACTAAAAATCTGCTGAATGACTTAAAGATTTCAGTCCAACAACATCACCATCAAATTTAAGTAAGCTTAATTAAAAGATGTAAAGATGAGTGGGCAAATATGACAGTGTAGACATGCAATGTCAGTAGAGAAGTATCCCAACAGATTCATGGCTGTAATCAAGCCCAAAGGTGGTTCCACACAAGGTGGTACTAACATTGGATCGTTTAACCATCTCAGGGATTCTGTTTTATGTGATTTCTGAACTGCTACTATTACATATTTGATTTGGCTCTTATAAGCTGGGCAGCACGGTGGCACAGTGCTTAGCACATCTGCCTCACAGCAAGAAGGTCCTGGGTTCAAGTCCCGAGCTCAGCAAGGGCATTTCTGTATGGAGTATGATGTTCTCCCTGTACTTGTATAGGCTTCCTCTGGGTACTCCAGTTTCCTTTCACAGTTCAAATACATGCACATTAAGCTGTTCCCCAAGGTGTGAGTGTGGGTGTACAGGGCTTCACTCAGAGTCATCTAAGAGTCGGCTCACCGCGAGCCTAATAAAATTAAGCAGTTCAGCGATTGAATGAATGAAATGTTATGAGCTGCATTGAATGAGTTCAACTGAAGAAATATTTTTTGTGTGTCTTCATTTCAGACTGTAAACCAAGAGACTGTGAATATTTTGAAGGAGGGTTTCTGTACCCACTGTAGCTGAACATTAATAGTGGTCTCTTAATTTTTCCATGGCTGTATATATATATGGCATGTTTGCAAAATACCCTGATCCAGAATGGAAATCTGAAGCACTTTATAGAATCACAGAAAGTGGTTTTGGTTTGGTGCCAGTGTGCAACATCAAACAGTACATCAAAACATACAGTGCGGCAAGAACAGCAGACAAACAAAACAAATGATGCAGTAAACAAACAGTGCAAGGTGATGGGGCACCATCATCAACAACCATGATATTCATGTCAGGTGTAGCATAATGGTACAGAAAAATGATTTGTAGTGTCCATCAAATAGTAGTGTGTGATTCCATGGAATAAACTATATTGCTTTACCATTTATGTGACCACTTCAGTTGAGGAAATAGCAAATTTATGCCCTAAAGCTGGGCACACACTGCACTTGCAGGCTACGGTTTTTGACCGATGCCACGAATCGTAGAGTCACAAGCCTCAATGTGCAGAAAACACCACAGCCATTTCATGCTCATAATCAGTGACACCATCATGACTGCAAGAATACAAATGATGTGATATTTGCTGGTATCAAATTCACTGGCGGCTCCACTGGCGGTCCCACACCCACATCAAGACGCAGCCATATTCACACTGGCATCGTTCGAAAATCATGGTGGTGAATAAAGTGCCAGTCAAATGCATTGTGTGCCCACAGATGACTAGCTTTTAGATTGCAAAAGTGGAGACATTTACTTTTTATTCTGGTACTGACACGTTGAACTGGGAGGGGAACACATACCTTCTTGGCTTTGGGCTTCTCCTCAAATGTATCGGAAAGAGGCTTCTTCTTTGGCTGCAGTGTGGCTTTGGAGAAAAGCTCTTCAAACTGCTTCGTGTCAACAATATCTGGCTCTTTCAGTGTACCCCACAGAGTGTTATTACTGGAAAAGAGATATACCAGCCATATCACTGTATGAAAAACATGTAGAGATATGTAATATTTCAGACGCCATTAGTACAACAGCTTGTGACAGAGAAAGGGAGGATTATAAAGAGCAGATTAGGTTCCACTAGAAACACTGAGGCAAGCTGTTCTCTCGCAGCTGTAAACAACACTTTCCTTTTGCTTAAAATTCTCATCCAGGGTTTGTTTAAACTTTCTGAGATGGGGAGAAATATTTTCGCTAAAAGTGTGTATAAAAAGGCAACGTGTGTTTCACTCAAAGAAAGAAAAAACAAATTTGTCGCACGTGTGTTAAAAAAACTTAACGATTCAAGTGTTGTTCCATAAGCATTGCATTTGTCTCCAGAGAACCACTTTCTTCTCCAACACGACTGCGTCATTAAGGATGAGCGGTATTTGATTTTGCCTGTTGCCCAGTAACATGGTTAATACAAACAGGCTGCCTGGTCAGGAGCGAGGGGGAGACTAACAGCACCCTCACTGACTCTGCTACCTTCCTTATTATTACTCTGTCCTCCTGAAAACTCTGGAAATTTCAAAACTTAAAAAAAGCTTTCTTAAAAAAGCTTATGCCAGATGGGGCTTAGCAAGGCAGAAGTTTTTTTTTTTTTTTTTTTTTTTTTTTTTTTACATTCGACAGTTTACTGGAACTGATTCTTTAAAATGCAGTTATTATTTTTTTTTATAAAGAATATGTGTTCATGCAACTGTCCAGAACTCCACAATACATTCATTTATTCATTTTCTAAGCCGCTTAATCCTAATTAGAGTAGCCTACTGTGCATGTTTTTGGACTGTGGGAGGAAACCGTCGTACCCGGAGGAAACCCATGCAAGCACAGGGAGAACATGCAAACTCCACACAGAAACGCCGGAGCAGGGAATCGATCCCAGGAATCGAACAACCTGTTGTGCTAACCACTATGCCACCATGCCACCCTCTCCACAATATATATTGTGCAAATTCATCTAGTACCCTTCAACAACAAAAAAACCCCTTTAACTACATTTATACAACTAATAAAATCTGATGAGGAGTGCTATTATAGAAAAATAATCAACATCACTGTTGTGTGATTCCACCCTGAAGGTTTTTCATTATTATTTTCCATTAACAACAAGTGTTTTATTCCTATTTTACTTCAGCAGTTTACCAAGAAATCCAATATTTCATCTATTGAACGTCAGACTAGCACATCCACCTCATTGCAAGAAGGTGTTGGGTTCAAGTCACAAGCCTGGCAAGGAAATATCTGTGTAGAGTTTGCATGTTCTCCCCCGATTACATGGGTTTCCTCTGGGTATTCCGGTTTCCTCCCACAAGTCCAAAGACATGCAAATTAAGTTAATTGGCTATTCCAAATTGCCCCTAGGTGTGAATATGAGCGTGAATGGTTGTGTGCGTTTTGGCTGTATGATGGACAGATGAACTGTTCAGCGTGTACCCTGCCTTCGCCCAGAGTCGGTTGAGATGGGCTCCAGTCTCCCTGTGACCCAAGTAGGATTAAAAGGCTCGGAAAGGGAATGAATGAATGAATATGTCAGCTGTTTTAGGTATCTATTTTTTTTGGTATATATTTTTTTTACATTTAATGTATTTGAAACATCCATGAGCGAAGTTAGTACCTGTTATATTTAATGGTTAGAATAAAAACATGCTCTCTCACCAGGAAAGAATTGTGAAAAAGCAGTGATACCTATGACTTCCATCAGTGTCATATGAGCACCTCCTTACAGAAGGCCTCATCATACCCGTTATTATATGGGTTTTTTTCTTAAATATCAACATAGTTTTAAAGATCAACACACTCTGAAAATCCTTCATATTAAAATCCTCTATGATATAAAGTGATGGCAACATGTTTATTTTTAAAGCATTATAAAAAATAATCAGAAGAATAATCTGAGCATAATTTCTTGAATACAATGAGTTCATTCATTTATTCATTCGCCAAACCACTTAAACTAGGGTTGCAGGGAGGTTGGAACCTATGTCAGCTGTCTCTGAGTGAAGGTGGGGTACACAATGAACAGCTTGCCAGTCCATCCCAAGGCCAACACACACACACACACACACACACACACACACAAAAACCATTCACACTCACACCTCGGGGCAATATGGAGCAGCCAGTTACCATTTGCATGTCTGGACTGTGGGAGGAAGCTGGAGTACCCAGAGGAAACCCATGCAAGAATGGGGAGAACATGCAAACTCCACAAAGAAATGTTCTTGCCAAGGCCAGGACTGGAACCCCGGACCTTCTTGCTATGAGGTAGATGTGCTAACCACTACACCAACATGCCGTCCCACATAATGAGTTGTTTTCACATTAAGGAGAGTTTTGGCATGGTGTGTTTGTGATTCAGTAAAAGGATTTTACAAGCAAGAAATGAGGTTTTAAAGAATATAAAAGGTTAAATACTTGGTCACGGATAGAATACCACAGTAATCAACCATGCTGCAAGTAAGTGAGTTAAAGACAAGTGAGACTGATCTGAAGCATTTGGGCAAAAGTTTCCGACAGTTGTTGAACACAATTGGATGTGATGGGACTTTAATTTGCCTACCATTTATCCTGCTGGTTTAAAAAGCTCTAATACATCTTAGAACTTTCTCCAGGATAAAACTATTTCACTACAGATGAGCCAATGTTTACATGTTTTAGAATTTTTCTTTTAAAGTACTGAATTCTCTGTGAGATGTCATTGTTTTTCCAGTTATTAATAGCAAAAGAGTCGAGGCTTAAAACCATTACCTATTAATTATGAGGTGTGCTCAATATACACATAAACTTAATAATTTTGTTTATTTGAAAAAAATTATTACTTTAGCCCTGATGATTCTGGAGTGTTAAAGGACTATAAGGTAGTGCAGATTCTGTCCTAATCCCATTTACTGTATCAGAAGTCCATAAAGGTCCTGTGCTTGCACTCTAAACCCTTCAGTATAAACTGTAGACACTTTAAAACAAGCACTGCAGTTTAATACTATTAGTATAATGGTATGTACACATTATGGTGCCTGTGTATGAGTGTTTTCAGTTTAGTCAATTGAGTGTCCTTACTTGTCTTGAATCTGAATCCTATTCCAGTAGAGTGGCTTCATGGGACATGTTGGTTCTATTGCTGGTTTGCGTGGGGTTTTGTCCACTGCAAACCCAAAGGTGGGAACAGGAGGTGGTGCTCCAGGCATACCGGGAGGCGGAGGAGGTGGTGGAGGACCAGCTCCAGGGAGGGGTGGAGGTGGAGGAGGACCAGCTCCGGGGAGGGGTGGAGGTGGTGGAGGACCAGCTCCGGGGAGGGGTGGAGGTGGAGGAGGACCAGCTCCGGGGAGGGGTGGAGGTGGTGGAGGACCAGCTCCAGGGAGTGGTGGAGGTGGAGGAGGACCAACTCCAGGGAGGGGTGGAGGTGGAGGCGGTGCTGCTCCAGGTAAAGGGGGTGGAGGGGGCGGTGGCACTGATCCAGGTAGCGGTGGTGGTTGTGGTGGTTGACCTGAAGCTGGTGTGTCATGCAGTTGGCCAGGCAGAGGGGGAGGCGGTGGAGGTGGTGCACCAGGTACCACACCTAGATTCTGGGTTATGGAATCAAGGTCGAGTCTTCGGGGCATGCTTTGAGTAGGCTTGGCACTCTCACTTTCTGGCGTCTTAATAAAAGTTTCCCGGTCAGTCTGTATGCAAACACTGCGATATGTTTTGAGGAATGCATCATCTTCGGTGGATACACAGGCATCACACACGTTTCTCTTGTTCGGTGTATAGCCTCGGCCCTGCTGAATTTCAGCAATAGTTTCTTGTAGTCGGGAGACAGTTCCTGCATGCTCTCCACGCAGCTGGAAAACCTTGAGCTCGTAGTCAGCCTGGAATTGCATGAGTAATTAGATCATTAACATATATTTGTGTTAATGGACAGTGATAATGTGATGCTATTCATTTATAACATAAAGCAATTTAGTACTGAATAGATAATGCAGAGATTGGCAGTACTGGAAATATTACTCGAATACCAAATAATCAGCTCACTTAGGCATTTAAAATACCACTCACTGTAAATCAATTCTAATGAACCTGTGGAATATACACACTATTCCAGTCCCTCGAGGAGCTTGGGTGCTATGAAATTGGGCCTCATTTACCAACCGTTGCTATGAAGAAATTCATTCTTTAATCTTATACACTTTTCACGAAGATTCTGGCAGTCACCAATATTTTCTTACGTGAGACTTTTTCTTAGGTATGAACAGAATCTACAAGCATGAAAGAAAATGGACTGGCAAGCTGTTCAGGGTGTACTCCACCTTTACCCAGAGTCGGCTGAGATAGGATCCAATCTCCCTGTGACCCTAACAGGATTAAGTGGTTCTGCAAATGAATGAATAATAATCATATAGTGTAATACTGACTATAACGGAATCTTCCAGACTATATCAACCAACTTCAGTGATCCTACTATTTCATGTGGTTAATTGGTCCTTTTTGCACCATAAAAGGAAGTACACAATATTTTGGCTTGCTGAAATGCAAAAAAAAAAAAAAAAAAAAAAAGTCAAGGAGTCTGTTTATCTCCAGGTGAGAATACTCATATGGCAGCTATTTGGACATTTCCACCAAAATTAGCTAAGCGGCTGTTCACAACTGGTTCGAGTTAGAGTCAGGGTTTTGGTGTAAATAGCATTGTTGGCTACAGACACATGGCTGTTTGTCTTGTCTCGGGGTGGTGATATATACAGTACACCAAGATGTAAATAGCCACACAGGCTATCCATTCCTGCATACAAATAGCTTTGTTGCCTACTGAGAAAAGTATTTCAGTGATTTGAATAAGAAGTAGTTATAGCAGTTATGCAGTTCTAAGCCAAATGAGGAAATGTTTATGGTGTGTGTCAGTTAAATGACTGACTTCTGTATTAAAATGAATGATTTATTTGTAATTGTAGGAACTTGTTGAGACCTTACTGTTCTATCTGGGTGAAAAATCAATATCAGGGAGTAAGAGCATTATGTAATAATAAAGAAATGGTGTGTTTGTACCCCAGTATGTTGCTGATACTGCCTTAGGGGCAAAAACGTAAGCGGGTAACATGGAAGTGAAAGACGGATGTGATGCTTGTTGTGACAGTTTTCAGCTCCGCATCCTGAAGTCAGGAAACATCCAAGACCTACTCTAGCGTCATTTGTACTAAAGGCTCCTTACAGGCTGTAAATGGTGCAAGGTTGAGGCTTATCTGTCATGTGACAACTAGGTGACTTGTCTCTCCAACTTTCCAGTCTCGTACTTTATTAAAAGTGTATGTTTTGTGCACTCACCCCACTCACATACACAATTTGCTGCATACAGGCCAGCTCAATGTCTTACCCATGATAGATTTTAGATCCTAATCTATACAGGGACAAATAAATAATACTGCCACCCCACCCCACCCCACATTCACCCCCACCACCACTCACAAATTTAGCCGTCAATGTCTCAGTACCCTCTTGTTACTCATTTATATCTCAGCCAAATAGTGCATGACGTACACTGGATAGCGTACAGGTGAAGACATATGTACAGCTCTCTATTCACCAACTGCCACATTCCCGGCTCAGAAAATGCGAGCAGGATGCCAGATCCTTTCTTCTTTCACTCCACCCAAACAGAGTTGGCAGAGTTTTCTGAAAGAATATCTGTCATTTGTTCTGCACCAGGACTCATATGTGTGATATGCACAGTAGCTCGATTTACGATTGACATTCCCTTCTAAGAAATTTAAGGCAATGTATTTACATCAGATTGCAGTTTGTTTTAAAAAAATTGCGATGTAAGCACCTCAGTCAGCCCTGCTTCTAACCATGCAAAAGGCAGCCCAAATTTCCTATTAAAAAAAAAAAAAAAAAAAAAAAAAAATCCCCCCCCTCCCCTAGAAAAGCCCACATGAGCTTGGGTCAACAAACCCCACTGACCACTTTGACATCATCAGCAGGCCACCTTGAAGCTCGTCTTAGAGTTTAATATCCTGTTAATATGCAATGATTTTGTACTTCATTATAGTTTTGTGTCACTTCTACTGGGGTATAACTACAGCGAGAAATCCCCAAATACCCCAAAACCTCTAAAAAAATTTAATTTAGAAGCTTGCAACGTGTTATTTCTGGTCATGTTTATATTTATTTCATGAGTGAATTGAATGTTCCAATTTCCACTGCGAGCAAACAGACCACCTTTGGTTTTGTGGAGTGGGGG
>JAQMYF010000023.1:26996362-27011644 GCA_030014195.1 Neosilurus mollespiculum | reverse complement strand
CTGATGAGTGGGCAACCACGAAACAGGCTTGTTGGGATGAAATTGTAGTACTATTATTTTTCCCACATACAATATATATATATATATATGTGTGTGTGTGTGTGTGTGTGTGTGTGTGTGTGTGTGTGTATAAAATGAACAGATAAAGAGTAGTTTAGAGAGAGAGAGAGAGAGAGTCGAGTGTCAAGAGGTAATAGGTAAACAGGTAAAAGGGCATGGAGTAGACCACCACCTGATGTGTGATGTGTAGAATGGCTTTTTAAAGAACAGTGTTTTGAAATAATTGACTCATCAGAGTCACTAGACCGATCTCGAACTGACCAATCACCACATCATCACTGTTTCTCCGTTAGAGTAAACTGGATGATATGACCCTAAAGCCCATGTGGAGTCACATAATGAGAAACAATTACATTTATTTTATGGATTTTATTTATTTTTTAGAAATGCAGATAAGCAATTAACAAATTTATGGTTTGATAGACTCTGTTTTTTAATTTCTACACAAAGTGTGTGTGTGTGTGTGTGTGTGTGTGTGTGCGTGTGTGTGTGTGTGTGTGTGTGTGTGTGCAGCCATGCAAAAAGGATCATTGTTGGATCATTTGGGTTTTATAGGTTTTTATAGGGATGTGTCAGGAAAAAAAAAATGGGAAAAATGACACTTCCTCTCACTCACTCATTTGCTGAACCACTTAATCCTTGTAGGGTGCCTATCTCAGCCAACACTGGACGAAGGCAGGGTACACACTGAACAGCTCACCAGACCGTTGTCGGGCCAACACACACACACACACACACACACACACACACACACACACACACACACAAACCCATTCACATTCACCTTCTTGATGTGAGGTGGACGTGCTAACCATTACACCACCGTGCCGCCCATAACAGTAATGCTAATGCTAATTTGAAGCTAATATTAATGCACTTGCTCAAATGTGTTAATGTTTCTTTAGTTATAGTTTCTACAGGGACTTGAATAGTTGATGCTCCATTGCAGCAAGGTAAAATTATGTGCAATTATTAACCTTTAAGATTTCTTCAAAGAGTCATGTATTCAGCATTTATGGAAGGAGTCTCCAGTGTCAGGGCTTAATCTTAAATTCGTAGTACCAAGTTCAAGTGAAAAAGTAGAGACTGATGTGAGAGCACTAACCTAATCATAAAATTAAGTGTAACCAGCTCTAAATTAATAAACAAATTAATGGTTTACAGCATTAAGTAAGAGTCAGCAAATTGTTGTCATATAAAATGCATAAAACACTTTGGGACATGCAGTTATTGCAAAACAGTCAAGATTAAGGTGCTACCAGAGAACACTAACACCTTACTGAGTATTTCCTCAAAACATGATATCATGTTGTGATTTATTCCTTGTTGATTATCTCCAAACTCAGATTTTGAGTATTTCCAGACTACGTTTAAGAACCAGATTTAACCAAAGTTTTTTCATGCAGTTCTGAACAGTTATCAGGATAACGGTGGTCTGGAATTCAATAGAAATAATTAAATAATAATCCTGAGTGAGCAAACTGACTGACTTTTTCTGACATCTGGACCAGGCACATAGATATTGACCTTAGTTTAAAGGGTACATCACGTTCTGACATGCAGCACATTTTGAATCGGTCGTACCCTGGTCATACCCGGACTTCTGTTGCTTACATTTTTGACATTTTGATTTTATTCGAAATATAAAATCATAAACTGACGAGTGTTATAATTTGAGATTTAATGTCGATCATTTGAAATGCAAAAAAAAAAAAAAAAAAAAAAAAGTCAAAAAAATGTTGCATATGACTTCCATATATTTTTTTCATTATGATTTGAGTCACAAAGAATGCAAAGAAGCACACTCCTGCCTTTCAGCACTCTGTTTCCCAGTAGATGTGGCTGTATAAGATCTGGGATTTATTCAACAAGATTAATATATATAAGATATGAGTTAATGTCCCTCTAATGGCTTATTACGACCAGCAAATTTAAAGTTCGATTTAAAGAGACACATTACTCAATTAACAAATTATATCTTATAATACTGAATGCATTGATAGTATTACATACAAAAAATAGTGATTAACTATTCCAGAGTAAAGCATGTTTCACACGGGGTGGTTCTGATTGTGGTTCAGTGCAGTTCCAAATTACGATGAACCACCAAAATATGATGGAAATGTGGCAAAACAGCCTCAGATGGGCTGGATTAGAAGGCAGTTTTGCGCAATTTAAAATGATGGGCGGTGCGAAAAAACAATAGTGAGCAGTGGCTAAAAACACAGTGTAAATAGGTTGTAATGAGGTTGTAATGAAGGCAGTTCAAAAAGGTGGTGAAAGGTGTGTAATGGAAACCCATGAATGAATGTGTCACAGTTGGGCCTGTGTCTGTATGTGGAATTTTCCAACAACAACAACAACGTAACGTTTATACTGTATGGGTTGCTTTATTAAAACACTGGTGACTGCATCAAAAACTGTTTCAGTGAACAACACACGCTGACAGTCTAAATATATTGATAAAGACTAAACTCACTCACTTGCCAAACTGCCTAATGCTACTATTAGGGTCACAGGGAGTCTGAAAAGTCAAAAATGGGGTACACCCTGAAAAGCTCGACCATTGCAAGGCAACACACACCCAACTATTCACATTCATACTCTCACCAAGGGGCAATTTGGAACAGTCAATTAAATTAATATGCATGTCTTTGGACTGTGGGAGGAAACCAGAGTACCCAGAAGAAACCCACACTAGAACGGGAAGGACATGCAAACTCCACACAGAAACGCCTAAGCCTGGGTTTGGAAACCAAGCCTTAGAACTGCGCTTTAATGTGTCTGTCTCTGACATTACGTCAGTATATAATTTACAAAACATAAAGAAGGAACAGCAGAAATATTCTCCCTCCAGAAATGCCTGTGAAACTAAATTGAAAAAGCCTGTTCACTAAGAGCAGCCGTGGGTTGATTATATAAACACTAAATGAAACTTTTCCCGGAGCTGATACATCAGTATAGAAACCAATATTTTGGAATAACTTAGAAAATAATGCAAGCAAAACACAGGGAATGGCTTTGACTGTAATTTTTATAGATCAAATGTAAGGACTCATTCAGGTTGTTAACTTCTGATCTTATTTCATATGAGATGCTAGCTAGAGGTTGGCCTCCATCTGGAACGAAATCAGTCCATCATGGTTTCCTTATTAATTACTTCCCTCATATACCAATATGTTTAAAGTCAACGTGTTCACTGAACATGCACCAGTTAAGGATGGCTGCACGAAAAGCAGGCAAAGCCACAGCTACCTCAGGATCCATTCATTTTCTGAACCACTTAATCCTAATTAGTGACGCGGGAGGCTGGACCCATCTCAGCCGACTCTGAGCGAGAGCAGAGTACACCCTGGACAGCTAGCCACACCATCACAATACCTCAGGATAAATGGTAGTAAATGCTAGTGCTGAGGATAATATTAATCCTCATAGCACAATAAATAAGCTGCATATGAACCTGCCTAAATTTCTGATTATAAATAAAGTTTCGCCTCTAATTACTCCAAAGAATAATTATGTTTTACTTTCATAAATCAGGACTGAGCATTGAACCAATTGCTTTATGTGCTGTTTGACTTCACTGTGTATGCTGACATCTAGTGCCTCATGAACATATTACATTTCAAAATGGAAACTATCAGAGAAAATGTCACTTACATTAAGTTTTTCCACTTCTTCTTTACTTTCTCTCTTCAGCTGCAGAAGAGCGGCCTGGTGCTCTAGAAAAACATTTACAGTAAAATGTTTTCAGTAGAAGAGACACACACACACACACACACACACACAGAAGTTGAAAATGTAAGTAACACATTTCTCAGATTTTGCTTGTTAACACTGAAGTAGATTCCCCTAAATGAGAAGATAACTCCATGACAGGTGATCCATGGTGTCGATACTGTGGTTTTGGATGTAACTTGTGAACCCTGACTTAATAATAATAATAAATGAAAATTCAAACTTGTTTTTAACCAAGAGGTAGTGTCTGCTTAACTCTCTTTTTAATTATTAAATATCTTATTTTAAGTATATATTTCACATTTATTTTTGGAATGTTAGTAAAGTCAACGCAATGATGTAATGCACTGTGTATACCCGTGGTTACACCCACAGCGGTACTTTCATAATATTTTGGGTGAAATGTTTCTGGTAGTTAAATGCTCACACATCACTCACTCACTCATTCACCGGACCGCTTAGTCCTATCGGGGTTGCAGGGAGCCTGGAGCCGATACTATATGACGGTAGGGCACACCCTGAACAGCTCGACAGACCATCGCAGGGCCAGCACACATATAACTATTCAGACTAACACTCACACCTGGGGCAATTTGGAACAGCTGATTAGTCAAATGTGCATGTGTTTGGACTGTCGGAGGAAACTGGAGTACTTGAAAGAAACCACACAAGCACAGGGATAACATGCAAACTCTACCCAGAAATGTGCAGGACTTGAACCCAGGACCTTCTCACTGTGAAGTAGATGTGCTAACCACTATGTCACCATGCTGCCCTAATCAAATGCTCATTATTTTTAATATTTTCCAGAGCATTTCTTATAATTTTTTTAATGCCCATTTCCTCCCTGCTTTGGCGGATGTATTTTGCTTGAAGTGATGGTCAAATTTGTTTAAAATTGGCTCAGATTAAAAAAAAATGGAGCATGTGTGGAAGAGTATATAGTGACACCTGTTGCACTGCCTGTGTACTTGTACGCTTAAGCGTGGAATGATCCTATAGCAAAATTTTAAATACTGTGTACCAAACATGAACCATGCCACTTGAAGCAGCGAATCTTTTTGGTCATGGCTAAGATTTGTTTCAGGGTTTTTCAGCAAATAAACTATAAATCTGGTAGTCTATACTAGTAGTACTAGTAGTCTAAATTGAGCTCTGAAAATAATTATTTTAAACATAAACATACAAAAACATTTTACAATGTCTAAACTGTTCATTGTCCGCCTTAAGCCCCTTTCACACGTTCATGTTTGGTTGTGAGTTTGGCTGCGTGCTCTGAGAATGCGAGTGGTCATGGAGGTTAAAAATGGTCACCACTGAAGTATGCTCATTGTACATGTTAAATAAGTTCAGTACATCTGACTTAAGACTAAAAGGATGTGAGCCCCGTACACTGTTAGCACACAATACCCAATATAATTACACTAACAGCAATAATTTTATACTGTATCACGACTGATTTATGAGCCATTTACTTCTGTATTATGTGTTCCCCGATCACAGGACACTTACTACTTTTTTGTGTTTTGGGTACCATGTATGAGATATGTGACAAAGTTGGCATCTATTCAACAAAATGTAATGGAACATAAATGTAAAATAAATGTCTATCTACCTTAAGATCATGTCCACCTGCAAAAACACAACGTATTCATAGTTCAACCAGGGTCACGATGCCACAACATGTGATTAGATACAGTGGGACTCATTCATGAACCAGTCTTAAGCCTTATTTAGGATCTTTTGGCATAGCCTATTTATTGTGAGCAGAATAAATTACAACTCATGCACTTAGACAAAATCATTTCTTCAAAGCCTACTTAGATTTATTTTGAGACCAAGCTTTTCTCTGTTCAGGCAGGCTACTGTCTACCCTGGGCTTTTCTGGGCACAGGGACATTTCAGAGGGAGCTCAGAGACTGGGTGGGTATAATACCACAGGCATCAGCGACGTCCTCCCATGAGTCCTGGAGACTATAAATCTACTGGCCAGACAATATATTATATTCCTCTATCCTGAACATAAGCAGCTTCTAATAAAGTAAAATGCTCTAACCAACATTAAAGGTGCAGTAGTCTCCAAATATAGTCCCATACATTAACTGTAAGCAATAAGACTCAATTAATGTCCAGATCACTGGTGAACCATCTGGTAAATGTGGTCTCCCGTTTCCCAAGCTTTTGTTCTTACAATTACCTGCTGCATTAGGAGACTGGGAATATGTGCTGGATGTGTTTGGATACAGAATACCAATTAAATTCAGTATATAAAAAATACAGCCAGTGGTAAACTGCTTTACTCACCAGAGAAAGCGCGTATAGGACAGCAGTTGCAGCTGCATGCCCGTTTTTGGTGATATTTTCTTGGTCTTTCATTTCGGATCAAACCACTTTTTTATTTCTCCACTTTTCACACAACTAACTATAAAACCCTGGAATGTACAGTACATACAGAGCAGAATTTCCAATGCAGAGGAAATAAAATTCTTGGACTCTGGCACTTCGTCTTCATGAATATTTGTGAGCCTACACACACCTCAATGACCTCTTAAGGGGATTTAGGGAGCGTTCGCCTGTGCTAATTAGAGCAACTGGTGCATACTTTCAATTTACAAAGACAGTAGAATTCACCAATGCTAAGAATATAGCCATGAACAAATCTGAGGATTGAGGACACACCATGAGTTTAGGAATTTTCTTCATAAAAAACTTTACAAAAAACTTATAATCAGATATTCATGAATGAGGCCCAATGTTTATTTCCTGAGAATGCAGTGATCACAGTGGCTAGAATGTGCATATTTGGAAGAGATATCAGACAGCAGCATATTAAAGTTACACATTTAGGCAAAGCATAAAAATTAACTGGTGAGCAAATCAACCTGAATCATTGTACTGAACTGACTCGGGTGACTAAAATGATTTAATGTTCATAAAAGTTGTGCTGTTGTATCAGCTTAATTCATGTTTTTACAGACTACATCCCAAACATACAATCATTTTATTTTTAAGTCTAGAGAAGCTAGAGCTTCTTAAAAAAGTGATTGGATTTTTTGACCACTATAACATTTGAAATTTGGCTAAGCAGTATTTTAAAAATGATAACTAGGAGCAAACCACAAAACCATGATTTGTATTTAAGTGCTCACATATGAGTGAATACATCAGTGGTGGGCCATCAGGGCCAAGCAAGGCCTTCTCTGATGGCCCAAACACTATCAGATGCACTGAACTACATTTACAACTTAACTTCTAGTATTTGTTCCATGAAATTGTTTTAATTTATTCCCAAGTCTATTCTCCTCATTTCGTAGTGCGTCTCTTGTACGTGTATGTAGATGTTAGTTTTTTTGTCCAGATCAGATTTCAGCCTCTATGTGCTGCCATGGCCGATGTCACTTAATCTGTAATAGCGATGGGGCTGTTTCTTTAACCAATCTGATTTCAAATTCACCTCACAGCTGGCCCACAATAACGTCAGCATTTTTCTGTCCTCTAATTGGTTGGTCAGAGCAAAACTGTTCGACAAGCCAGGCAAGTTCGACAAGCTCTGGTGAGTATGAAGTATTTAATTAAATTTTTTCTTGTTTTTGTCATGTTATTAGATAAATATTGACTCTGAACTGCTCCAATTGATGTTGTAGTGTAGAGGTTTGGAGCTGTCTGAACCCTTTATCACCGAGCCGTTACATTTACGCTTGTTAAATTTGGTCAAGCACCAAATTTACCGACAGCTTGCACCGGTGGTGGAAGTTACGTAATGCTCTGAGTTACTAGCAGAAATGTAACTCAGGCATGCCGGCAACGATGCATTCGAGATAAAGGGTTAACAGGGTTTTTTGCTTTAGTAATAATGGTATTCACCCTCAATACGTGAAATGCCTCTCTCTGTAATGCCAGGCCTTGTTATATTGTGTTTTTGTATATTACTGATGGTTTCTATAATTGTGACGTAATAGTGGTGGTATTAAGAGGTGGCATTAAGGGCTGGATTAAGTCTGTTATGTCCCCACTGAAGGCACAGGAGCCAAATGCACGGCCTGCCACAGGGATACACAATAGCTACATCAGTAATTGCAGGGTGTGGAACACGTTCTGAAATTTAATTGCCCTTCATAGTGCCCTTTTGCCCCATCTTTTAAACTCCATAAGGAGGTGCCCTGCTTAGGTGTTATGACATGCACAGGATATATTAGTGAAACTAGTTTTGCGCTGATACGCTCCAAAATAATGACATGGAGAGTAAATGCTTCACAGATATGTTCAATGTTTAAGATATGACAGTTTAATGCTTGTTCTATAAAATAACTAATCCAAACTTACTCGGTAGACTTCTTTAATCCTAAAATGCAACTTTTTTTTCTAAAACAAATAACACCCTACAGCACTCTGCCACTTAAATCCAAAGTTGATTTTCTCCTTTCAGAAGCTTAGCAGTAGATTAAAATGTAAGAGGAATTTCAACTGAGGAATGCATGTTGCAAGAGCAAACAGAAAGAGAAGTGTATGTTTGTGTACATAGACTGATACTTGCTTATTAAATCCCATCCTACCTGCTTCAGTGTAGCGAAGTCCCACTTTTTCCTCTTCATCTTTAGTCTTGGGAGGGGGCCATACCGCTTGAAGTCTCCCGGGTGTCCTGTCCTCGCTATCTCCTGGAGAAATTACCTCAGTCTGGGATGAGAAGAAAATAAAACCATTAAATACCTCAAGCCATCATCAATGCAACAACATCATGTGTGCTTTATAAGAATTTCTATTTCTATTTGAGCAGCTTTTAGATGAAGATACACACAAGGTAAAATGCAGTGATCATAGAAAAGAATCAGCCCCTATTTACTCACTGTAACATTCACATGAAATAAGCCAGGTGAAAGATATAACAGCAACAGTTCAGCAAAAAAAATACAAAATTGAGAAAACAGAATCACTTACATGGTCAAAGAATCACCCCTCCTTAAATATACTGGTAAACTTAATCAGGTCTTAATAATCACCTTCTCTGTAGCAAACCAAGCTAACTGTCTTCCACTTGTGATTAACTGTAATAAATTATGATTATTCAGCATAAAAATAGATATTCCTTGAGCATTCCAGTGCTTGGTAGTGTAAGTGAAAGCAATCAATTAAGGGCATATCAAAAGATCCCAGGGATAAAGTTGTGGACAGGCACAAGTCAGGAGAAAAATACAAAAAACTTCAAAGGCTTTATCAATCCCTAGGAGAACAGTAAAATCCATTATCAAGAAGTAAAAAATGTTTGGTACAACTAGAATCCTTCTGGATCAGGCCTTCCCTCCAAACTGGATGGGAGAGCAAGGAGGAAACTGTCCAAAGAGGCTACAAAGAGGCCTATAGCAACTTACAAGCAGTTATAGGAATCTTATAATGGGAAAATGGTTCACTTTCCAACATGGGAGAAGGAGAAAAAGGGTAATATCCTTGTGTAGACTAGTTAGAAAATCTGTGTAATGATTTGAAGATTGCAGATCACCATCAGTCACCATACATTTTGGCTGAGCCTGAACAGTTCTGTAAAGAAGACTGGGTGAATATTGCACAGACATGCCATGTTTTCATGGCTGTAATCAAAGTGAAAGGTGGTTCCAAAAAGAAATGACAGCGGGGATCCTTTAACCAGCACACTGATTCTCTCTCTCGCTCTCTCTCTCTCTCTCTCTCTCTCTCTCTCTCTCAATTATATCTTTCACTTGGCTGTTCTAAGTTGTACTGAGTAAAACAGCTGTGAAAAAAACCTAATTTCAGGCTGGAAAGCAAAAGGATGTTTTGCGACATGTAAGTATATATTTTGCGGCTTAAATACATACATCGCAAGAAAGTCCCGAAATAATTTGTGACTGGGTTGCGGATGTTTGATGAAAAAAGTGAATCTCCTGACTCCACACCATGTGATTAGAATCGTGTTTTGTGTGCTTTTTGTTCTTAAGCCATTCACTTTTTATTTTATGCATTATTTGTCTGAATAAAATGCGAATAAAATATGAATGATGACAAACTATATGAAATATGGCAAATGCCAGCAAGTCTCAAACTTTTCTCAAAATTTCCGTGTGGGAGTCTCCAACTTGTCGCTTTTCCTTCTGAATGAAAAATGAGAGAAAAATTGAGAAGTTTATGACTACTCCGTGTCAGAGCCTTGTCTTGCGACATTCGCAGTAATTTTAAACGTTTGAAATATTTTGCAAAGAGTTCACGAATGAGGCGACCAAAATGCAATGCCACAAATGTCGTGAGACAAATTTGAGAACATTTTGAGAATGAAAAGCAACAGTCTTTTTCCTGCAAACTGATTATTTTCTACATGATACATGGTCATATGGTCATATTATTGGTATGATTATATGATTTTAATAATGATGTGATGTGCATATACAGTCCCTTGCAAAAGTAAGTTCACCCCCTTGGCTTTTTACCTATTCTGTTACATTACAACCTGTAATTTAAATGTTTTTTTTAATCTGAATTTTATGTGATGGATCTGCACAAAATGGTCTAAGTTGGTGAAGTGAAATGTGTAACACTGCATCCATCCATCAATTCATTCATTCTCTCATTCATTTGCTGAACTGCTTAATCCTACAAGGGTTGTGGGAAGGCTGGAGCCTATCTCAGACAACTCTGGACGAAGGCAGTGTACACCCTGAACAGCTCACCAGTCCATCACAGGGCAACACACACATAGATCCATTAACACTCACCCCTAGGGGAAATTTTGAACTGCCAAGTAGCCTAATGTGCATGTATTTGGACTGTGGAAGGAAACCAGAATACCCGGAGGAAACCCATGCAATCACAGGGAGGAATCAGGGAGGACATGCAAACTCCACACAGAAACCCCCTCGCCAAGTCCTAGAGTCGGACCTTCTTGCTGAGAGGCGGATGTGCTAATCACTACACCACCATCAATTCATGATTAATGGAATTGCTTAAATAGCTGAATTTAATTAAAAAAAATTTTAATTTAAGCATTTCTCTTCTATGAGCTGCGGTTGAGAGAAACATGAAATGCTTGAGAAACACTTTCAACACCAATTTTAGTGCCTGATGTTTGATCACACAGATCACTTTTTCTTGCCAGATGAACATTCTAGCACTCTGCAGTTTTCAAAGCAAACTTACACTCATGTGGAAACCAAAAGGTTTGTCAGGTATGTAATAATTATGGGATACCATTTCTTAGGACCAAAGACTTTTACTAGCCTGGGCAGTGCCCGTAGCTTATAGTAATTATTCAAGGACACCTTTATCCTTCTCTTTTGTACAAATAAATACATTTTGAGTGATACATACGTTGACATCTCCTGGACTCTTGTCAATGCTTGCTGATTTGCTTGGAGATGTATCTCCACTGAAGATGGACTTCAATAACTCTCTATCATTTTTTCTTTTCTTTTTGACAGCCTCTAGGTCAACTGAAACATCTCCAGTGTCCTTTAAAAGGGGCTTAAAACTGGACAAAAACTTGAAAGACTCGCCCGTTGTATCTTTCGCTAAAACTTTCTCTCCTGTATTGAGATGTTCAGTGTTATTTGGGCCTTTTTCTAGGCTCCCCTCATTGCGGACTTCATCGAAATTTATCATTCGCCGCCACTGATTCTTTGAGTCAGCCCCTGCTTTGGGATCAGCTCCCTTTTTTTGTGTGGTGGTGCTGGTTTGATGCTGTTTCAACGTGGCTTTGTTGACGTGCTGTTTCAGACTCAGCAGTGCCCGGTCTGCATCTTTTTGCTTGATCTCTGACACTGTCTCTCTATCATCTCCCACAGCACCTTTTTTTAATACACGTAAACCACTGAACAGAGCGGGCAACTGGAATGGTTCCCTTGATGCTGATGAGAGCGATTTGGTAGAGGAAGTTCCAGATGGGTTTGAGGTGGTCCTCTTGGTGGCAGGCATGTTCTCTTTGATGTCTTGTGAAGGAGATGTGGCACTTGCCACAGAATCATTTAGGGACACTTTTTGCCCATCACCACTGTGATCTCCAGGGCTAGTCGGATGGATGTCTTGCCCTAACATGGGATCCTTTTTAACTCTGACATCTGAACCCTTTTCTATAGTGGTATCTTTGCGAGTCTTTAGATCCGAATAGCTCAGAAGGTTTTTAGATGTAATCCCCTGTTTAAATTGATCTACTGGATATGGAGAGGTGCCCTGGTGCCTGTCAGAACTCTCATATGATGTTCTGTCCACAACAGATATGCCATCTCCACTTGTTAACTCCAAAACACTTTTATCTGTAAGGACCAGTGATGTGGAGTCTGTCTTCAACACATCACCCTCCCTTTCATGATGATGCAGATCCAAGTTCTGTTTTGATGTCTCTTCATCCTGGTCAAGCGATTGGGATTTCGCGCCAATTTTCTGGTCACCAGGCAAGATAGATCCTCCATCTTCCTCTTCATTTTCGTTGTCACTGTACGTCTCGACTCTGGTGACCTGAACGACATCCGAGTCTGCTAAAGCAGTAAAGGAAGAAGAAAAAGGCCTCCTCCAACTGGGGAAGGGAGAGCTGTGCAGAACACCCCCCTTGTTGTACTCTGTTTTCAACTGTCCCTCAGTTTGCTCTGATTTGACAGAATTTTTAATTTCTGTACTTGAAGCAGCAACCCCAGCATAGCTGTCATTACTGTCACCACGGTTAGAAGGGTGTGGAGATGACTCTTCCTTAGGCAATGTCCGGAATGCTTTAAGTACTGCATTCTCCTTTGCTTGGCGCTGAGATTCTTTCTTCACATATCTAGGGGAGGCTAATAGCTTATGGATTAACGACCCTGATGAATTGTCCGCCTCCATGAAAAGAATTTAACAGCTTTCCCCAAATCACTTGAAATATGAATCACACCTGTGTATCCAGTCAGTGTCACAAAGAGCTGATTTCATTAGGTCGAGAAAACAGAATCCTTTTGTGAGAGTAAATCCCTTGGTTGTTCTTGCCCACTCCAGGAGTGCTTCAATTATAGCCACAATAAAAAGCCCTCTTATCTTGTGTCCTTTTAGCAGGTAAAGCGGAATTCAAGCTGTGTCCCATCAAAACAAAAATGTCAACCTTTCCAACACCAAGCTGTTTCTTCTTCCCAGAAAAAAGGCATTCCAGTGCAGTAGATTAGGGTTAGATTTGGCTTATATTCCTGGCCATATAAAATGTTTCATGATTCCAAAACACGGGTGATTTCAGTTGACTCTCTGTAAGCTTAAAAGCTATACTTCTCTCCAGCTTTGAATGTAAGTATTGTCCACAAATATCCTCAGCCTGAATTTGCAGTACATGGTAGCCTCCTGGCACTGTGATTTCTTCTTGCTTGTGGAAAAATATGTAATGGATTGTATGACTACCAAAGAAAGTTCAACGCTGTCTTCGTGAAGCAGCAAGGTTCTGTGTCGAGCACGTCGTACCGGTTTACCTATGCTCCTGTTCCTCCCTCCCCTACTTTTACCCTTCCTACTCCCAGTAAAGAAAGCATGCAGCCAGGTGTCCTATTACGTACTTCCTCATAAAGCCAGCATGTACAACCAACCAACCAACCTCTCTCTCTCTCTCTCTCTCTCTCTCTCTCTCTCTCCCTCCCTCCCTCGCTGTCTCACTAATCTAGAGGATCAGGTGGAAGAGGGTGGTGCTGCTAGCTCCGTACACAGCATTACGCCATTGGCTATAAGGTTAAGTCATCATGCTTCTACTACTCCAAAACAACCAAGAAAAAAAAAACACCTTGGCAACCCTGCACATTTTCAGACTTGTGGTGTGTGGAATTTAGCCTTTAGGGGAAGAAGTACATGGCTCTGGTTTCATTTATTTATAAGTTGTTACTTATTATTAAATTGTTGATTCACCACTAGAACATGTTTTGAATAACAAAAATGGATCCATTTAAATGCACTTCAAGATTACTTACACAAACTATTATATTGTAATAATTTCTCTCAGCTAATGACTATAGCCTGAAAGTCCTGCCACACTGTAATGGCTCTCTCACGTCTCTATACTGTTAGAATTTCTGAACACAGTTGTTTGTATAATTGCACCATATTCCATCATGTCAATTTATATTTAAAGCTCGTAGTATTAAAACTTCTTTTTAATACTTCTTTTTAAATGCATAATATGTAAAGATCTTAACACACTCTGAGACAAAAAACAAAAACAAATCGTATATATAATTACACAAAAGAGAATAAAGTTATGCAGTAGATACAGAAGTAAAAAAGAAAACATGTGCTATATGTTTAATACCATTAACCTACAGTACTTTAGGGCCTAATCAGCTGACAGGATTTAGCACTGCAACATATAGTTAAGTGCCAGGATCATACTGAAGTGATATGGGTTTAACTGCTCTTAAGTAAGAACCACAGAAAACAAGTTTTAATTACCGATTCTGCTCTCCTAAAAAATGCAACACTTAGTTTTGAATACAGAACATATATTGCATAAACGTGCACAATCTACAGTTAAGGCTAGAAGGTAGCATACACCTAGATCAACAGTTCCCAATCCACAGTCGTGTGAAAAAGTGTTTGCCCTTTTCCTGATTTCTTAATTGTTTTGCATGCTTTTCACACTTAAATGTTTCAGATCATCAAATAAATTTAAATATAGGTCAAAGACAACACAAGTAAACACAAAATGCAGTTTTTAAATGAAGGTTTTTATTATTAAGGGAGAAAAAAAATCCAAACCTACATGGCCCTGTGTGAAAAAGTGATTGCCCCCCTGTTAAAACATAACTGTGGTTTATCACACCTGAGTTCAATTTCTCTAGCCACACCTAGGCCTGATTACTGCCACACCTGTTCTCAATCAAGAAATCAATCAAGGACCTGCCTAACAAAATGAAGTAGACCAAAAGATCCTCAAAAGCTAGACATCATGCAGAGATCCAAAGAAATCCAGGAACAAATGAGAGAGAAAGTAATTGAGATCTATCAATCTGGAAAAGGTTATAAAGCCATTTCTAAAGCTTTGGGACTCCAGAGAGCCATTATTCACAAATGGCGAACACATGGAACAGTGGCGAACCTTCCCAGGAGTGGCCAACCGATCAAAATTACCCCAAGAGTGCAGCGACGGCTCATCCAAGAGGTCACAAAAGACCCCACAACAACAGCCAAAGAACTGCAGGCCTCACTTGCCTCAGTTAAGGTCAGTGTTCATGACTCCACCATAAGAAAGAGACAAAGGGGAAAAAATGTCCTGCATGGCAGCGTTCCAAGACCAAAACCACTGCTGCTTAAGGCTTGTCTCAATTTTGCCAGAAAACATCTTGATGATCCCCAAGACTTTTGGGGAAATACTCTGTGAACTGACGAGTCAAAAGTTGAACTTTTTGGAAGGTGTGTGTCCCATTACATCTGGCGTAAAAGTAACACCACTTTTCAGAAAAAGAACATCATGCCAACAGTAAAATATGGTGGTGGTAGTGTGATGGTCTGGGGCTGTTTTGCTGCTTCAGGACCTGGAAGACTTGCTGT
>JAQMYF010000023.1:26968380-26985307 GCA_030014195.1 Neosilurus mollespiculum | reverse complement strand
GCCTCCCGAACGCCTCCCTAGTGTGGTGTTTCGGGCATGTCCAACCGGGAAGAGACCCCGGGGTCGACCCAGAACACGCTGGAGGGATTACATCTATCGGCTGGTCTGGGAACGCCTTGGCGTCCCCCCGGAAGAGCTGGAGGAAGTGGCTGGGGAGAGGGATGTCTGGACATCACTGCTTGGGCTGCTGCCCCCGCGACCCGACCCCGGAAGAAGCGGAAGAAGATGAATGAATGAATGAATGATTTATATTAATTATTTGAGGATGGTTTTTACATACATGCAACTAGTGGCAGCTGATTTAAAGAGGCTAGCAGGACTAACTTTTTCTGAAATTATTCTCAAAAAAAAAAAAAAAGAGTTTCAGAATCTGTATAGTCAATCATTCATTCACTGCTTAACTTTGTAAAAAGTGAATTATTTAATTATTTGTTTATTTGCTGCCAGCACGGTGGTGTAGTGGTTAGCACATCCACCTCACAGCGAGAAGGTCCTAATTTTAAGTTCAGCTCGGATGTTACTGTTTGGAGTTTACATGTTCTCCACATGCTTGCATGGGTTTCCTATGGGTACTCCGGTTTCATCCCACAGTCTAAAGACATGCACAGTAGTTTAAACTGGCTGTTCCAAATTGCCCCTTGGTGTGAGTGTGAGTGTGAATGGTTCAATGTGTGTTGGCTCCGGACTGGTGAGCTGTCCAGGGTGTATAGATTCACAAATCATTTTGAAGAAAATGCTTATGCTGAAAATTCATAAAAGCTTGTTTTTCGGTATACATCGCATACCATCAGCAGTGACTAAGAAAGAACAAACGAAATCAAATTATTTAATTATAAACACAAAAGAAGTAGATTACCTTTCTCAACCTCTGATTTTTTAAAATTAAGGGTTCACAATAGGGTTTCCAGGCTCTGTGTGGGGTTTGCATGTTCTCCCTGTGCTTTTTCGTGTGTTCCTTCCAGGTGCTCTGGGTTCCTCCCACAGTCCAAAGACATGCACATTAGGCTAACTGGCTGTTCCAAATTGCCCCTGGTTGTGGATGTGAGTGTAAATGGTTGTGTGTGTTGACCCTACAATGGTCTGATGAGCTGCTCAGGGTGTACCCTGCCTTCGTGCAGTGTTGGCTGAGATACTAGCCTCTCTGCAACCCTGAGAGGATTAAGCGGTTCAGCAAATGAGTGAGTAAATAAAGGTTCACAATAGGTCAGCATTTAGCATCACCACCACACAGTGAGTATATTGGGGATTAAAATTTTAGCTAAGGGCCTTACTGTTGTGGAGTTTGCATGCACTCTCTTTGCTTCTCCCTGGGTTTAATCTAGGTACCCTGGTTTCCACTATGCTCCAAAGACATGCACGTTAAATCAACTGAATATTCTAAATTGCCCATATGTATAAATGATTTTGTGTGTCTTTGCTAGTCCTTCAAGGAAATCCAGCTTCCCCCACGACCCTGACGGATTAGCAGTATATATATTGGATGGATGGATGAATTGCTTTTTTGATTAATCATACCCAGCCAAATGTAAAGCCTTCTCTGCAATCTCACGCATCACACTCAGCATCAGGAAAGTTATTATAGAAAAGAAATAGGCTCTGACTGGGGTTGTTCATAACAACTAAATAAAATATAGGAACTTGTGTTGCCTGCATTTCCTGTTGACTGCTAGACCTGGGGGGAAAACCCACAAGCCATATCAACTGCCTCTCTGTGCACTGATCAGTCTCATATGACCCACAGACTGATTACTTAATACTATTCAGATACTAACTTTGTGCAAGAGAGGACAGAGACAGGATTATTGTAGTACTAGAGTTTTAGAGAAGCTATGAGACTGGATACTTCACACACAGATGCACTTCAGTATCAGAAAGTAATCTGACGAATGTAACCTCATAGCTCTTGACTGCTACACTTCACCTGATGTGTCTTTTTGCAACTGTCTGTCATGAATCTCTTACGGTGTCTAGGTCACACCAAAATGCAGTGATCAGTTACCTGTTTAACCTGAAACATACTATTCAGCAGACATAGACTAGACACTAACTATTATAGATAAGGTTCTCTCTGAACAGCTCACCTGTTCATTGCAGAGCCATCACACACATAACCGTTCACACTCACCCTTAGGGGCAATTTGGGACAGCCAATTAGCCTACTGTGCATGTGCTTGGACTGTGGGAGGAAACAGGAGTACCCAGAGGAAACCCAGTCAAGCATGGGTAGAATGTGCCCCACCATCGCACAAATTTGGCTAAGATAGGTTCCAGCCTCCCTCCGTTTATTTTTGTAAGCCTTACATGGGATGTTATTCTGTCAGGGAAAACGGTAAGGGGCTTTCCAACCAATACTGTTTTAGCAGTTCTATTTTAGCCCTTGCTTAGAATGCTAACTAATTAATTGTAATTGTAATTAATTATTAAAAGAGGGTTCTACACTCTTCACTTAGGATGCTACAGCAGTGTTAGTAATCTAGAATATCCACCAAAATGTCCTTGTCTGAAGAGCATGGGTTTTTACTGCATCGTGAGTGTACTGCTCTCCTTTTGTCCGTACTCAGTCCCAAAATCAGTGCATCAGACAAAGTGTCTAAAAGTGGATGTTTCATATCCACATCTGTATCTGACCATATAAGATTCAAGAAAAACACAAAATCATGGTATGTAGCAGCTACAGTGTATTAGGCTTTAGTATCAAACTGTTGCTCTTTTTTTGTAGTGCTTGCTGACAACAATTAATTAAATTACTTCGCTTCTGCATAAGCAAAAGTATGCACTGAATTCTGCCCATAAGGGAGGGAGGAAACCATCTGTAGCACAACATTAAGTCATGCACATTAATAAACCTACACATTAATTTCAATGAAACTTACAATGGAAAGGCAGAATAGCTTGAACTGACAGTGCCTCCCATAATGATCTATGATCAAACCAAGTACATGGCCTGCATGTTTCACTTTTAAGCAGCAAACTGCCATGTTGCACCGGTAGCATTCCCACTGATGTGCTAGAAATTAAGGCTATGAAAATATGTCTATTATAATTTAGTTAATAGAAAATATGCTTGTAAAACCCATCTATACTAGAGATATCCTATACCATAAGCTATCCTTAAATTAAACATTATATTACACTGCATATCCTGTTAGGCCCCACTGCAAAGACAATATATGCCACTGGTTAAATAAATAAGTCCAACCTTGCCCTCACCTGTGATTTTGGAAATGGTTATATCATCACTGATCCATGTAGAGTTTCTAGATCCCTGATGGATGAATTCCACGTCCAACCTAGTGATGTTTCTATGGTTTCCATTTTTGTCTATGGCCTCTTTGGAGTCTTTGGTTTGGTCCCCAGCTTTAAACCATGACCCAGCTGTTCCACTGAACCACCTGTCATGATCTTTATGCTTACCCCCATCCTCTTCAGGCAGCAATACAATGCGGTGGTTCAGTTGGGGACTGGGCAACTTGGATGACAGTGGTGACAAGACAGGGGACATACTCTGGAGGCTGTTGGATGGAGGGTAGAATACATTAAAAACTTTAGACATTGAAGGAGATACAGGGCTTTTGGTCTTAGGCCTAAGATTGGAGGTTCCATTTTGAGAGTCTTTGAAGGGAAATGTGATTTCCTCAGAGGATATATCTCTAACATTAAGTTCCACATTGTTCTCCTGAGTAATGTTCTGGACGTTCAGCTTTTCTTGTCTCAAATGTTGGTACGTGTTTTGCCCCATTGCTGAGCTACTAAAAGCAGTATGAGGTTCAATGTCATCAGCAGAATTATTGTTGCTCCCAAGGTTGGAATTAGCCAAGTCCATTCTTTTAGCCACCACTTCAACAATTACGTCTCTCCTGTTCATGTTTTCATAGATTGGAGCCACAGTCTTACCTCCAGGATTTTTTTGCAAAATGTATTTACACGCAGAACTCATTTTCCCACTTGAAGCAATGTTATTGTCACTGGTTGTTTTCTCCTGATGAGTATCTTGCTGCCTACCTTCCATGAGACTAGAGGAAAATGCTCCATAACGCAGACAGAACTGGTCCTCAAACTCTGTGAACTCAGTGCAGAGGTCTATCTCTGAGTCAAATAAATGTGAGTCCTCCATGAAGTCCCAGGCTTCCTGACATGTCTGAAAGGGTTCTTCCATTGGCAAGAGTGGCTTGGTCCTGACACTGGCATTAGCGTCTGAGGCAGGTTTGTGTAACGCATACATCAAAGCAGGGGTTCCAGGTAACTTTTGGTTTTCGATTGGCCGAATCAAGTCTGCATCCTGATGATTTTTCAAAAATTCTGAAGCTGTGATGTTCTGTACTTTCTTTTTCAACTTAGTCTGCAACAACTCCTCAGCAACATCCATCTTCTTGCTACCCAGTTTCTTGATCTTCCTTATGCGAGAAGCTGCTCTCTTATGCTCAGGGGACAAAGAAATGGTATGTTTAGTGTTGCTGCTGCTAACACCTTGAACAAGATGTTTTTCTTGTCCTTCAAACTGGGCCTGTAGCTTGCCTTCCTCATTACCCATTCTGAATCTTGATGCACAGTCACCACACAGAGACAGGAGATCCACCAGCAACCGGCACTGTTCTGCAGACAGCCAGTGAAGACCAGCTAAAACTTTGGTTGCATCACAGGACTGCACTTCACTTGATGGCTTGTAAGACTGGCTTCTTTGTTTCAGCACTGCAGGAACTTCAACCTTCTGGTCAAGCTGATTGGTGTACGTAGGCTGGCCGTAAGAAGTGCTGAGGCCACTGCGTGTAAAACCTCGCACCCCCCTAGTGGGGAAGTAAGGGCTGATATAAATACATTCCTCAATTTGTTTGTGGAGATAGAGCACTGTGTGTGTGCCTTCCATTATGGGAGCCATCTAATTAATCACACACTTACTTTAAATTTACGGCCATTCCAAGGCTCTTGGCTTCGGTAATGGATTGCTTGGGAAGAAGAATCCATTCGGCAACTGAACATCTGTAATGGAAAAGACCCAATAGTGACTGTTTAAATACAATTTAATAATCATTTAAATACATGAACCTGAATGCAATATTATACAACTACTTATGAATGAGCCTTCTTAGTGAGAAATACTTTAATTCAATAAGGCCAATTAATTACCTGATAATTAGTTTAATCAGATATGTTGGAGCAGATAAAAGAGTAAAAAGAGCATGACAGTGGATAGTTTAGTACCAGAGCTGGTATCCTATAATGAACATATTATTTATTAATGATCCCTGTTCCATTAATTCATAATTTGTCTTATTCTGAATACCAGGCTCAGAATACTTCATAATCCCAAAAAAAAAACAATTAAATTACAGTAAATTACAGAATAAAAATAACACTGATCTGGTGAATATTGTACATTATTAACATTTGCTACACTCTTGTTGGTTCTTCAATAGTTATAATGAAGCAATGTGTAATGCACTGATTATGCATGGCTCATATGAACATGCCTGCTTCTATATGTTCATTCATACATGTAACACACCAGGCTCTGATGCAATGGGTCTGCAAGTCAATTTTGAATGCCCACAAACCAGAAAATTGTTGTTTAAAAATTTAACTCCTCTCCGAATGTAAAATATTTTGCTTCTTAACTATATTAGACAGATAGAAAGACAACAAAAGAATGCTTAGGGGCTATTTTTTTCATGTCTATATTCAAGAATTCACTGGGATGGCTTTTATAGTTCATTATATTAATTAATTCATTAAAATAATAATAATAATAATAATGCTAACAATAATAATAATAATAATAACAATAATAATGATAACAATAATAATAATAATAATGATAATAATAATAATAATAATAATAAAGCTAACAATAATAATAATAATAAAAATAATAACAATAATAATGATAACAATAATAATAATAATAATAATAATAATAATAATAATAATAACAATAATAATGATAACAATAATAATGATAATAATAATAATAATAATAATAACAATAGTAAAGCTAACAATAATAATAATAATAATAACAACAATAATAAAGCTAACAATAATAATAATAATAATAATAATTATTATTATTATTATTATTATTATTATAGTGATAAAACTATTGCTTTTTCTGGATACAGTAACTCGAGTATTAGTTACAGAATCCAGGTCCCATCTGGGAGAAATGAGGCATTAAGTTGCCCCTCACGTCTTGCACTGCGTTATGTAACACCAACGCGGTAATCGCGCGTGTAAAGTTTGCGGCTCTTACCGGTTTCTCTGCCATGATGGTTATTTCCCTCGACGTTCTCCTTTGCGCTAAACCCAGCCTGCATTCACCGGGTGCCTTTCCGAGGACCGGGTTCTCGCCTTCTGACCGACTGCTGCGTGGTCCAATCAGAGCGCGTATCAGCAGCTACACGAGCGCCACCGCGAGCTGTGATGGCTCATGCTGATGCGGATTTTCAGGTGCAGAAGAGAGCAAGAAAAGGAAGAGGAGAAGGAGGCGGAGGAGGAGGTCCCCTTTTATAGAACAGCTTCCAAAAATTAAAGGGGAAAACTAGTTCCACACAAAACCCAATCTGACAAATCTAAAACAGGGTTGAGGAAATTAGGAAACCTGGGACCATCACTGTTTTTTACAGATAGTATTTTTTAGGTTTATAACAAAAGTCATATGTTATATGCAAGCGTACATGTGCCACTCAAACATGTAAAATGAGCAGGTAGTTAATCTGTGCATAACTCTTATTTGGCACTGCGGGCAGAACTATTTTTATTACTTTTCTTTCAAGAGATTTTCTCGTTTCTGGTTGGTTGAAGGCCATCAAATAATTCTTGATAGTTAACTGGCATGATTATTGCACGACTGGCAAGATGTTCCTCCTCATAGATGTTATGCCCTGCTGCAGATTACCAAAGCACTGCAGCCTTTAGCTGTAAACTTCATTTTATTTTCTCAGTATTTGTGCTGGTGTAAGCATAGAGATAGAGATATAGTATCGCATAGTGACAATCAAAGTGATCATTTAATAGGCAGTTCTATCTTCATGAATTCAAGTTCAAGTTGCTTTATTGTCATTTTAACAACATATAGCTGACGCAGTACATAGTGAAATGAAACAACGTTTTTCCAGGACCATGTGCTACATAAACATACAACATAAAGATCAAATTCGAAAAAAAACCCAACAACACAGAACTACGACCAAGGTTTTTGTCCTAGCCACATAAAGTGCAAAGTGTGCAACTAGGTGCAAACATTGCAAAGACAATACAGTACAAAAAGAAAAAGACAAGACAAGAATAAGACACTTAGTGCCAAAAGAAAGAAAAAGATGAGATGGAATAAAAAAAATGAAATGATGTACAGAGTAGCAGCAGTTGAGGTAGTGCAAATAGAATATAGGCCTAGATATAGATATAATTATAGCAACGTAATGACAAGGTTGACGTAATGCAATAAATAGTGAACAATGTAAGTTATGTGTGTGTCCACACAGGCGAAATAAAGAGAGAGAGAGAGTGTATGTGTGTGTCTGTGTGTGTGTGTGTGTGTGTGTGTGTGTGTGTATGTGTGTGTGTGTGTGTGTGTGTGTGTGTGAGGGACAGAGAGTCTTGTACAGTTCTGGGTGTACATGTGCGAGTGTGTGTGTGTGTGTGTGTGTGTGAGAGAGAGAGAGAGAGAGAGAGAGAGAGAGAGAGAAAGATTTTTTTGTGTTATTCAGTTCTGGGTGCTGAAGAGCCTGATGGCTTGAGGAAAGAAACTGTTACAAAGTCTGGTTGTGAGGACCCAAATGCTCCGGTACCTCTTTCCAGGTGGCTGGAGGGTGAAAAGTGTGTGTGAGGGGTGTGTGGGGTCATCCACAATAGCTGATAGCTTTGTGGATGCAGCGTGCATTGTAAATGTTCGTGATAGAGGGAAGAGAGGCTCCGATGATCTTTTCTTGTCTTGCGATTTGAGACAGTGCAGTTCCCAAATCAGGCAGTGATGCAGCTGCTCAGGATGCTCTCGAGATGGTCCCTCTGTAGAATACAGTCAGGATGGGGGGAATGGAGATGGGCTTTCCTCAGCCTCCTCAGGAATTAGAGGCAATGCTGGGCTTTCTTTGTGATAGAGTTGATGTTGAGTGACCAGGAGAGGCTCTTTACAATCTTCACAGAGGATCCGTCGATGAACAGCGGGTAATGGTCACTCTGCGCTCTCTTGAAGTCAACAACCATCGCTTTAGTCTTGACAAATGTTCAGAGAAAGGTTGTTGGCTCTAGACCAGGCTGTTAGCTGCTGCACCTTCTCTCTGTAAGCTGACTCATCATTCTTGGTGATGAGACCCACCACGGCCGTGTCATTACTGAACTTATTGGAGCCGGTTGGAGCTGTGCATTGCTGCACAGCCGTGAGTCAACAAAGTGAACAGCAGTGGCCTGAGCACACAGCCCTGAGGAGCTGCAGTGTTCAGTGTGGTGGTGCTGGAGATGCTGTTCCTGATCCGGACTGACTGGGGTCTCCCAGTCAGGGAAAACAGAATCCAGTTGCAGAGAGAGGTGTTCAGGTCCAGCAGGCTCAGCTTCTCAATCAGCTGCCGAGGGATGATAGTGTTGAATGTTCTATGAACAGCATTCGTACACGTGTCTTTACAGTCCAGGTGTGTGAGGGCCAGATGGAGGGTTGTGATGATGGCATCATCCGTAGAGCGGTTAGGACGATACGCAAACTGCAAGCGGTCCAGTGAGGATGGTAGCTGTGACTTGATGTGCCTCAAGACGAGCCTCTCACAGCATTTCATCACTATTGGTGTGAGTGCGATGGGACGATAGTCATTGAGGCAGGAAAACGTAGACTTCTTAGGCACAGGGACGATGGTCGTTGTCTTGATGCACGTTGGGATGTTGGAGCTGCTCAGTGAGATGTTGAAGATGTTGGTGAAGACATCTGCTAGCTGCTCTGCAGACTCCCTGGGCACTCATTGCCAGCAATGAGCATTCATGAGCATCTTCAGCTCTCAAGGTCCACAACTGTGATACACCGGAGTTATGCCGCAAGCTCTGTAATGTCTATGTTCTTAATTATTTAGGATTAATTATCATTTTATCTGCCTTTTATATTTTTACATTACTTTTATACATTTTATGATTCTACTCTGAGAGCATGCTCTGAGTCTTGTGATCAGGCCTTGGTCATGTTTTTTGACTAGGTTTTGACTTTGCGAGGGTCACATGCATTCTTTCACACACACACACACACACACACACATACACACACACACTCTTGTGCTCTCTCACACACACATTCTCTCTCTCTCTCTCTCTCTCTCTCTCTCTCTCTCTGTCACACACACACACACACACACACACAAAAACACATATTCTTTTTCACCTCATATTTTTCTATATAAATGCTTGTAGAATCAATAATTAAATGGGATTCTTACCTTGTCCTATGTTTGTGTCCATTCTAGTAGCTCAATCTCCGGACCAAAGCTGTGCAGACGGGACTCTCAATTATTGGGGTCAGATCAAAGGCTACAATTGATATGTGATCATGTTCCAAAAGCCAGAGTCAGTAGCTGAGGATTGGTCCGGCAGAACCCACTGCCACCCAGCTCAAACTGCACCTGACCCCTATAGGAACAACCACAGGTGGTGGGTCCATTGAAGGGCATACCCATATCTCCTCTTCGGGCTGGGCCTGGCCGGGCTCCATGGGCTGAAGCCTGACCCCCAGGAGCCCCTACCCCAGGCCTGGCTCCAGAAAACGACCCTGGTAACCTGCGTCTGGGCAAGGGAAACTGAGTCCTTGTACTTGTTTCGCTCATTCATTCGGCTGAAATGAGCTTCCTTTGCAGGGTGGTTGGACTTTCCATTAGAAATAGGATGAGAAGTTCTGTCATCCGGCAGGAGCTTGGAATAAAACAACTTCTCTTCCACGTTGAGAGAAGCCAGTTGCTCAGGCATCTGATTAGAATGCCTCCCGAATGCCTCCCGAATGCCTTCCTGGTGTGGTGTTTCAGGCATGTACATATATGTTCCGATAAATTATATAAAGCGTACAGAAAGTACCCTAGAGGGTATTCCCCCAGTGACAAACTTTGTACTTGAATGTACTTTATTTCCTGAGATTATGTTTATGGAAGACTCTGACTTTTAGCTATATAGGGGTGCTTAAAACTTTATGAACCCTTTATCATAAAAAAATCCATTTCTTTATCATCATTAGAACTTTGCACAGCTCTTTAAAGTAGATACGAACCACCCAGTTCAACAAACAAGACAAAAATAGCATACTTGCTTATTTATTTATTGGGAAAATATTTCAGTATTACATATCTCTGGCTGTGAGTATGTGAATCTGTAGGACTAGTAATTAGTAACAATAGGGCTCATTCATGAACCGTTCTTACAAACAAATTCATTCTTAAGTCTTACTTATGAGCTTTTCTGGCATTCACCAATATTTTTTTTTATCTGGGATTTGTTCTTAGTTATGAACAAAATAAATGCACATGAAAGAGTACTCTTACACACATGTTGCTGTTAAAGTAATGTTGCAAAATCGCTACTATTTTCCAATATCATCATCATCTTCTTCTTCTTCTGCTTGTTCTAGGGTCAGGTCGCGGGGGCAGCAGCCTAAGCAGTGAGGTCAAGACATCCCTCTCCCCAGACACTTCCTCCAGCTCTTCCAGCGGGACACCAAGGCATTTCCAGACCAGCCGAGAGACATAGTTCCTCTAGTGTGTTCTGGGTCAACCCCAGTGTCTCTTTCCAGTTGGATATGTCCGAAACCACACCAGGTAGGCGTTTGGGAGGCATTCTAATCAGATGCCTGAGCCACCTCAACTGGCCCCTCTCAATGCGGTGGAGCAGCAGTTCTACTCCGAGCTCCTCCCAGTTGGCTTAGTTTCTCACCCTATCTCTAAGGGAAAGTCCTGCCACCTTGCAAAGGAGGCTTATTTCAGCTGCCTGTATCCATGAACTTGTTCTTTCGGTCACTTCCCAAAGCTCGTGACCATAGATGAAGGTTTGAACGTAGATCGACTAGTAAATTGAGAGCTTTGCCTTTTGGCTCAGTTCCCTCTTCACCACAGCGGACCGGTACAAGTTCTGCTTTATAGCAATGATGAACCGATCCACCTTTCGATCTCATGTTCCATTCTTCCCTCACTCGTGAACAAGACCCTGAGATACTTAAACTCCTCCACTTGGGGCAGGACCTCATTCCAATCCCGGAATTTTCCGGCTGAGAGTCATGGCCTCGGACTTGGAGGTGCTGATTCTCAACCTCAGCCCCAGCAATGGGCGGACCCCCACCCAAACCCCTAGGGTCTTCCTCCTACACGGAGGGCATGTTGGTGGGATTGAGGAGGTCCTCAATCACATCCCCAGTTGAGGTGAGCAGCTCCCCATTTCCACTGTAAACAGTATTTGTGGAGAACTGTTTCCCCTCCTGAGGCGTCGGATGGTGGTCTAGGCCTCCTTCTTCAGCTGGGTGGCTCCCCTTACCACAGTTGTCCAGCACCGGGTTTGGGGGTTACCGCCATGACAGGCACCGATGACCTTCCGGCCACAGCTACGAGCTGCCGCCTCAATAATGGAGGCACGAAACATAACACATTCGGATTCTATGTCCCCTGCCTCCTTTGTAATGTGGTTTTAGCTCTGCTGGAGGTGGGAGTTAAAGGCTCTTCTGACAAGAAACTCTACCAAACATTCCCAGGAGACCCTAACTACACGCTTGTGCCTGCCAGGTCCAGATGGTGATCGGCTGACAACTCAGCTCCTCTCTTCACCTGTGTCCAGAATATGCTGCCACAAGTCCAGTGACATGGCTACAAAGTTGATCATCAAACTGCGGCCTAGGATGTCCTGGTGGCAAGTGCACTTATGGACACCCTTATGTTCGATCATGGTTCGTGATGGACAAACAGTGACAAGCACAGAAGTCCAACAATGAAACACCATTCGGGATCAGATCGGAGAGGTGGTACCTGCCAATCACACCCTTCCAGATCACACTGTCTGGAAGTTGAAGTCTCCCAGGACAACGAGGGAGTCGCCAGGGGAAGCAATCTCTAACACACCCGTTAAGACTTCAAAAAGGGTGGGTACTCTGAACTGTCATTTGGTGCATAAGCAAAAACCACAATCAGGACCTGTCCCCCCACATGGAGGTGGAGGGAAGCTACCCTTTCATCAACCGAGGACAACCTCAACATGTGGGCACCAAGATGGGTGGCAGCAAGGATGCCCACACCAGCTCGCCGCCTCTCCCCACGAGCAATTCCAGAATGGAATAAGGTCCAGCCCCACTTGAGATGGGTGGTTCCAGAGCCCAAGCTATGTGTTGAGGTGAGTCCGACTATATCTAGTCAGTATCTCTCAACCTCACACACTAGCTCAGGCTCCTTCACCGCCAGAGAGGTGACATTCCATGTTCCAAGAGCCAGCGTCAGTTGCCGAGGATCTGTCCGACAGAACCCATGCCTTCAGCTGCCACCCAACTCACAACGCACCCAACCTCTATAGCCCCTCCTACAGGTGGTGGATCCATGGAAGGGTGGACCCATGTCTACTTTTCGGGCTGGGCCTGGCCAAGCACTTGCCTTGGGGCCCCTCCCCTACGCCTGGTTGCCTACACCTAGGACCTGTTTGCCTTGGGTGACCCTTCCATTTCCTACTATTTTGCTTGTTTTTTTAATTTTCTTCTATTTCTGATACATAATATGATGTCACAGACGGAATTAGCTTTTTTTTACCATATTAAACTTTTTAAATGATTACTTTCAGCAAAAAGCATCATTCAAATAAACATCATTCCATGACTTATCAGTTACATTCATTGGAAACCATGGCATATTTAATAATTGATAACGCTATTTACAGAGCAATCATAGACCAATTCTTTCAGTGCTGGCATGGTAATACAGCCTATTTACTGCAACTAGAGTAAGTTTCAGCTTGGACACTTAGGAAAGAGTGCATCTTCAAAGCCCATGTGGATGTATTTAGACACCAACTTTTCACATGGAGCTGTGCAACTCATTGAGCCAGGGGAAAATCACTGACATCAGCTGCACTTTCCTGCGAGTTCTGGATAGTATAAATCTACTGGCCAGACAATATGATATTTTTTTCTGTCCTGAACATAAACATCTTCTAATCAGGGCATGCCATTCTGTTTCTGCTCTTACCAACATTATAGGTGCAGTTGACTGTACACTTTCTCCTGATCCATTCCCATACCTCAACAGTATACAATACCTTTCAATTAATCTCCATATAACCAAGAACAATGTAGGCAAACACCATCAGCCAATGGAACTACCTAAGCTACAAAGAGACATTAAGAACGGCAGATCGTAAGTATGACTGAAGAGCTGTGGCATCCAGCATTTCATAGGATGGAACCAAGACCGACTCCCTAAGCCATCTATTAAATGTGGTCTCCTGTTTCCCAGAATTTTGTTCTTACAATGATGTACTGCATTAGTAGATCAGGTATATGCCCTAGTTGTGTTTGGATACATTATTTAAATACAATTTAATACAGTATATCTTTAATAAAGTATATAAAAAATATAGCCAGTGGTAAGCTGCTTTACACACAAGAGAATTAATAAGAAGAATAAAATTATTTCTCCCATCTTAGGTTCTGGTGCTTCCACCTTCATTAATATTTGTGTGTGGACACGCCCCTTTGTCATTTTATGGAGGCTAAGGGAGTGTTCACCTATGCTAATTAGAACAACTGGTATGTGCTTTCTATTTATACAGATAATGGAATTCACCATGCAAAGAACACAGCTGTGAACAAATCTGAGGTTTAAGAACATGTCGTGAATCCAACAGACTTTTCTCACTACTTTTCTTCTGAGCAAATTTCCGAAAAAAAACAATATTCACTCGATATTCATGAATGAGGCCCACTGTTGCCTATCGACACTGTTTGTCTCTCTCTCAATTCAGAAGAACAAGTAATGCCCCAAAATTTGACAGAGGAAAGCATGTGCATTGTTTAATTTTTGCCACCTGCTAGCTCGGCTATACTAAGCTTTATGTTCTTATCTTTAAAATAACTCTTAAAGACTACCTTAACTCTTCCACACCTCTTCTCGTTCAAGTTCTGTGTAAACACCTTAAACAGAAATAAACTATGACAACTCAGAGCTGGCTCTCTCTACATCTATTTTCAAAATAGCCACACAAACCAGCTTAACTGTTTAATAAATTGTCCAAAGATAGTGAAGAGTCTTTCTATGCTAGTCCCATGTGAAGAATATTCCAGGAGGTCTAAAAGGAACCCTGGGTGTCTTTTAAGCAGCTGAAGGACTGTCTCGCATTGGCTAGTGTTAATATTCTTGAGTCTGTTGCTCTCCAAAAAGAACACTGTAACCCTTCTACAGTTTGTTAATGGTCACATGGACAAGCCAGAAGTTTATGAAAAATTCTGTGGATGGATACGACCAAGGTGGCATGGTGGTGAAGTGGTTAGCATATCCACCTTACAGCAAGACGGTTCTGGATTTGAGTCCTGGGCTAGGCAAGGAAGACTTTGGGCCACTTAAACATGGGAAGCACATGAAAACTCCACACAGAATCGCCCTTCTGGGACCTTACTGTGAAGTGATTGTGCTAACATCAAAACACAAGTCGTTATACCAAAGAAGTTTCAAGCACCTCTGTACTGTCATAGGAAGACCTTCCAGAGTAACCACTCACACTATTTCAGTGTACACCTTTTTAAACCACTGCAGGATAAGAGAATTATACCTGCCTAATATGATGCTGGTGCCTGGTCCTGACACACTTCTGTCACTTCATCTTGCCCTCCAATGCTGCTTGTCATTATGCTATTATTTTTCTTGGAGTTTCTGCACTTAATTTGTTGTGGTTTTCTGATCTCACCCTTTCTTCACTGGATAATCTTTATTTAGTTTAGACTATATTCATTAAGACTGTCCTGTGCTCACCCTAAAACTATTTACCATACGTGCATACTGAACATCAATTCAACACATTTCGTATTGTATTGTTCTATTAAAGTTCCACTATTGTCAGAAATGTTAGGTACAGTAGAAGTAATTTTTGGTTCCCCATGGTACTGTCTATATTAATGTACCACCTAGGGGTAATTATTGGACCTAGAAGTAATTATGTGTGCATGTTTGTGGGATGAAAAGGTAACATGCATGTTCTTGAGTTGCAAAAGGTACACAAAATGATATACATAAGTAAACCACTGGTTGAAAGTTTTAGACCACCTCTTTTATCGGTTTGTAGTGAAATATACACAGTTTACTGTTTCAGTATACTTGTAAATAAAAGCATATAGCAAAAAAAAACAAAAAACAAATTAATGTTAAAAAAAGAAAAAAGAAATCTGGAATCGTCCTGGTTAACACAATTTAATTAATCTTTGATTAATGTTTAATTAATCTTTGATATTTTTCTTACTATAGTAGCCATCTTTTGCAGATATTACAGACAAACACACTAGTGGCATTCTTTCAACAATGTAACTTATTGCCCCATTGATCTGGAAGTTCTTCCCAACACTGTTTCCACAAATGTGTTGCACTTGTTGGTTGCTTTGCCTTCACCCACTAAATTGATTATGTGTTTAAGTGTCACATTCTGCTGCACTGAGCTCAAAATTCCATACTGTACCTTAAAGAGCCTCCATGCTGCAGCAATTAGTGGTAATTAGTCACGCTTGTTCCCCTGTCTATATATTACTCCCCTGTTGTGCTTCTCTCTCTCAGTTCATCTTCTCTCATGAGTTGCAGCATCCCAGCCACTGGCCCAGTGTGTTATTCATGGATTCCCTCCGTCACCCCTGTCCTTTGGTGAGTGCTTCTGTGTTTTTGAACTCAGACTGTCTCAGGATTTGTATTTTGAATCATGGATTTGTGTCAGCCCTATCAGTTCCCCCCACAGCAGCTGTGGAAATCACACACCACCCCTCTCTGGTATGCTTCCCAGAAAGCAGAGTTCCTAAATCCCACCAAAAGAGTGCCCCTGAGCAATTGCTGTATGTGAACTAACCAGACCTCTACTGAAGCTCTGCCTGCCCTGTTTATAATGTCATTTCAAATATCTCTGTCAATAAATTACCATAACTTACCTGTTGTGCTCTGGATCCTTGCTGATGATTTGAAGCCTCACTTTTTGTTCTTATAGTTCTGCTGTACCACATAGTCTCCTTTTCAGGCTATTCACTACACTTAAACTCCTTCATTTCCAATATAAATACAGATGTCTAAAAATCTTTGACTGGCAGTGTAGCTTAAAGTGTACCGCCCCATTGGCAAGCTAATGTCTCCTTAAAGATATCATTTATTGCACCATTGGCCTGCTCACACTATATCTCCCATCAGCCACCTTGCCACTCACAATCACCTGACTTCAGTCATGTGCTACATGTTTCCATCACACCTGTTCACAATCACACCTCATAAGCTTCTCTTTACATAATGACTCTGTTCATTTACTATTTACAAAGTATTATTTTGTTTTTCACTGCCAAAGCCTTTCATAGTATTTTGCCTATAGTGTATGAACTGTTTTATCTTATTGTTTTTGATTCTCTGCCTTTCCACTGTCTTTTTGTGCATGATCTCTGCCTGCTTCCATGACTACATTTTGAATTATCTCCACTGTGTTGTATGCCTGAGGAAGCATCTGACACAGCCGCCTGAAGAGGGCAATGCTGACACAAACACCTACTACTACTACTGTGCCCGTCCTGACCATGCTGTCACTCAGTACCTCAGCAGGAGCAAGCCCACGTCATATCACCAGCAGAGTGAAGGGACTCCAGTATCCCCTCAATTCTCCAGGAAGTCCTTCTCCTAATAGCATGCCTAAGACATTTACATTAACAGTATGTGTAGATGTTTTAGAAAAGTCCCTTGTGCTTCCAGAGGCTGGTCATCCACTGTTCCACACACCT
>JAQMYF010000023.1:26909785-26932230 GCA_030014195.1 Neosilurus mollespiculum | reverse complement strand
TATATATATTTCACCTACCCTATTGTGGCAATTACAGGCTTAAAGATTGTCATCTGGAACATGGTTGCTTTTAATGGTAAATCAGTTCCACCATGTATATTTAAAAAAGTTTTTATTGTATTTTGAAATACTTAAAGAACAATAATAAACAGGAAGGAAACTTTTTGCAATTTGTCCTTAGTTGAGATACGTTTGGCCACAGACCGACTAGACTATAAGATCTCAGAAAAGAAAATATTTCTTCGTAAGAACGGTTGGTGAATAAGGCCAAGTATCAGTTGCACAATTTAAGTAGTGGTATTTGAGGCAGAAGCTCAGTATAACATTTGATTCTGTTATTTCAATGCCTTCGATAGAAGCTCATTAGAAAGGTGAGTATTTTTTATAAGTGTAGGAACAAGCACAGAAATCTCCTCTGAAACCTTAATTGCAACCTTTATAATAAGAGAACACAAAAAGGCCACTGGTATGTATGCATGCATTGTTATGTACTAAAATGTACTTATAAATGGCACGTGCACAACGTTAATGAGATTCATTAAAAAGTGAAATTCATTGTTCAAACAAAGGTATTCTCTTTTGTTTGTACCAAACATTTCTCCTTATGCAAACACCCCCCCCCCCATTTATTTGTGAGCATCCATAGGAATGCGTTGCTTGTACACTGCACATAAGAGTTATTTGTCTCTTATGTAAGAGAATGCAGAACCTGTAATGTCTGTTGCTTTTTTGCCTATTAAATCAGTGGCTGTCCTATGCATCATTTTTTTCTCATCAGAAAACTTTCCCAAAAAGCATTATAATCTCAAGATTATCGTAATTTATAGAGAACTATGCATAAGATTCCGCTAGTGCAACCATTTAATGCTAATCAATGTGCAATGCGTTTGGGGAAACTTAGGGAAACTTAGAGGATGGAAAGTAAAAACATTTACTGGACTGGAACCACTGGTTTAATGTATTAAGTCACTCTCAGTGATCTCTAACTCTTCTTAATCCACACAGGCAGCCCATGGAGGTGGACACAGAACACTACTGTACGGACATGCTATCCTCCTGCGACACTCTTTCAGTAAAATGGTGAGGAATGATAACTCTATCATATCTCTATTTTTCCTTTTTATTTCTTTGTTGTGAAGAATGTGGAAAAAGTAATTTGTGTGTACTTTCATGATACAGTGAGTATAGAAAAGAATCACGTCCTTTTAGATATTCACATTTTGTTGCTTTGCAGCCTGAAATGAAAACACACACATGCACACAAAGATATTTTTACAGCTGTTTAACTCAATGCAACTTATAACAGCCAAGTAAAAGATTTAGGAAAAAAAAATCATACAGCTAAACAAATAAATATTGTATCTAGAGTAGATACAGCTGGAAAAATATTTTTGGGTGTGTCCACATTTCAGGCTGCAAAGCAGCACAATGAGATTATTAAGGGGTTGATTCTTGTCTATACCCACTGTATTTATAATTAAACCCATTAGCCAGATTTTACAATGTAAAACAATTATATAAAATTGTTAAATAATTATAACAAAATATAAAATTGTATGATTATGTGAAGTACAGCTTTGTTTTAGGAGGAAGGGGTGGTTGGGTCTTTAAGCACTGTGTATTCCTGCATCCACTATATTAGACTTACCTTCGTCAACCACATAGATATCTTTTCCTTTCATGGTATACCACATTGTATAATTGGGAAACACGCATTAGATATAAGGACACAGATAAGAGTGAAGCCTGGCACCCTATAAGGAAAAAAAAAGTGGTTTGACCTGAACTCAGGGATAAGAAAGTAATTGCCAAACACAAGCATGAGATGCTAGCCACTGGAGGAGGTTTGGATGGCCCTGAGTTGTCAGAGCTGGACCAGCGCATCCCAGATATTCCGTTGGCGGAGCATATGGATACTGACTTGTGCACTGTGCCTGTGGTCACGTCAAGGTCACATCCTGACAGAGAATCAGAATGTATGTCTTTGTTTAATTCAGGTTTTATTTAATTTTATTCGAGCTTTTAAGTAAAACCAGTAGCTGTAAAACAGCAGCTCTTCTGCTTTTTTGGTGATGTGCTATAAAATGCTTAGCTTGTACCCTACCTTTAAACATTTGCTTCTGCAGCATTAATTAAATATTGTATGAGAAAATAAGAAAAACATCACAATTATGGTCTAAAACTGTTACAATTTGTTTATAAATTGCTCGTCTGTGTAAACATCCACTGAAGCGGAACCTGGGACCTTGACTCGTGTCCCCAGGTCCTGTTCCCCGCAACCAATCTCTGAGATAGCCTTCAACAACAAAGAACAAATTGCCCAGACACACAACACTGGGCACAATTTCAGATGCACTTCAATAAAACATTTAAAATAAACCATGCGCTAAAAATGGTGTCATTCTTAAGTGACTCAAAATGTTTATTATGGAATTACAATACCCCTAAATGTAATTAAGGCATACATTTACAAATGTTCAATTAATTGCTGTCTAATTTGTGCTTAATGCTCAAGTGTATGCACTTAATTGTTATGATAATATTGGTTAGACCAGCAACACAATCAAAATCCTTTCTTTACTGAAAGTTGTTGATGTTCAGTATAAGGGGATTCAATATATTTTCTGGCCAGTAGATTTCTACCCTCCAGGACAGATGCCTGTGGTATACCCACCCGGTCTTCAAGTGCCCTGTGAAATGTCCCAGTGGCCCAAAATCCCAAGGCAGACCGCACCTGAACATGTGATATAACTAGGTTGGAGCGTCAGGCTTTGAGCTCCCAGTAGCCAAAACCATCTTATAAGATATTCACCGGTCTCCACAAATAAATTTGGGTGGGCCTTGAAGATGCGTTCCCTGCATGAGCTGTAATCTATAGGGTGGCCATATAGTGATCAGTCTGTTGATGCATGAATCCGTCTGTTCTTCCATCCATCCATGCGTCCTTGCGTTCCTATCTTTGTCTGGGCTATAACGTCCTAGTCATTGGTGGCACCTTTCTCAGACTTGGTGGATATGTGTAGGGTGGTAAGGCAGCATATTGCGTATCAACATTAGGTTACTGTGACCTTGACCTTTGACTTCACTTAAAAGAAAATTTATTTCCTATATGCTTGCCTTACATATACCAAACTTTGTATTTTGTGCAACTAATAACTTAACCTTACCAGCAAGTATTGCTAATTGCAAAAAGTGGAGTCAATCTCATCAGCTTCATTAAGGTATCGTTTGTTCTCTTCCAAAGTAAGGTGAGAAAGTCTACACATATTTTGCCTCTAGTTACAGTTACAGGTTTTGTTGACAACCAAGATACTTGGCTTAAAAAAGGTGACTGCAAATAAAAAAAAATAAATTAATTTAACACTCCACCCATTAGCACCCATGAACATGTCACTAGCATGCTAAATAGTATTTGATTGTGGTCCCATTCCATTGACTATGAAGAGGAAAAGGTGAACTAATATGAATCATTGAATTTGAAGAGAGTGCACACATTTTCATTATTTGTATAGCAGGATGTTACATGAGACAAGAACTGAACCTGAGGCAAATAATTGTTTTAACATATACTACAGGAGAAAATAAAAAACTAGATTATGTTGATTTTTCACTTATTTTACCCATGACAGAGACAGGTCTTTTTAAACTCATTCAAGGCTTTACCGCATACTTTACAAAGCAAAGAAAAGCAAACAAAAACAAGATTTTTGTAATTTATTTTTTACACATTTTAACCTTTAAAGAGGCCGTGGAACTCTGTATGCTAGAGGAACAGAGTATAAGAGCTGTATAACGCTGTGTTTTTAAACTCATTCAGAGTTTAGTGACTAAAACTATATGGAAACATAATAAAACTGCTCTTCGTAATTATGTTTGCACTCAATCAAAGTTTGGTATATGGGTCATTTGGTATATGGGTCAGAAAAATGTACACAGTATGCCACTTTTATGCATTTAGTTAAAAATAATGACTAAATATAGCATATGCGTTTCATTATTTGTGAGCTTTTTTTTATCTATTTCCATTACCAAGCACATGTAAGTAAACCTTTCCAAAGGAAATGTTATCTTCTAAAGGGCAAAATGTCCTTACAGTTACCAATGGTAAAAATGACCAAAATGAAGGTGTGTCATGTCCCTGTGATTTTATGTTTTTTAGAGTTTTGATCAGGTGTATACAGAAAAAAAACATTATATCAATCTATGTGCATTCCACGTAAGGTCATTGTTTTCAACTCAGTGCATAAAAGGCTGTTCTTTAGAAAATGTCCTAACCATTACTGTGTACATTTTTTTGAAAATTGCCCATATACTTCACGAAAAAACAAGAAATGCAAACTAAGACAAGATTTATATGGTTCATTTTTTTCAAGCATGATATGATAATGCGTCCTGCTGCAAGTGTCCATGAGGGACCATCATTTTGGACCACTCTGGATAATTAACCCTGAGATAATGGATCAGTCAGATTGCATCCTTCCTGTGTAGTATATCCTGGTTACTGTGATTATGCTGAGAACAGTTTGATTGATACTTTTGATCAACATGCATTTAAAGGTGTTTAATAGTTAATTTCTATTCATTTGCAGTATCTGACGTGTTTAAAGACATCCAGGTCCCTGACAGATAAGTTGTCTTTTGATGTCGGACTTCAGGAGGACTCATCAGGCAAGCATTTACAGGGCTTTGGTTACTTTTGTTCATAAAAGCTAGTTTTTATTGTTAGTATGTTGTGTAGATTGTTGTATTAGATGAAAAATCATAATAGGCAGCAATGAGCTTGAATGCTTTTGTATAAGACATGACAAGGTTATTATTAAATCTTTAGTGTTTCTTCTCTTGTAAACACATTGACAGTTATCAGATTTTTGGAGAAAAAATATCTAGATAGGCCACTGCTTCTTTTCATTGTGATGTCTTTGACAGATCTCAGATTTGAGACACAGAAGAATCAGAGGCAGGCGGATAGTTCACACTATTTGCTTTAACTTTCACTTAAGCTTTCAGCTGCTTTATTTTTCTGTGGTCTCACTTTAATACCTAACATGCAATAAATCTCCCCAATAAGCACCAAAGAAGTAAGTTATTAAATCTAATAATTTCACCTGTTTACATTATGAAAGGAATATGTGGCAATTTTGACCTTGCGGGAACATTTGAATGGTCCCCATGGGGAAGAGAGATTTTTGGTTCGGTTAATGTTAGGAATAGTTCATTAGTTTAGGGGGCAATTTACATGATTTAATCAAGGTAACAAATGTTGAAAATACAAAAGTAAGTGTGTGTGTGTGTGTGTGTGTGTGTGTGTGTGTGTGTGTGTGTTTGTGCCAGTGATGCCTAAAGGTTTTTTGAATATGAGAAACACAGCTGTCAGTTACTGATGTGAATATACGTGTTTGATCTGTTAGTCTAGTCTGTTGTTTAATTCTCAGTCTTGTCTCATCAAAACCCTTTCAAAAATTAAGTTGAAAAGATTTATAGTATTGACAAGTTTGCAGTGTTAAAAGCAGCTTAGATGCTAACTACCTATCTAAATTTCACTGGAGAAGATAGTGACAGCTATAATAATATAAGAATAGAATAATCTATTATTATAACTTCTATGGATTAGGCTACTGACCTCTACTGCTGATGTGAGCACTTTACAAGTTTGAGTGTTTGAGGGTCTGTTATGCTCTGTAACACTCTGTTACGGTCTGTTAAGCTCTACTGCGCTCTTCTGCGCTTCACATGTTCTGTCACTACGGGTGTCACATCGTGATAAAAATTTTTGCCATGATAACTAATCTACCAAATTCCCTCAAAATCATCCTGAATCCACCAAGTTCCCACATGATCATCACAAATCCACCAAGTTCCCTCAAGATCATCATGATTCGATCCCACGAACCCCCACGCTCATCACAATTCTCTGAAATAGTGAAGATCGTGGACATCGTGCCCCAGTGTAAACCCAGGATAACCATAGCATTACTTTGAGCACTCTTGTTTACTGTCTGTGATTGAGGCCAGTGGCGGTTCTATATGGTGCCCTGGGAGAAGCCTATATGGTGCCCTGGGGGGAGCCCATATAAATATACATAGCTATAACTATAATAAATACCTGTAAACGTCGAGCTGTATGAAGACAACAAATACAAATAACAGCATCAAATTACTAAATTGCACAAATTCTTTATCGCATGAACACACAGATGTGCTATTAAAAAGATCCTGATTATTATGCTGCTGCTCTAGAACAGAAACAACTAGTGGCCCCCAATGGAGGAATCACACCAGCTGCCACCGAGCCATTATACACAACTGGTGGTCATTTTGCTCACCTGAACTTACCCTTTTCATAAAATCATTTCAGCTTTGATCCCAAGTTCACTCACTCACTTGCCGAACCCCTTAATCCAGTTATGGCCAGCCAACACTGGGCGAAGTGGGCCAACACTGGGCACCCAGTCCATTATAGGGCCAACACACACACAATCACTCACATTAACACCTGGTTGCAATTTGGAACAGTTAGCCTAATGTGCATGCTTTTGGACTATGGAGGGGAACCTCACTGGGTATTCACCAATATGGGGTTAAATTGAAGCTGTTTTGTATTTTTTATTTTGATATACCATATTAATCCCATAAGGGAAATAAAATTAAAATTAAAGGACATGTCTTAATTAGCAATGCAAAATCGTGTAAATTATTTGGGCAGCGTATATAAATACTTCCACAGCTTGTTTTGACCAATACACACTGCGGTTATTAAAGCCAGCTGAGAAAGTTCAGTGTTTTCCAAACATTCCCGAGTACGCTTACATCGGAGCCGAAGTGTAACGATGTGACGTAGATTCCAGAAAACAACAGACTAGCAATGGGAGTGAAGACTTAAACAATTATTCTGCCCCCAACTTACTTACATCGGACGGTGATGAAAGTGTCGATGGGGGGCTAAACAATTTACAGGCCTCGGTTATAGAGCCTTATCAGTTCGAACTGGTAGCCCCTCCACAGGCTGCAGTTGCTAACAACGCGGAACTCCTGGTCGAGCCCATGGATGCAAATGATGACCGTGAAAATCGTGCCAACAACATTGACTGGTAAGTATTATTTCTATGTTCTGTCCGGAATTAATCACAAGCATCTAACGTTAGCGTTATTTATTAATTAGTCCAACAAACATGACAAAACCTGAGGCTACTGTAGTACTGAGCTAGTAATAGTATTAGTACATGTAATGTATACATACACACACATATATGTATCTACTACTAGTATGGGGGCCGATTAAGCTGAGCTATACATAATTAAAAGTAAACGTACTCTTCTAAAATTCAGCTTAGACACGGTCGTACTCCATATCTCACTGCAGGCACCTCGGGCTGTGCATGGGTCGGTCTTCACGGGGCGAATACTGGGTACTGCATTTACTCGTGGATTCCACAAATCGTTTCCACTTTGCAGATATTACTGGGTCAGTGGGCCACTGATGGAGAGACACAACTTGGTGGGGGTTGTAACTGTTCTCCGAGTAGTTATTGCTAAACCCGCCAACAACGCAAGATCTCACCATTTCGAATGAATTACTTCCGCACTGAAGTGTTTCCTTGAAGTGACGTCAGCAGTAAGTTTTGTTGGAAAATGCCGAAGTGAGCGTTCGGAGAGCGGGAAGTTTAAAGTGTGCTGGTTCATTAAGAGGGCCAGTGAGTGCAGTACGACTCGGGTGCACTCTAGTACTAGCATTGTTATCACTTTATGCTCGTAATCGTGGTAAATTAAAAAGTTTTAGACATGTCCTTTAAAGTGTTCACATATTTTTTAATTTCTTCACTCGCTAGACCATTTCATATGGTTTAAAGTTCATTCATGCTATGCAAAAGTCAAAAAAATAAATTTGTGACACCTTTCGATTTTTCTGAAAAATTGGTATTTTCAGTGTTTTTGTTTATTAGCCATACGTTTACCTCAATATACTTGTCGGAATTATTATTTTTTTGGTTCTCATTGCCTACATGAGCATTGTTCAATACATTTTCACCAAAAAATTATAGAGAAGTAATTTTTAACTTCTTTTTATTAGAAACCCTTTTAGACAAAAGCGGTGGTGTATAATCTTCACTGCACACAACTGTATGTTTCCTGATCATGGCAGATCAGAGAGGCACTACATAATAACAACCCCCATAATGTCCTGTGCCCTCCATTCCAATACTTCAACACTATGAACTAATAAACTACAATGTTTCCTTTACCTTCCAAGCGATTGGAAAATGCTATACTGCCTAGCTTATCCTGGATATCCTCACTGCGTCCGGTCCCAGAAACTCCTCTCACTGATCTCTACAGATTCTCAGTATCTTTCTCATGGCATAGGCTTCTTATACCATTTCCACACTGGGCAGAACCTTATAGGCAAGGGGCCTGTATACATCAGCTTCTACTTTCCATCCCTGCCTAACAGAATGGGTTAACTGCTCACTGGTTCCTCCTCCTTGCCTGCTCACCTTTACCTCCTGGCCACAGGCCTTTTCAAATAGGGCTATCTTCCCTCTACCCACCTCTACTGTTTTTCTGCCTAAAAAGTGGGTCTAAAGCCTGAACTCTTTTATGCCCTGCCTTGGCCGTTTGCCATGGGCCTTTTCACCCACTCCTTTCTACCCACCTTGGCATCCTACACCCCCCCTCAGGGGCAGAAAAAGCGCTAACTCTGTTCTAATATCCTAAAACAGATATCAGAGAGGGACAGAGTGCATGCATGGAAAAAAATATTCACTCAGAGAGTGACTGAGAGAGATTCACTTTCACACCAACACTTTAAAGCAGAAAAGATAAATAAGCACCTCTGTAATTTTCTTTTCGCCCCCCCCCCCTTTTTTTTTTTTTCCCTTATCACATATATTTACCACATATAGTGGTATCTTATCACATATAGTGGAGCTCACTCACCTCTCCTCTATGGACACTCACAAGACACTGAAGTCCAGCCTTATGTTTTGGTTTCAAATCTGCTCACAATGTTGCCACTTTTAGGTCTGAGTTCACTGATCCAGAGATCCCAGGAAGGAGAACTGAGCTGTTCTTATCTGGCCCCGTATGGGCCTCCAAATATGTGGTGGCAAAAAGTGTCTCGTTCACGACGCAAGAGATCCAAATTCATTTTCAGGTGTTTTTTTAGCCTTTAGAAAATGAAAAGCATACAATCAATCACACAAAAGAAATTGTTCCGAGAAAGCGTCATGATTCTCACCGCTCGTGAGAAGTGAACCCAGCTCTCCTGATTGAGAGAAAACTGAATATAATGTGAGTCAGGTTTGAACACACTTGCAGAAGGCATGAGGAAGGTTGAGGAGTTTTAATACCAGAAAAACAGAGAGAAAATAAAACTCAAGAACTACACAAGGAGTGAACCAGAACTACCTACTTAAATTGTAACAAACATAGGGAACAGCTGATTGTAATAAGCAATTAGACCCAGCTGAAATCAGTAACATCGTTGTTTGAGAACCCAACCCGAGAAATGGCGACGTCTGGTGGTCATACAAAAAAAAAAATACAAACAAGGCAGCATTCTGACAGGACCCCCCCGCTCTATGAACGTCTCCTGACGTTCCTTGGAAGACCCTGATGGCTTTGATGAAAGTCCATGATTAGTGTATTATCCAGAATGTTTCGAGCTGGGACACATGAGCGTTTCTCAGGACCATATCCTTTTTAGTCGACCAAGTACTGTAGGGACCCACGAACCCACTGAGAGTCTAGCAGACAGCGGACTGAAAAGGCCTGTTTACCGTTGGCCTAGGAGGAGAAGGAGGAGTAACAGGGGCAGAAGCCAGTGGAGACATGAGCAGTGGGCGCAACTGGGAAACATGGAATGTGGAGTTGACCTTGACAGAAGAGGCAAGCTGAAGCTTGTAGACCACCAGGTTGATCCTCCTAACCATTTTAAATAGACCCACAAAAGGAGGGGCCAACTTGCAGTTCTCCACTTTGAGTGGAGGGCTCTTGGTGGATAGACAGACTCTTTGCCCTGCCCGAAATGAGACAGCCAGTCTGCGGCGACGGTTGGCTTGAGTTTGGTAGTCCTGGGATGTGTGAAGTATGGCAGCCCGGACCTTCCTCCATGTTCTTTTGCACCTCTGGACGAACTGCTGAGCCGAGGGAACACCCACCTCCTCCTTCTGCTCAGGGAACAAAGGTGGTGAGAATCCAAGCTGGCATTTAAAGGGGGACATACCTGTAGCAGAGCACTTAAGGGTGTTGTGCAAGTATTCAACCCATGGGAGTTTGGAACACCAAGTCTTGGGGTTAGAGTCCACCAGACACCGCAGTGTTGTCTCCAAATCCTGATCCTTTCTGTCTGACCATTGGACTCTGGATGAAACCCTGATGTTAAACTAGCTGTAGCCCCAAGAAGGTGACAAAAGACCCGCCAAAACCGAGAGATAAACTGGGGTCCCCAATCCGAGACCAAGTCCTGAGGAAGCCCAAAAACACGAAAAACATGTTCACTCATAAGTCTGGCAGTCTCAGCAGCAGAAGGCAGTTTAGAAACAGGTATAAAACGACAGGCCTTAGAGAAGCAGTCAACAACAACTAGGTTAACTGTATTACCTTTGGAGGGCGGTAAACCAGTGACAAAGTTCAAAGATATATGTGACCATGGTCTCCGAGGGATTGGCAAGGGCAGTAAGAGACCTTGGGGGCATTGGTTCAGGTTCTTATTACAGGCACAGATTGAACAGGCACCGACAAGATCTTTCACATCCTTTAACATTCCTGGCAACCAGAAACCCTGCTGGAGAAACCCAAGAGTCTGTGACACCCCTGGGTGGCCCACCAAATGAGATAAGTGTCCCTACTGGAGGCCTTTGGTCTGGACACACCTGGAAACAAACAGACAGTTAGGAGGTCCAGTCCCTGGACCAGGATCTCCTTGCTGTGCCTTGTGTACCACTGCAACCACTCCCCACTGCACAGGGGCCACAATCTTTGAGGTAGAGATGATTGTCTCAGGACCCCTGTCATCCATGACTGCTTGAAAATGACAGGATAAAGCGTCAGGTTTCTGATTCTTTGTTCCTGGACGATAAGAAATGACAAAGTTAAATCTGTCAAAAAAAGTGCCCACTGTGCCTGTCTGGAATTGAGCCATTTTGCCTGACGAATGTACTCTAGGTTATTGTGATCTGTCCAGACTAAAAAAGGTTGATTGTCTCCCTCCAGCCAATGTTGCCATTCCTCAAGGGCCAATTTGACAGCAAGCAACTCAGAATCACCGATGCTGTAGTTCCTCTCAGCTATAGACAGCTTTCGAGAAAGAAAGGCACGTGGGTGAAGTTACCCATCTTCCCCTTTCTGAGACAGCACTGCTCCTGCTCCCACATCTGAAGCATCAACCTCCACCACAAACTGGTGGGCTGGATCAGGAAGCCTCAGGATAGGAGCTGAAGTAAAGCAGTCTTTGAGACCCTTAAATGCCATAACCGCCTTAGGAGTCTAAGTAAAAGGGATATTAGATTTACTAGTAAGGGCCGATATGGGGGCAGCTACAGTACTAAAACCCCAGATAAACCTATGGTAAAAGTTGGCAAACCCAAGAAACCTTTGAGTCTCTTTAATAGAGGTGGGGACAGGCCAATCCCAAACCTCCTGAGTCTTTCGTGGGTCCATGTGAACACTGCCGGGCTTGGTTACAAATCCTAAAAAAAGACACTTCAGAGACTTGGAAGTTACATTTCTCAAGTTTAATGAACAAGCGATTCTTGAGTAGGACCTTTAACACTTCTTGGACATGCTGCACATGCTTGTGGAGGGATGAAGAAAAAATGAGAATATCATCCAGGTATACAAACACAAATTTGTTTAACATATCCCGGAGGGCCTCAGTGATCAGGGATTGAAACATTGCTGGAGCATTGGTCAACCCGAAGGGCTTTACCTGGTACTCATAGTGACCATTGGGAGTGTTGAATGCAGTCTTCCACTCGTCACCCCTCCGGATCCTGACCAGGTGGTAAGCATTGCGAAGGTCCAGTTTAGTGAAGATGGACGCCCCCTGGAGAAGTTCAAAGGTAGAGGACATTAGAGGAAGAGGCTATTGATACCTGACAGTGATTTTGTTTAAGGCACGGTAGTCTACACACGGCCTCAGTTTCCCGTCTTTTTTCCCACAAGGAAGATTCCAGCTCCTGCAGGAGATCATGAAGGACGGATGAATCCAGAAGCTAGGTCATCCTTGATGTAGATGTCCAAGGCCACTCCTTCTGGAGCTGACAGTGAGAAGACTCGACCCTTGGGAGGCATGGAGACAGGTTGCAGGTCAGTGGCACAATCATATGGTCTGTAAGGAAGCTAAACAGAAGCCTTTTCCTTACTGAATACCTCCTTAAGGTTCATGTACTCGGGCAGAACTTGAGAGAGCTCTGGAAACTCAAGAATTGAACGCCTGGGGCGAAGGCCTTGGAAGGAAGCAGGATGACTGGCACGGTGTTCCCCACTCCAGGATAGTTCCAGATACCCAGTCTATTTGAGGGTTATGTCGAGAGAACCATGGAAAGCCTAGGACCACTGGGAACTCAGGGGAATGACTCAGATGAAAAGAAAGTTCCTCATGATGAGTGTTTATTGTGATAAGTAGTGGCTTAGTTACCTTAGAGACATGCCCCTCCCCTAGGGGGTTCCCATCAAGAACTGTCACTGATAGTGGGGAATCAAGAGGGATAAGAGGCAGACCCAGTGACTGTGAATAAGATCCATAAAATCCATAAATCCATAAAATTAACTGCAGCACCAGAATCCACAAAGGCCTGAAGGCGGTGCTCCCGTTGCCCACTGGATATGACCACCGGCACAAAAAGACCTGCAGCAGACAGACCAGGAGAAAATGTCCTCCCCGTCACAGCTCTCCTGAAGCTGAGCGGGGTCTTTCTTTTCCTGCCAGTTCAGGGCATGTATCTTGGAAGTGTCCTTGCTTGCCACAGTAGAGGCAACACCGTTCTCGCATATGTCAGCTCCTTTCAGCGCTAAACAACCGTGTAACTCCCAAATGCATCAGCTCTGACTCGGTTAACTGGGGTTGCGAAAAAGGGCTTGTGTCCTCCATGGATTCACAATAGGGGTTATTCTTCCGGGGTAACTCCCTGCTGTGTTCCCACAATCGGTTATCTATACGAATTACTTGAGTAATCAAGGACTCTAGATCCTCTGCTTGATCCCAGCAAGCCAATTGATCTTTAATGAGTTCAGAAAGTCCATTGTAAAAAACTGTGATTTGGGCCTCCGTATTTCAGCCACTCTCAAGAGCCAAGGTCCAGAATCGAATTGCGTAATCAGCTGTGCTTTGAGATCCCTGGCGGAGATGAAGGAGTTGGTTGGCAGCCTCACGCCCACTGGCCAATTGATCAAAGACATGCCTCATCTCCTTGGAGAACTGATGAAAGGACTGGGAAATGAAGCTGTTTTGTTCATGGAGAGGTGTAGCCCATGCCAGAGCCCTGTTCGTAAGGAGTGTGATGATGTACGCCACCTGGGACCGCTCTGTGGGAAAGGTTGTAATTCAAATGTTAAAGCACACTGATTCAAAAACTTCGGCAGCCACCAGGGTTGCCATTATATTGCTATAGCGTGCGCAAGCTAGGCTCTGAGTAGTTGGGCAGAGTCCCAGTCAGAGCAGGAACTGGAGACTGCAGAGGAGTCTGCACAGGAACCCCTGGGAATAGAGACAATGACTTGAGAGTTATCAAAATCTCTTCTAAAAGTTTCTCATGTTTACCCAACTTTGCACCCTGTGTTGCTAGTACATTTTCATGACGCTTCATGCCAGCCTCCTGACTAGCCATAACTGTTGCCAGATGGAGGATCGGAAACTTCACAGAGGAGGCCTCCACTGTGTCCAGTTGGTGGTGGAGTTCTTCTGTCATGATTCTCACCGCTTGTGAGAAGTAAACCCAGGTCTCCTGATTGAAAGAAAACTGAATATCATGTGAGTCAGGTTTGAACACACTTGCAGGAGGCGTGAGGAAGGTTGAGGAGTTTTAATGCAAGAATAACAGAGAGAAAACAAAATTCAAGCAGTCCAAAATCCAGAAAAACAAAGGCTTCCTTTTACAGGACGCAAAAATCAGACAGGAATCCACAGATAAACATCCTTACTGTCATAGTGGCAAAAACAAGAACTCCACAAGAAGTGAACCAGAACCACCTATTTAATAGTAACAAACATAGGAAACAGCTGATTGTAATAAGCAATTAGACCCAGCTGAAGTCAGTAACATCGTTGGCATGTTTGAGAACCCAACCCGAGAAATGGCGATGTCTGGTGGTCATACAAAAAATAAGTTCCTCAGACACCGTCCACCAGCTCTGCATTGGCTTATATAGTGCCCACTCCACTCTGATTGGACTCCCATCCTCTAGCTCTATACTCTGATTGGTCCCTCTTGACATCATGTGTCAGCTTGACCTTGTTTATTTGAGCTCAGGACATTTAGTTCCTTTTTCAAGGTCCTTGTACAGAGTGGAATGGCCGTAATAAAATAAACTTACACTCACTTCAGCGAATGAACTCCTCATACAATAGTCACATAAATCATCCAATAATTAAATAGTGCAGTAAATCATACAATCATTAACAATTCAAATATATATTTTATTAGAGATGACTTCATTGGACAGTTCTCCATTTCAGGATTACAAATGTCTTTAAATAAAGGAAGTATGATCAGTCATTCCAAATAAATTACACTTTCTGTATTCATTTTCATATTCATGTTGATGCTGTTAATGATCAATAATTAATTCCAGGGAAGGATAGGGAAGTCCAGCAATTTGCATAAGATTTATGGGGGAACAAATATATGACATTATGACATTTCAGACTGGCAGGCCACAGGCACACAGCGCCTCCAATGGCACCTGACACCCCTGATTTTTTCCTCCACATTCCCAAAGCCACTTCTCTAACTATTAGGCCATGGCTGCTGCTATGTTGCAAACATCATGTAATTATTTTCAATGCTAATTTCTGGATTGACAGAAAATGGGTACTGTCGCCCTATGTTTAAGAGCCACTGACCTTTATATAGAACTCAGTAGTAAGAATGAGCAACATAGCTACACAGGCTTACAGACATAACAGTTATAGCCTGTGTCTTTACATGTGTTTTATAACCATAAATAGGTTACACCACTACATGCCTTTATCTTTTGCTCCTCTTCTTCCCTTGACTCACCTGATGAGGGGTTTGGCTTTTTTTAACCGGTTGTGCAAATAAGCCATTAAGATTTTTTTAAAGCTCCCTGCTTCCCACAAAAGGCTGCTCTGAGCAACTACCAATGTCATTCATATCTAAATTTGCTCAGATTGAAAACATTTACACAATTTTCCAAACCTCCGCCCACTCCACTTCTCGTCTCTTGCCCCACTTAAACTTTTTTTTTTTCAATTATGCAGTGGGTGGGATTAGGTTTAAAGCTTGTAGGGGTGTGGTAACACTGTAATTTTGAGATGGCAGTTGTGCTTAGTACCATTATAATTATTTGTATTTGGTTGTGAATTTGTATTTGGTTGTTTATCCCCTTTGAGAGGTCTCACTATCGTCATGCTTAAAATGAAAACTTTTTTTGGCTGCTTGAGTTAAGATTAAGTTAAGGTTAGATATAGTTGTAACACTAATTAGCTAAAATAATTATGTCAGTGGAAGTTCCCTCACAGGTGTAGAAATGCAAATGTGCATGTGTATCCTTATATAGGTGAAGCTTGTTGGTGGACAATTCATCCGGCTTCTAAACAGAGATCAGAGGGAGAAAAAGTTCGTATTGGTGATGACCTTATTCTTGTCAGCGTATCGTCCGAGCGATATTTGGTGAGTACAATGTGTAGCATGTTTAAATAACTTAACCCCAGATTACAGCTTGCAGCTTCAGCCCTGAGGGGTTTAACTATGTGTTTATACTGGTTTGGAGGCACAGTACTAGTTAATCTACATTATAATATTTTTATCTATAAAATATAAAAATACACTTGTATTTACTGGTTACTCAAGCCTTGTAATGTGGGATTTATAAAGGTAAAGTGAACTAGCTTGATTGACTCATTTAAGTGATGATATAGAAAACAGTCTTCGTTATGTACAACATAATTTTCCAAACAATATTATTATGTTGTTTGGCATCGTATTATATGAAATGTTTATGTATTACCATGGTAACTGATCTCTCCACTGTTTCTAGCACCTGTCCATCTGTAATGGCAACATCCAGGTGGATGCATCTTTCATGCAGACTCTGTGGAATGTCCACCCAACCTGTTCAGGCAGCAGTGTGGCGGAAGGTGTAGTACATGGAATTTGTTGAACTAAAACATTATGCAGTTATGACAAGGCTTATGCAATGTAATGATCTTATCATCACAAACATGACAAATTTACTTGGATAATATGACCAGATCTAAAACCCTTTATAAATTTTGTGTGGAATTTGTGTATTTAAATACTGGAAGACACTAGTAGCATGAATTGTCAGTAAAAATAAGATACAGGCAGACAGTTCACTCTGTTTATTTGCTTTTGAAACTCAAACTTGGCCAGAGTTTGCCTTTTCTCTTCATCTGACTCTGATATATTTAAATGCACCAACCACATACACAGACACACACTTCTCATGACAGTACATCTGTCTTGTTACTGACCTCTCTCCTGAAAGCACACAGACACCACACCTGAATATGTGCCAGTAATGACACAGTTGAAACTCATCAGCATGTTACCTGCTGGTTCTACCTGACTCCTACTTTATGTATGTTCATTTGAAAAGATTTGGAGTATTGGTCAGTTTGCTGTGCAAAAACGCAGCTTAGATGCTAACTATCTATCTAAATTTTATTGGAGAAGGTAGTGCCAGCTGTATATCTATTATTATAACTGTTATGGATTAGGCCACTGACTGCTTTTGATGATTTGAGCACTTTACAAGTTTGATTTACAAGATTTACTGCACACTTGATTGTGTGTGGGGGTTTTTTTGCACTATAAACTAACTGATAGGACTGTGATATAACACATCAATGCTGGAGGCTCACAAGAGTTGCCAAAATCTGTCTGTGATTGAGACCAGAGGCAGATCAAGCCTATATGGTGCCCTGGGGGGAGCCCATATAAATATGCATAGCCATAACAATAAATACCAATAAACAGAGAGTTGTAAGAAAAGATCAAATACAAATGACAGGATCAAATTATTAAATTGCAAATTCTTTATTGCACCAACACACAAATGTGCTAATAAAAGGACCCTGATTATTATGCTGCTGCACTAGAACAGAAACAACTAGAGGCCCCCAATGGGGGAATCACGCCAGCTGCTACCGAGCCATTATAAACAATTGGTGGACATTTTGCTCACCTTGAACTTACCCTTTTCATAAACTCGTTTTAGTCTTTTGTCCCAAGTTCACTCCCTCACTCATTTGCCAAACCCCTTAACCATTTTAGGTGATGGGGGCTGGAGCCTATATCAGCCAACATTGGGCAAAGGTGGGGTACATCTTGAATAGCTTGCCAGACCATCGCCAACACACACACAACCATTTACGCTCACATGCACACTACTGGCAATTTGGAACCGCAAATTATGCATGTTTTTGGACAGTTGGAAAGGAGTACTTTTGGACCGGAGTACTCGGAGGAAACCCATTCAAGCACTGATAGAACATGCAAACTGCTCACAGAAACGCCTGACCCTGGGACTCAAACCCAGATTCGAACTTGCGATCTCTGGGTTGATAGTCGCGCACCTTGTCTATGTTCCACTCGGGAGCCCAAACCCAGCATATTATTACTGGCGGATGTGCTAACCACTACACCACCTCGTGGATCAGGCCACAAAAAAAATTTTTCATACTGGTTTCATGAACATGGTAATCAATTCATTGTTTTTTCTTTGATCAATTGGGAATAAGAGGTGCATGAATGGTCGCCTGAGAAATTTCAAATGTTCCCAACATTTTGTTGAATCCATTCCACATATAATGGAGGCTGTTTTGAAAGCAATGGATGGCACTACCCAGTATTAGTATAATGTTCCCCCTGAGTGTTCTGTAAGTGTATAATCACTCACTCATTTATTCATTTGACAACCTGCTTAATACTATTAAGGTTGCTGGGAAGTTGGAGCAAATCTCAGCCAACACTGGGTGAAGGTGGGGTAGGCTCTGAACAGCTTATCAAATCATCGCAGGAGTGTATACTGACATGGAAAACCCTCCATTCACATGGGTTTTCAGAATCTCAGAGGAAAACAGCTGACTGTATCTACCTCACATGTTCTCTTTAAACCTGACATGGCGAAAATGCTTATTTAAGCAATTCTGGACGGTGAAATTGTTTTTATGTTTTTTAAATGACAAATTGCAACCAGTAAAAAATAAATATTACATGGTTCTAAATTAAATTGAAATTCGATGAAGAGCATAATAGACAAATATGAACAATAAATGAACAAGTGTGAAAAATGCAGGAGACCTCTTTATGTAAAAGTCCTTCACAGGAATGGATTGCTCTGGTTAGTAGTTTTCCTTTCTGTCTTTTCCATTTTGCCTCATAGGATATCTCCTTGGTGGTCATGTAATGCGTTTGTTCCATGGGCATGATGAGGTTTTGACGATCCCAGGCTCAGATCAGAGTGAAGAACAGCAGAGGTAAGAATTTAGACTGCGCAGCAGTAAATAAATAGATGTGATATGTGATGAACATGAGTACATGATTCGATGTGTCACTAAGGCCAAATTTGTTCTTCTTAAGACAACTAATTTGCTCTTGCAGTTTCCTTCTAGCAATGTCTATTCACTAACACCCCTCCCCACTCCAGCTGATAACATGACTAAATTAGTGCACCCCTCAGTAGATGACACAATGAATAGCATTAGCAAACAAATGAGAATTTTCATGAAAAAAACACCAGTGTTTATTCTCTTGTTCGTGTTTTGCTTTTGTTCAGTATGAGTGATCAGATCAGTGCTATTTTTAGAGCCATGATGAATCGTGACCTTTCACATAAGTGGGCAGAAACTGTCTGGAAAGTAGACATCTTGCCCAATCACAGATTCATGCTTGCCCAGGTGCTATGATTAGAGTTGCTAGACCTTTCTCACAAATAGTATTTTACTATGGTCCTTCAATGATTTGTCCTTCAGTGATCTAGTTATACTATATTGTGCATATCTTTGGACTATGGGAGGAAAGCGGAGCTCCCAGAGGAAACCCCACAGACATGCAACCCCCACACAAAAACCCCTTCGCAGCCATGGGATTCAAACCCAAGACCTTTTTCCTGTAAGCCAGCCATGCCAACCACCATGCCACTTTGCCCCTGTCCCACTGAAATATAATCAAAATGTATATTATTTTTAAGACTTTTGGGTAACTATAGGTTAACTACATGCGAACTTCCCCATAACTCAATAACTGTTTTATTCTATCTACCTCATAAATATTCATAAGTGTCCCAATAGAAGGTAACATGGGGTCAACACGAGAGTTGGAGCACGGTGTTCTGTCTTTATAATTTATTTTGAGCCTACAATACAATTGTTTGATTTAAAGTTTTCATGCTTAATTTATGAATATGATTTGATCAGGAGTGCAGTGTGTGAGCTTTTATCCACAAACAGGGTATTGAAATGATTTTGTTTTCTGTTTTACAGAATAGTCAACTATGAGACAGGCAAAGTAGGAGCCAAGGCTAGATCTCTGTGGAGATTGGAACCTCTACGTATCAGGTGCGGATCTCCCTCTTCTCTCTGGCAATGCTTTTGTGAAACTTTGCCCTGCAGTGTGTAATGTTTGAATCATTTTTTGTGTAAACGGTCAATAAATTAAACATAAATTTAAAATGAGCACCAGTATACACTCACTAGCCACTTTAATAGGAACAAATGCACACATGCTCATTCATGCAATTATCCAATCAGCTAATCATGGCAGCAGTGTAATACATAACACTATGCGGTACCAGAAGAAATGCTTAGGTTATTGTTCACATCAAACATTAACATCTTAATCTTCTTCTGCTTCTTCTTCTTCTGGCTGCTCCTGTTAGGGGTCTCCACAGCAGATCTTCCTTCTCTGTCTCACTCTGTCCTCTGCATTCCTTTCCATCACACCAATCACCTGCATGTCCTCCCTCACTGCATCCACAAATCTCCTCTTTACAGTCACTAATCTCCTTTATGTTGGGTCTCCTGCACAGGACATAGTTCACCTGTGAGCGCCTTCCTCCACTCTTACATGTCACTTTGTGTCCCTCCTTCTTCTTAAAATGTGTGACCCTGACAGCAATTTGAATTTTTTTCACAAAATTTACCATCAGCCCTTCAGCATTCCTTGACACTGTACCTGCCCATCACTTTCTCATCATCTCTCGTCTGTTCAGGTCTGGTATGGCAGCTCATACACATAGATGTGTAATTTTAAATCAAGTGCAGTCAGCTGAATTTGCAGCAGGTGGACTCCACTTAAATTCATTACACATCTCAAGTTAATGAAACCAAACAGCCTGTATCAGAACTCAGTTTGAAGTGCTTTATCTCTGAATTGAGATTTTGAGATTGAAAAAAAAAACAAAAAACAAAAAACCTTACAACGCATGTATTTATAGATAATTCTGTGTGAATTGCCAAACAGTAAATTTAATCTAAATTTAAAATAATGAATGTGTGATGAAGCCTATAGTTTGATGTCTTGCTAGAATAGCAAACCTCAGTTACTCAATCACTCACTCACTCGTTTACTGAACTGCTTAATACAGCTAGGGTCATGGGGAGGCTGCAGGCTATCTCAGCTGACACTGGGCGAAGGAGGACACCCTGAACGGCTCACCAGACCATCACAGGGCCAACACACCACACCAAAACAAAAAAACACACATACCCAAGGGCAATCTGGAATCGTCAGTTAGTTACAGTTAATTACTGTGGGACGAAACTTGACTACCCGGAGGAAACCCGGTTAGCAAACATTCTTATCATATTATCTCAACCTATTCGGAAGCTCTTGACATCAAACATAAAATACTGCAGTGTAAGAACTATAAATGCAAGAGCGGTACCACGATGAATGCAAAACTGTGCCATGAGTCTATACTATATTGATTCAGGTGTTCCCTTACATCATTACCCCACCTCCATCCACAGAGCACAATCAATTTATTATGTTGCTTTACTGACTTTAGCTAGACATAACACTGTCTATTTTATTGTATACACAGGACTTCTGTGAACATGATACATGAAATGTGTGTATATGTGTGTGCCCTGCAGTTGGTGTGGTAGTCATATCCGTTGGGGGCAGCCATTTCGCCTGTGCCACCTCACCACTGGTCATTATCTAGCCTTGACTGAAGACAAAGGCCTTGTGCTGCAAGATCGGGAGAAATCAGACACAGCCTCCACTGCCTTCTGCTTTCGAGCCTCCAAGGTCTCTTATGTTACATCTGTTAGGAGAGCACATATTATTTTACTATGAAGCATTATAACCAGTCCAAAAGCAACACTGCTTCTAAAAACTTTTTGATTAATATTGACGTAGTAATCTAGGATATTGATTTTTGGACAAATATATTGGGAAAATGTCGGCTTGAAAGCTATAGATGTTATGTGAGAGCACCAGTGGCTGGATTCAAAAAAAAAGTTTTTCAGGTGCACAATTCTGATTAAAATGCTACATGTCATATACAGGTGGGCAAAAAAGTATTTAGTCAGCCACCAATTGAGCAAAATCTTCCACTTAAAACATGAGAGAGGTCTCTAATTTTCATCACAGGTACACTTCAACTATGAGAGACAAAATGGGGGGAAAGAATCCAGGAAATCACATTGTCACATTGTAATGGCACCTGTTTGAACTCGTTATCAGTATAAAAACTTTCTAACCATTTCTAAGCATTTCACTACATCTAAGCATTTCACTACATATTGTACTGTATATAATTTGTATGTGACAAATAAAATTTGAATTTGAAAAATTTGAATTTGAAAAGACACCTCTCCACAACCTCAAACTGTCAGACTCCAAACTCCACTATGGCCAAGACCAAAGAGCTGTCAAAGGACACCAGAAACAAAATTCTAGTCCTGCACCACGCTGGGAAGACTAAATCTGCAATAGGTAGGCAGCTTGGTGTGGAGAAATCAACTGTGGGTGCAATCTTTAGAAAATGGAAGACATACAAGACCACTGATAATCTCCCTCGATATGGAGCTCCACGCAAGATCTCACCCCATGGGGTCAAAATGATCACAAGAATGGTGAGCAAAAATCCCAGAATCCCGGAACCTAGTGAATGACCTCCAGAGAGCTGGGACCAAAGTAACAATGTAACATCAGCAACACACTACGCCGCCAGGGACTCAAATCCTGCAGTGCCAGACGTGTCCCCCTGCTTAAGCCAGTACATGTCCAGGC
>JAQMYF010000023.1:26871677-26884437 GCA_030014195.1 Neosilurus mollespiculum | reverse complement strand
TTGTGGATTCATTGTGACTTGGAATAAACTTCAACAAGCTTTTCCTCACTTGGTGTGTTGAGATTTTGATTTGATTATATATTTTTGAGTAATTATAGTGTAATAAAGAATAAATTGAATAACAACAGAATAAACAAGGAGGGACCTAAACATCCACCGGCGTATGTCCGCTCGGAGAGGACTCTGAGTTCCGACAAAACACAGGGAGAACACACAAACTCCACACAGAAAGGTCCTTGCATATTCTGGGACTTGAACCCAAGACCTTCTTGCTGTGAGGGGGACATGCTAACCACTACGCCTCCATGACGCCCAATATATGTTTGTGTCCAGAGCAAATGGTTACAGCCTTGAAGATCAGCACCGAGTGCTTTGAGGACATGCTAATATCTTGACACTTGGCTAGCATTAAGTCTCCTACTTTCGCTCTAAATTTTGTCTGGTCCTTTATAAATTCTTGTCTAGCAGTGGCAAGATGTGTGAGATTAGACAGTCTGATAACCCACACACAGCTGCATCTCACAGTCACAGCAATGCTGTTGATAATGATTTCTGTTTTCTGTGCTACATTTATTTGGATGTATGTGTCTATGCATATGTAGGTGTATGATTTTTGAGAATGCACTGAGTTCGACAGTATACATCACATTATGGGGAATTCATTTAATGCTTTGTTTAACACTGTTATTAAGTGTCTGAAGAGCCCATGCAGCTGGAAAGTGTTTTTCTATTCAAAAGCATTACCATGTTTCTCAAAAAACACTTCAAAGTGAGAGATGCTGTCAATCACTTTATACTTATTAGTTTACTTACTGGAGCTCAGTAAATTAGAATAAAGGATTGCTAAGAGTGCCAGCAAAGCCAGAAAAAGCCCTTATGGTGTTGATACATGATCACTTAAAAGCACACTGTCAGGTTGGTTAATATGCACTGCTCATTTTCTATTTCTGTTCTCATTAATATTATATATTAATTTTTTTAATGATTGCCTACACACCATTATTGCACACTGCCTCTAACAGCATTTATCTTTTACCTAGCTGCTATCCCCAAAATTAAAATAAAACCTTACTCGCATTACACTTCAGACAGTACTCTGTTAACTGTTATACTATGTGGGCAGCATGGTGGTGTAGTGCGTAGTATGTCCCTCAGAAAGAAGCGTGTTTCTTCTCCGGTTGCCCCTAGGTGTGAGTGTGAGTGTGAATAGTTGTGTGTGTGTGTGTGTGTTGGCCCTGTGATGGACTGGCAAGCTGTTCAGGGTGTACCGCGCCTTTGCCTAGAGTCAGCTCAGATAGGCTCCAGCCTCCTCGCAATCCCAGTGAAAGTAAGCAGTTCAGCAATTTGGGGTCAGCTATGGCCTAATGGTTAGAGAAGTGTGTTTGGACTGAAAGGTCTCTGGTTTGATTCATGAACCGGCAGGAAAAATGTGTGGGGAGTGAGAATCACCTTCCCTTCCTTCACCTTCATGGCTGAAGTTCCTCTGAGCAAGGCACCTAACCACCAACTGCTCTCTGGGTGCTGCACTGTGGCAGCCCACTGCTCCGTGTGTGTATGTGTGTGTGTGTGTGTGTGTGTGTGTTTGTTTGTGTGTGTGTGTGTGTGTGCACGGTTTACGTGTGTGCGCTTACTTTTGATAGGTTAAAGGCAGAGCCAAATTTCCAGTTGTTTACAGTTTATAGTATATTAAAAAAAAAATTGCCCAATTTATTTCATAGGCACATGGATAAACATCCAACAGGGTGCCTCTCACCAGCACTATCTTGGGCTGACTTCTTTATCTGAAGGTCTTTTTGTATTTTCCCATTTAACCCTTGTTCATCTCTGCAGGATGCGCTTCCTTTTGGGTGGCCGCCATGGTGAATTCAAGTTCCTGCCTCCATCAGGCTATGCTCCCTGCTGCGAGGCACTGCTTCCAAAAGAAAGAATGCGGGTAGAACCAGTGAATGAGTACAAAAGAGATGTGGATGGAGTAAGAGACCTGCTGGGCACTACACAATTTCTATCACAGGCTTCTTTTATACCAACACCAGTGGACACCTCTCAAGTAAGAACATTATGTAGTATACATAAAATAAGTCTATACAAGAATACAAATACTGACAATCAATTTAAATTTAAGTGGAAGTTGTTAATGTAAGGTTCTGTAATCAAATGTTTTCAACATTGTGTCGGATTGACTGAGAGGCTGTTAAAAGAAATTGCAGCCATTCACACTCACACTCACACCTAGGGGTGATTTGAAACAGCCAATTAGCCTACTGTGCATGTTTTTGGAATGTTGGAGGAAACTAGAGTACCCAGAGGAAACCCATGCAAGCCCAGGGAGAACATGCAAACTCCACACAGAAACGCCCGAGCCTGTGAATTGAACTCAGGCCTTCTTGCTGTGAGGCAGACGAGCTAACCACTGTGTTACCGTGCTGCCAAATATATACACGTGAATATATATATATATATATATATATATATATATAAACACACAGATTTTGCCGATTATTTTGGCCACAGTCTAACTTTTCATTCAACTCTTGAACTCTTCAAATTAGCAGGATTGGACATTGGTGGGTCTGGTTTTAAGCCGTTGATATATATGGTCAGGCTTTACTAAAGTTGCACACCGATGGAAAGGTGTGGACAAAGTTATGTTTGCGGCTGGCCTTATCACATATGTACTTGTAGGAGTTCCTCTTTTAGATTGTGAAATTTCGGGGAGAAACATATTTTACTGAACCATACAATGTGATTAATTAAAGAGGAAATAAACACAAACCTAATAAAAGCCTTGCATATGTTGTGCATTAAACGTACCGTGGTATGTACCATGTGTTCATATAAACGAGCAGATGCTTGTCTGGTGTATTATTCACAATGTCTCCTTTTAAAAAACTCAGGTGGCTTGCCAACATGACACCCATATTTTGTGGTGTGATGCCGTGGAGATATGCTGGCTTCATGCTACTGTTGGCTAATATCTCTGCGCAGAAAAAATCTTAATGCCTTAGGTGGGTTGCAAATTGTGGATGTACATCCCAATAAAACATATTGTTCCTGATATGGACAGAATTTTTCTGCCTCTGGTTTTTCCTTCTTTGGCGCTGGTCTCTCTGTTTTCAGCTGCTTTGCTTGATGGTATGGGAGAGAGCTGGATTGTTAGGAAAATGAAATTGAATACTAAATATAAAATTCATTCATTAACTTATATGTATATTTTATTAAAATATTTATTTTGTTTTTTTACATGGAATAAATGTATCATTGTAAATCTTTTTGGTGTTACAGATTGTCATGCCTCCCCACCTGGAAAAGGTACGTGACAGGCTGGCTGAAAACATCCATGAGCTGTGGGCCATTAACAAGATTGAACTTGGCTGGTCTTATGGCAAGGTATAACTACTAAACACAAGCAACTAATCAGCAAGCATGATAGCACAGGGCCCACGCCATTGTAACACACAGCCGTACATTTTAGTTTTGACCAGACAATACACATTATAAATCACACTGAAATTTCATCGACACCAATATCGATACTACACAGTACATTACATTCTTATCATTAGAATTTTAAATAGTCGTAATTTATAGTAGCAAAAACTTGTTCAGTGCTTTACTTTGCTTTCTCTTTCATAATTTGCTGGTCAAATTAAACAGAGGGTAAGTGAAAGAAGGATTTTGGTTCACTGTGCAATTAAAACCATCAAGCCATTTTAATTTCCATATGTTCTAGAATACTCCGTATAGTCATTTCTTCCATGCTAAGGATGATTGATTTTACTTTACAATGTGACTTATTTACTCAGATTAAAGGGCTGAAAGGGTAACAGCACACATTTTCTGCAGGTATTTTCCTGACCACTGGTTCAGCACTTGCCATGAGTATGAATTTGTGCTCGGTTTCTCAATATTTCAGTGTAAAATTAAGTGTAATATTCATGTGTAATTAATTCAGTTCATCCTGATTAATTTCTTTTGTTCTGTAAAATTAGACCATATGATGTTTGAAATAGTTATTATCTACAATCATCTCTTTTTTTATTTGAAAAGTAAATGGCTGTAAAACCACAGAAGGCCCTTTAAGACAAAATCATCATCAAAAACTCAGCACTTGTATGTATAATTAATTATGTATGACCACAAATATGATTAATATGTTGTTGTATATTGATCATATTTCTCCTATATATTTCTCCTGTATATTCTCCTTGATTTCAATCTCCTAAACCCTGAAAATCAATGAGTATCTTTTTGTACTTGAGCCAATTTTTCTGTTCCTCACAGTAAAGTTCTCAACTGGGGCCAAGACTATTATATCAGGTCGAGCTCTTCACTTGTTAATCTGCCATCATTAAGGTCCAACTGTTGTGGGCAGAATTTTATATCTGCTTTTAATGAGACCTTGTTAAATTTGGGGTGATGTAGCATTGGCCGGAGAATTGAGATCATAATATAAACACATCTGGCACAGTTGAGGAAGGCTTTACATTATCAGAGTATCATGCATACTTCCATACATTTCTGTAGACATACAGTTCCTCCTGTATGTCCAGCAGTTATGTTTCATTTCCAGAAGGAAAGCTGGTAACATTTCAAGGCCATAGACAGCTTGATGGATGTAGTGGGTCTTTTTTTTCTATAATCTGAACCTTTTTTAAGTGTGCTCATGCAACCACTGAACTATACACAGTAAAATTTTGCTGTAAAATTATCAGTGGTTTACTGTAAATGTTTACCAATGTTACTGGAGACGCTTTATACAGTGTTCTACTGTAAACCGACGGCTTATGCAGTATGCTACTGATACCTGATACTTATACAGATTCTGTATGTGAATTTTACAGTAAGTTAATCCTCTGCCAGTAAATTACTGTAATTTTTACAGCAAATATTTTACAATGCACTTACTAAAATTAAAAACACGTAGTGAATGCATACCTGGAGGAAAGATCACCATTTCAGCTTCAATATTTCTTTGTTTTGCCAACAAAACTGCAGTGCCATCCCCTCTCTTTATGTGGTAATATAAGACAAAGCTAATTTAGCTATGTAAGGTTTTTAAATGAGCATTTTCTTTTCTGGGTTTATGCTGTTAATTTGTGTCAAAGCGAATAAACACAGACGAGAAATCGTTTGTGTACTGTCCCAATACACAACTTGACAAGAAGTGCACTCATGAGGGTGCAAGCCCTATTATTACACACCATATGGATGTGCGGGATGTAGGATTTTATGCTTATGTGTGCGACATGCAAACGTAAATTTTGCAGAGATATGGACAAAGGCTGCATGTACTCCACAAAATATTCAGCTTGATAGCAAATTAAAATGACAATCAGTTGTGCAACATTTGTCTGTTATAATAATAAACTGAAGAACCCAAAACATTTCATTCTACAAAGGATCCTGAAGACCAGTGAAGTGGGTATCAGCAACAAAGCATGTTCAACTGAACAACCCTATAACAAGTCCTGGTAACCATCAGAGTACCACTGGTTATACAGGGCTCATTTTATATCTGGTTAGTGTTATTTTTATTAATGTTGTTAATAAATGTTATAGATGTGTCACATATTTTTACTTGACAGATACTTAATTCATAATACCTACCAAATATAGGCTCGAGACAAATCCCAGTAATGGGTGGAAATGGAGACAGTTTGTAAATGAATGTGTGATTATAATACATCTTGTAAATCAGAGAAACGTTTAAAGTACATCTATACATTTCACTTTTCAGCTTGCTAACATAGGAATAGATTCATTGTTTGCTTTACAACCAAAGTGGCTGCTGCAGAGTTTTTGGTTTTAGTTCAGCCATGTGATCGCATAGACTCAGTTGGGAGTAATTGGCCAGAGATGTGAAGTGGAGAAAACATTAAATCATTAAAAAATGCAAAAACCCTACAGATGATAAGCAAGAATTAATGACCAGTTTTCCAGTAAAACTTGGCTTACTGTGATCACCTACTTAGAAACACAGATTAATTACTCAGTAAGAACACTTGGCATACACTAGTAACTTGCATGGCATTGCTCATTATTAATAATAATGAAATAAATAATTACAATAAATCAAATAAATAATTATTAGCAGTTTTTACTGAGACATATTTTTTTCTTGCAGTTAATTATATCTCTTTCATAACTGCTGATTAATTCTGATTATATCACGATAGGTATGGGGAAATTGCTGAGTCTTATCTTCCTCCTGGAGCTCTACTAAATAATATGTCATGCCTAATTTCAGTACATCAGTGTCTAAAATGTAAATGATTTAATATTGTCCTGAAAATGTCCCCTCAGAGATGCACAGCGTCGATGTGTTTTAAGCGGAGCTTAAAGACCATAAGAAAAAAGCTGATGGTGATTCTTTGGCGAGTAGATGAAATCAGTGATTGCAATGAGATTGTTGTAATTTTTCTTTTTTTTTTTTTTTTTGCAATGAGATAGTAGTTTGCACCAACTTTATCCATTGCTTGTGTTGCCTCAGCTGATTTTAGACAACTTTATGTCAACTTGGCTTAGGGATTTGATGGCGAATCGGTGTATGGTAATTTAGCGAGACATAATTGATATTGCTTGCCTTATATGTTGGGGAGAGCGAGACTTGTTGACTCAAGGGTTGCGTGAAGATTGGAATAGGACACATTTTGATGTGCACTTTGACAATCTGTGGCTTTGGCTAACAATATTTTAGTACAGATGTCCTAAATTGTATTGGGGTTTTGGGAGAGAATCAGAGGAGCAAAAAGCCACAAAAAATAAAAAAAAACCCTGTAATTTTCACCCAATAATCTGCTGCTAAAAAGTGCTAGAATAGCTGGTCATCATCTGAGTCTAATGAAGATGAATACTGTCTTATTTGTTTAGAGTCCCATGGGCAAAATCAGCTTTTTGTAAGTTTGGCTTTAGTGCTCATATTGCTAAAAGTGGGCACATGGTTATGCACCAACCTACATTTTCCAGCACTGCGATGTGACTCTAATTGAGACATAGACACAATTTCATGCTAATTAATCTGAGCATACTGTATTTACTCTGTTACTCATAACATATGCACACCATGAACACTCACCCACCCATGTACTATATTAGCAGCTATAGCATTTAAAATTTGTGCCAGTCAACTCTATTCTATGTGCCACTCAACCAATTTTATTCGCCAGCTGACGACAGTTGTAGGCTGGTTGGCACAGGTGAACAGCATGACTTTAAACTTTAATAAAATATTTATAATAATTATTTAGAGAATTTAAATGTGTCTATTTTTTAGTGATAACATTCTTATATTGGTTCAATAGGACACAGGCTAAGTATACCATCAGTCAAAACTCTGTTGGTATTCATTTATTTTTTAATTAACATAAGGATAGATACTGAAAGTACTAATCCAAGTATTGTAGGGGCCAGTCAAGCAGTGCTGAAGCATTGGACAGAGTGCAATGAAGTGTACATAGGGTGTGATAAGTGCTTTGAAGTAGGAGGGTGCAGGCCCATTTTAAAATTTTGTAGGCAAGCATCGATTTTTAAAATCTGAGCTAGCAGCTACAGGAAGCCAGTAAATAGAGCTTAGCAGTGGAATGGTGTGGAAGAATTTGGGGAGGTTAAAAACAAGCTGTGCAACAGCATACTGCAAAGACAGGTTGTTATAAATACTTTTTACATTGAAAAAATCTTGTGGCACACCACAAAACAAAAATGGTACAAAATGACACTCTGTAGCTTAATACAGTATATACAATGACAATATAGTTTCTCAATTTATTTATATTCACTCAGTATGAAACCTGGGCCTGTTTGGATGAACACAAAGCTGATATCCTGGGGGAATTGAAGAAAGACACACACGGAGCTCTTCCTCAACAGTTCTCAGTCTCTCTCTGTTTTTAGTATTTATAGCAGTCAGGCTTGAAAAGCTCAGCTCACACAGATATGTCGTGGAAAATGAGAGCTGTTGGATAGCTTCTCATCACACACCAAGCACAACGGAGTCATAGCAAAAGATAGCTTTTGCTGTATTGCCTCGAGGTCACCGTACTTGCTTTCTTTTGACCACCACTCATACAAGGGCCTTCATCTGGCTCAGAATTTTGTCCAGGGCCCAGTTCAGAATTTGCATTTTTCCTTTTTCAAAACTTCTCCATCACTGTCACTGTGACCTGTCGCATGCATCACTAACTCTCGTCTCTATAAACAAGGCAATTAAAATACCTACTACCACCCCCTGACATGGAAGAATTACTCCGCCAATCACTACAGCACAGACACTTGACTGTGAAATCACTGGAATAGAGTGGAAGTGATGCCGATCTGTAGTTGTTGATGCAATGTGATTTTGATGTGGATTAAAAAGAAAGGGATTCTCAGGATGAGTCTTTTTAATTCTGTTGGTACATGACCAGATAACATGGAGCAAACAATGATTTGATTATGAATCATTTGTAATGGGTAAATTAATAAAAATGTGCACCTCACTGGACTTGCAAACAGTTGGTGCTGGTTGTGAATGGACATCATTCATTCTGCAAAAATTCTGCAGTCTCCAAGTAGTCACCATGTCAACCAACCATTTGCCTTTTCTCTTTTTCATTCACCAAGGAGTTGTAAACATGTTCAAAATTTTGAGAAATCTTTGGTGAACTCGCCACAGTCACTAGCAGGTCTGTGATTCATATGTTCACCAGCCCAAGGACACTGCCATAGATGAGAGGCCCCCAAGATCTCAGGTTTAGTGACCCAGGCTAGTACTGCTGCTGGAAGTGAGAAGAAGGAATGGAAGAGGATGAAGGGTGATATCTACCATTGGACTGATGATAAAGATTGACTGGCCACTTTCTTCTTAGACCACATTTACAAATTTTGTTCATTTAAACCTATTGAGGAACCTGTCAATGTGTGTTCTGTGCCGTAAAAAATTTTTTTAAAGCACTATTTGCACATTTGATGTTTTTAATTTTAAGCAATATTAATAAAACAAATGGATCAATGCCAAGGCCAAATCCTTCATTATTTTTATTATTTCATTTATATCATAATTATTCATATTATATTAGGGATTTATTTTGTACAAAAATGTATTACATCACAGTATACAGTACATTCTACAAATTTTTGACAAGATGACAACCACCAACGACAATTTTCATACAACTAGTGTACAACAAGCAGAACATTTTTAGATTTACAAACTTCTGGAAATCCGTATTCAAATAGCTAGGCAATTATGGGAACTTCTTTAAGGGTAGAGAGCAAACTGACTGCTGGGTAGGACCTAACCATTATCTTTTATAGTGGGGTCCATAGGTAAGGGTTGTGGGGTGGATTCACCGACTGTTCATAGACTGTTCTTCGATTAGTTGCCTACTGTTCTTCAAACAGTCTGAACTATTGTCACATTCATGTCCCTGTTTGCCTAAATGCCCCTGTTTGCTGAGGTTTGCCAACTGTTTGTTCATCAACTACCCACCAGAATATTATCAAAAAGTTGCAAGACAGTTGTCAAACAGTTGCAAATTGGTATCTCAGGCCTGACACCACTGAGTTTCCGAGATCAGATGGGATCAGGTCTCCACAGGGTGAATGGAGGGTAATTCACAAATACTTGGTGAATAGTTCAAAGTCATCTAAAAAAAAAAAAAAAAGTGTACCGCTCATCATCGCATTCACCAAATATTCATCACTCAATGAGATACTGACCTAACTATTCAGAAGATCTTATAAAGGAAACTGTTAACTAGGATTTCTGCAGGAGGAAAGTAAGAGTCAACAGACTCAATAAACTGAATACTTGTATAATGGTAAAGTGCCCTAATCATAATTATTCAGTTATTTTTATTGAAAATCATTCAAGCTTAGTTCTTGTGTACTCACATAGTTCCTGATTCATTAAGATTCCAGTAAAGGAGCACTAATTTGTAGATTAAATTTTCTAAAAAGTAATTGTATAAATGTGTCATGTGCAAGTATGGAGGAAATTAAATATTGAAATGAAGTGTTATGCTCTAATTGTTCATTATAGCTGCAGCAAATTCAGATATCATCTCAGAATCTTCCAGGGTAGTGAACGGTATCTGAAATTTACAGCAAGGGCTGCAAAGGACAATCTTTTAAAAATACAGTATCTTAAAGGTTCAACATACAACATAAATAAAATGAGATAATCATTTCAAATAAAACTTTCTATAGTAAGATAAATTCAGTATTTCTGAGAAGCTTTTAAGATACTGGCAAAGGTTTGAGGAACTAATAAAGCAATTGCTTTAATTATTTTCTATTGCAGAAATGTGCATATATACATATATAAATTTAGTAACTACCCTCGGGGTTGGCACTCATTATTACCAAAGTGACTCGCAGGCTGTAGTAACTTATATTGTGGGTGATAACCTAAAATATTTGCATGATCAGCATCCTGTATTTTGTAATTTTCATTTGCAAAATGGAAAAGACATGCTGTTTTGCTGATATGTTATACACCAATCTGCCATAACATTAACACCACCTGACTAGGTAGCCCTATATGCATTAAGCTGCAGTACACAGTGTTTTTAGACACTTTTCAGTAGAATGTGCTACAGTAGTTCTGTGGGATCTGACAGAAGTACTTCATGCCCCATGTGCAACAATGACCCTTGGGCACCCATGGTGCTCCTGCCAGTTAATATATTGTCCTTCCTTGGACCATCTTTGGTAGGTTTTTATCACTGCATACCAGTAACACCCAACAAGACCTGCAGTTTTAGAGATTATTAGTCCCAGTCGTTTAGCATCACGATGTGGCCCCAGTCAAAGTCACTCAGATCCTTACACTTGACTATTTTTCCTGCTTGCAGCACATCAACTTTGAGAACTATCTGTTCACTTTCTGTCTAATAGATCACATTCCTTGGCAGATTCCACTGTAATGAGATAGTCCGTGTTATTCACTTAACCTGTCAGTGTTTATGAAAATTATGAAAATAATATATAAGTTATGTCTGACCAGGGTTTATTCTTCTCTAAAACAGCAGGTCGTGTGGAGTGTTTCTGGTAAGTAATTATAAAAAAAAGGTTGTCCAAGGAAGGACAACCACTGATCTGGCAGTGGTGTCATAGATGCCCAAGGCTGATTGATAAGTGTGGAAACAAAGGTGGTCTGATCCCACAAAAAACTACCATAGCACAAAGTGCTGAAACGACCTATGATAGAAAGGAGTCAAAACAGTGCATTGCAGTTTGCGGCGTATTTGGCTGCCTGCCTGGAGATCAGTCAGGCGGTGATAATGCAATGGCTGATCTGTGTGTGCAGTTCTCAATAAATTTTGATGAGCTTGCACATTTTTTTTGCATGGTGTTTTTATATACACAAACTTTTTATTAAACCAAGGCATTAGTGTTCCGAATCATGATACCTTCATTACATAAAATATCCACTAAAATCAATTTCACACCTATGTGTGTCTTTGAATACCATCCATTATGCACTTCCTTTCCTCTTTATAGAAATATGCAGTCACTTTCAGGGCTGCTATGTCTGTCGAGACATCTTGTATGGTCACTGTTATGCCATTGGTAACATCATCTTTTTATTTTGCATAATGTTGTAATGATTTCTGTGGTGTCCTTCCTCAGATAAGGGACGATAATAAAAGGCAACACCCCTGCCTGGTGGATTTCGCAAAGCTGCCTGAAACAGAGAAGAATTACAACCTGCAGATGTCAACTGAAACATTAAAGTAAGCCCTATGTAGGTGTGGATGAATGTGTGTACCTGCCACCCTGTAGTTGATGTGTGTCAATGTGCTTTAATGCTTTAAGCAGGTGAGATAAATGACAAAACACACAAGCTGATCATTTTCTCAAAATTGTTAGACCATGACCAGAGTTTCCCTCTTGGCATTAATTGGCCAGAGGGAATCTGCTCTGGGATTCTTTGCTCAAGCAGATGGCAAAATTTTGCTTTTCTCATCATTGTTCTTTTGGCATGCAGTCGGTATACCCCAAATAGCTCTTCAACCTTCATCCACGTTCCTTTAGATGTCCTTCTCTCAAGCAAAACTTGTTTTTGGAGAGCATAATTTTGTCAGAATTCCCGTATCAATCTGGCCTTGTGATCTCAAGTAGTTGCTGATTAGATATCTCGTAAACCCAGTCTAATTGTCCTTTAACCTGATCTGCTGGGTCTAAACCCTTCTTGAGATGGTATTGAAGATGGATTTCTAGTACTCGGAATAAAGCATCATGCAGAACACAATCGTACACCGCCTTAAGCTTAAAGGAGCATATAAACAGTGAATCTCTTTCCTTCTCAAGTATATGTCTAATGATGGAGATGGCATCACACGTCGATTGATTCTTCCTAAAACCAAACTTTGTTCTTATCAAAACAACCATTTTGCACGTCCACCTCACAGCAAGAAGGTCCTGTGTTCAAGTCCTGGGCTTCGGCATTTCTGTTTTAAGTTCGGATGTTCTCCCCGTGCTTGCGCAATGCACGTTAGGCTAATTGGCTATCCCAAATTGCCCCGAGGTGTGAGTGTGAATGCTTTTGTGTGTGTTGGACCTGCAGTAATCTGGTGAGCTATTAAGGGTGTACCCTGCTCTCGGCTAGTGTTGGCTGAGATAGGCCCAGCCTCCCTTCCATCCTAGTAGTAGGACTAAGCAACTCAGCAAATGAATGAATATATATATATATATATATATGTAGGGTGGAATGCACCCTCTGGGTCTGGAATGAGGTCCTGCCCCAAGTGGAGGAGTTCAAGTATCTCGGGGTCTTGTT
>JAQMYF010000023.1:26844835-26856251 GCA_030014195.1 Neosilurus mollespiculum | reverse complement strand
GGATACCTGAACAGAGAAAAAGCCAGAAACAAAACATGAGACAGGACATGATTCATTGCCCCCGGCGGGCTCTAACAGTATTGCCCACAGACTACTGACTATGACTCATGCTCAGATTCATACCTGTATAGAGTATGACTTTACTTAAGTTTTTTAGGGTAAAATCCAAGAATTGAAGAGTGACATGTATTTTATTACCTAAGAAGTTGCAGCTTGATTGGTCAGGTGATAAAACATAGTTGATGTTGCATTGTGTTTTTTTTTTTTTTTATAGTAAATTATACACTGCATTGCAAAATCAGCTACATGTTTTCCTCGATCAGAAATAGTTATGGTCTTATAATGTCTTGTAGGCCGCAGCTCAGCTCCAGGGTCACCAGTTCAATCCTCGGTTTTGGTCACCTCTCAAAAAGTGTTTTAGAAGGTGGCTTGCCTGTGGTAAATTTCTGTTAGATGCATGTGTATGTGTGTTTTTCGTATTCTCATATCATACCCAATGTTTCTAGGCTAGGCTCCTGTTGCTTAAAAATACAAACATTTTAGCATTTATTATTTGGACTTAATTAGAGAGACAGTAGGCATATTCTGTCAACGTCAACATGAATTTTGTAGATAATTGTACTTAATCCTTTTTAGCTAGCTCCTAACCTCTTCCAACCCACAAACAATGAATAAAATACCTAATATAATATTTTAACTCAAATTTGTAATGATGCACTTAATGGAATTGGATACTATCCAACTAAGATGTTTAGCTAATCATGGCATGGGAAATAAGTAGGAAAAACCTATACATGCCTGAATTTATTTTCTATACCACTTACTATTGTGGTTTGCTGGTGTGCTGCATTGGGTGAGAGGCAGGATGCACTCTAGACAGGCCGCCAAATTATCACAGGGTTAACACAGAAAGAGAGTGACAAATAGCTTTTTACTATTAGTTACAATCACATTCACAGCTATGGGCAATTGACAGTAGCCCTTTAATCTAATCTGCATGTTTTTATACTGTGTGAGGAAACCGGTTCACCCAGCGAAGCCCATGCAGGTATAGGTAGAACATGCAAACAAACTACACAGCATGACGCTGGTCAACCAGCAGGTTAGAAAAGAAACCTGGTTTTTGTGAGGCGACCGTGCAAACCACTGCAGCACTGTGCTGCAACATGACAACTGAAGCTTATTCATACCTTAATACTATTACAGCTAATGCCATGTTATTTTATTTTGTTTTATCTTACATGACAATTCAACATTTCCTAATTTATCTTGCTGTCTATTCCTGCTTGCAGCCCATGTGGTGGAGAGACCAAGCATTGATAAGATTCGCTTTTTCCGTTTGGAGCGTACGTATGCAGTGAAAACAGGGAAGTGGTACTTTGAATTCGAGGTGGTGACTGGAGGAGAAATGAGGATTGGTTGGGCTCGTCCTGGTGTGCGGCCTGATGTAGAACTGGGGACAGATGGTCAGGCTTTTGTCTTTGATGGCTATAAGGTAAGTGTTTGATCCATTTCTTGCTATAAACAGCCTTTGGCTTTGGCAACGGGGTGACTGACTTTTGTTGAACACAGATTAGTGTTAATATTTTAAAAATTAAATGCATTTTTAATTTGTCTAAAATCTGATCTCCTCAGGCATAAAGGATAACTCTTGATATATACTATACTCACACACCAATACTGAAACTATAGTTTTTAAAAGATTGCATTTAAAACATAAATCAAGGTTTTTTCATTACCATTTACTATTTTTATTTCAATTTTACTTTTCACACATTATTTCCTATCTTCCAGCTACCGTAATTAGCATACAGCAAGGTAAATAAAGTATAAAAAATAAAGGAAGTCACTAAAACTACAGCAAAGTTATTTCAGCTAACAATGCAAAAGAGATACGGTATAATATCTGTCTGCTAATATTTACTACATATTTTATTTTAACATCTGTAAACATCTGTGAGCATCTGTTATGTTTTACTTTACTGAGATCCTACAAGGTAGCTGTTGGTTTTCCCTGGAAATAAAATATCTACTTCGGTGCTTTGATTTACACGACATGCCAACAACCTTGAAGATGCAAAAAAAAGAAAAAAGGTGTTCAAAAATCTAGAGTGTGCATAACTAGAAGCACTTTAAGAATTGGCTCCCACACACTTTGGAATTTATGCATCTTATTACTCATATAAGTGCTTAATCTTTCCACAGTTATGTGTTCTGTTAGGAGGTCATTCCATACTGAGGTACTTATTTTTTTTTCTGCTTTTTCAGTTAAGGTTAATGTTTTTTTGATGTTCATGGTTTCAGTGGCATTTACAATGTTATCTGTATGTAAGGGTTTTTTATGTTACATTGTGGTAGACTGGACCCCTTGAATGTGTTGAATCTGGTGGACTGCAGTGGCAAAGGGTTCAGTGTAAATAGCAAAGAGGACAGGAAAGAGTGGGCATCCTTGTCTGGGGCCCCATGTAAGATGAAGCTTGATGAAGTTAATCCACTGTTTTGACCCAGTTAAGTTTTACATTTATTGGCTTTAACATAAAGTTAGTGATCCAATAGCCACTTTAGCACCTTTCTCACAGAAGCGATGTGGGGCATTATTAGGGTAATAAATCAGGATGTTATTGATGTATGCGATAACCTACTTTCCCAGCATGCCTTTTAGCACAGTGTTACTTAAATAGTGGAACATTGAAGGGGTTGCCAAGTCTGTGTGGCATCACTGTATCTTAATAGTGCCATCTGGTGGTGCTAAACACTGTCTTCCACTCATTACCTGGGCAAATAAACACAAGGGTAATTGCGCTACTTGGTGTAGAACTTGGCTTCATGTAACAGAGCAGCTCTATTGTAGAAGGAATAATAGGAAATAGGTAAGGATATATAATAGTAACCTGATTTACCCTTTTATAGGCATTACAGGGCTGGAAACCGCCTCTTTTCTTTTCCAAGAAGAACGATGCATCATGGCGTAATCATAGGATCTGTGAGGTAGCAGGCCGTTTCACTGAATATCTCACTCAGGGAGTGTTTGGAGGTGCCTCTTTCTCTGGGCTTTTGATGGTGGTTGCTAACTGAAGGCAGCTCTGTTGGCACTGTGGTGACTACTTGATGGTAGTTCACTCAGCCCAGGAGATAACTGGATTATGGTGAATCATCCACGTCATGCTATGCTTCTGAAAGAAGAGTGCTGATGTGTATCCATAGGTGTATGGTACAGAATGCTACTGGCTGGCAGTGTGTTTGCTATGGCTGGGGCACTGGGCGATGACATGGTCAGAATTCTCACAGTAGTAGCACAGGTGTTTTTGTCGACATCTCTGTTTTTCCAAGTGGTTGAGATGGGTGTGTTCCAGCTGCATTATCCTGGGATTTTCAGGGGCAGCTTTGGCAGGCAGGAGCTAGGAGATGAATTGTTGCCATGCAACAAGATGATCCAGTTTGATCGCCAATTTGATAAGTGCATCAAGGGAGGACTGCTCGTCTCTTTATTGTGGTTTGGTGATCATTTCCCATGTTGTGTTCCCTGTGGCGAGAAGGCAGAATTCTAGGCAGCTGCACAAGAGCCCTGGTATGGAGAAAGGAGTCTTTCACTGGTTTCTTTGCCCATCAGGTGTGTGGTCAAAAACATGCCAGCAGTGTGTAACAAAGCCCTCATAGGTGCACAAAACACCATTCTCCTGTTTCTGGATAGTATTAGCCCAACGGAGAGCTTTAATAGTCAGCAGTGTGATGAGCTGTATAATCTTGTCAGTGATCAGTACTGCCTTTTAGTGATCTGAAGTACAGCATGACAGGATGTTGACTCTGTACATGTCAAGAAAATAAACACAAAATAAAATACAGCACCAATTCCATTTAATGTAAATAAAAACAGAATGAAATCTCATAAACTTATATAGTCCATTGAAGACATTGTTGAATGTTGAAAGTGAGACATGTTACTATTTTACTAAAAATATTAGTTCATTTTAAATTTGATGGCAGTAAAAGCATTTTCTATTTTGGAGGTCAAAGGTCAAGGTGACGGAGACATGAAACAGCTATTGCAATTTTATAATAAAGAACATTATTTTAAAAATTAAAAAAAGTTGGTTTAGGACAAGAAAAGGTTTAAAAAGTAAGAGGTGGTAAAAAGAATCAACTGAAGGCATATTTCGAAACTAACTGGGTAAACTGGAAGCAGGTCAGTAACATGATTGTGTATAAAAAGAGCATCTGGGCAGAGGTGCACCAATCTGCAAAAATGTGCCTACAAACTGTGGAAAATGTTTTAAATAATGTTCTTTACTGTAAATTACAGTAGTTATTTCATGTCTCTGTCACCTTGACCTTTGACCTCCAAAATAGAAAATGCTTGTCAGGACCATATTTTTTGATCTACAACGTCCATGAATATCAAACTTGGTGTGTGAATACATCCGGGGATGGCGGAGTATTGCATACCTGTTTCATGTCCGTTTCACCTTGACCTTTGACCTCCAGCAGAGCAAATGCTTGCCCTGAACTTGCTTTAATGTACAACACCCAAGACCAAAACCACACTTTGAATTATGATGGAAGAAAAGGCACAATGCGCATTCAGAGGGATTTGAGTCAAACGTTGGAGATGTAATTGTGGCTGATCAATACATTTTTAAATATATTACAATACATTTCCTATTATTTGAATTTAACATAATAGGAATATATAACCATTGTATACATTTTTAAATGATAATAGCATCCACTTCAGCTTATGGTGGAGGCATCTGTTTACCATGGACAGATTCTTGTTTTTCTGTTTTAACGAATGATAAAGATGATGACTGTGACTGTGAGGGTCTGTCATATTGATTTAGCATTATCCATCAAAATAAATATTCATAATCCTGAGATAGTGAACAAATCCGATGGTGCCATTCCGTAGTATTTACTAATTTTTGTTATACTCCTAGGGTCATTGTCTTCACCAGGGCAGCCGATTGTTTGGTCGTTGTTGGCATGCTGGTGATGTGGTTGGCTGCATGATTAACATGGAGGACAAGTCCATGATTTTTACACTCAATGGAGAAATTCTCATCACAAACAAGGGCTCAGAGCTTTGCTTTGCTGACTTTGAGACTGAAGATGGTGAGTGTCTTATTCTACACAATGTTTCATCACACAACCACTGATTTTTAGAAAGTAACTGTAAGTTTTATTACCTGCATTTACTGTGGAGAATTAAGATTAAGACCTACTGTGTGATTTATTAAGACCTACCATGTCTATATGTATTGTGTTTTGATATAATATAGTAATATAATAATAATTTATATTATTAAACACAAAATAAAGTATGAATATGCAGTGATGAAATCAAAATTTTCTCATCTGTACATTAACTACCGATTAATATACAAAAAAATGGGTAATGCTATTGTATTACTGCAATAAAATTGTTTAAAAGAATTTTTTTTACTTTGTAATCTTCAGGTTTTATTCCAGTCTGTAGTCTGGGCCTTTCCCAAGTTGGCCGTATGAACCTGGGCAAGGATGCCAGTACCTTCAAATATTACACCATGTGTGGCCTACAAGAGGGATTTGAGCCCTTTGCTGTCAACATGAATCGGGAGGTCACCATGTGGTTTAGCAAGCACCTCCCTACTTTTGTCAATGTTCCCAAAAATCACAGTTATATCGCGGTAAGTTTCCATCATGCAAAATAAAACATTGGTTAATAAAGTACACTGGAGACAGGCTTTGGGTTTAACTTTTCTAGACTTTCATAAGAAAAATCCATGCCAAGTCACATATACTCTACTGTTCACATTTTACTATATATTTGGTACAACAGCCAGTAATCTCATTTATACAATTTTTTTGTGACCCCCAACCTAAACTGTTTGGCCAAAAAAGTCTCCCAATCTAATATTCTGTTGGACCACCTTAAGCTTTGATTACGGTGCTCATTTACTGTGGCATTGATTTAACAACCTTATGCAGAACAGTATCAAAACAGTGATTTCCATCCAAGTACATTAATTGTCTGCTGAGATGTTGTACTAACAGCAGAAGGCATGAACCACTCTGTAAATTCTTCAGCGCATTTCAAAGACATTCAGTTAATTTGTTCATTAACCGATCCACTTTTTCCTAATAGGCCGACTTTGTGCGAAGATGGGGTACACCCCGGACAGCTTGCTAGTCCATCGCAGGGCAACACACAACCATTCACATTCATACTTAGGGGCAGTTTGGAACAACCAGTTCCAGTACTATGGAAGGGAACTAGATTGCCTGGAGGAAACCCATGTAAGCACAGACTCCACACAGAAATGCCATCAAAAAGCCTGAAGCCAAAATGGGTCCCTAACTCAGGACCTTGCTGTGTGGCGGACATAGTAACCATTACGCCACCGTGTTGCCTTAAGTTTAGTGATTTGTATGATTCCTCATTCCTTCTTAATTATAAAATATTTTATGCCGTCAAAAAAAAACAAAAACATTGATGAGATAACCTGGATATTCATTACATTTAGTCAGTCAGCTGACTTTATTTTCATGCCACATAGAAATGTTGAAACTAGATTGTTTCAGTCGAAGCAACTCCAAATCATAACACTGCTTTCAGAGGCTTGTGGTCACTACACATGATGGATGCATCGTTTGTTATGCTTTCCTTCTTACTCTGACATGCCTGTCAGTCTGGAATAAACTAAATATGGACTCATCAAACCACGTGACCTTTTTCCTTTGCTCCACAATCAATCTTTATACTCTCTAACAAGTTGAAGCCTTTAATTTTAATTTTCATAGCTTCACTAACAAGTTGTTTTCTTATGGCCGTACTGCTGTTCAATTCCATTTTTCTTGTGAGTTCTCATCACATTTTTAAGTGATATTAATTAAAAAAAACAAAGCTAAGAGGGTTTTTTTCTGTTTTTAACAATTTGACTTTAAGTTTTTAAGTGTTTAATCATAGTCAGTCAAGATTTTTTTTCCAGACTGTATTTTTTCTCCATGAAGTTGGCAGCTCACTCCTTCCTAGTTTTACATTTGTGTTGAACAATTCCAGTAATTTCTAAATATTTCCTTAGTTGTTTCAATTGTTTGTTGCTTGCCATTGATTTGATAACACAGAAACGCAGTTACATCTTTTCACGACTACAGAATTCATAATCTGAAATAGTTGTTTAAGAGCTGAAAAACAAGTCCCTGCATCTGTTATGGTTCTAAAAGTTGTGGCAGGTGAAACTTTTAAATATTTTCTTATTTAAATTCAAACTGCAACTCTTTTGGCTAGGCAGTGTCATAACCTTGGATTCCTTCATTTGGTCGCGTCTAGGCTCAGCAATATTATAAGGGGTACACTGAAGTATCTGACTTCCTGAATGTACTGAATAACCAGATTATCCCTTCAGGGGGATTCATCTGGGTCAAACCATGAAAGACCAGTTTTCACACACAAATCGGCCAGCACAGTGTCTTAACCTTAACACAGTTAAAAGGATGTGCTGAAGTAACTTGACCGCATAGTTTTACTTTCCTGTTGTTAGTAAAAGCAAAATAAATAAATCAATTAATTAATTAAAAAAAATTGCAAACAGATGTTGTGAAGTTTCTTAAGATCCTCAAAGAAATGCAATGGAAAAGCACACCACAATCAATGCTAAAGGTGGTCCAACAAAATATTTGTGGCAGAGTACCAAGGTATGCAATATTTTTGGCCATGTAGTGCATAAAGCATGAATTTCTCTATTTTTTTTCTTTGGTCCATTTTAAGCTACGTTTTACATAATAACCAAATATATGGTCAGATATTAAAGTCCAGATGTTTGCAGGTCACAAGGATCGATGGAACTATCGACAGCCCCCCATGTCTGAAAGTGACTCATAAGACATTTGGGACGCAGAACAGCAATGCTGACATGGTGTTCTGTCGTCTGAGCATGCCTGTCGAATTCTACTCCACATACAGGAGTGTCCCTGCCACTGAAATGAATGGAGTGCATGAAGAAGAGCCCCTCAAAGTCAAATATAGGTGAAACTATACTACCTCACTTCAAGCAGCATTTAATTAAAGGAGACATATTATTCAATTTTTCATTTATTATTAATTATGCTTCAAAATGCTTTTGTAATGATTTGAAGGTGTTTTTTAAGCCTTTAAATTTAAACGTGTACATACCCTTCAGACCTGGATCGTGGTCCGTCTATATTGACAATGGCCTTATACACGCATTCTTCCATTTAACTTTCACATTACTTAAAAATGTTGCTAACATAAAGTTCATATTGTAGACATTCAACTAACCAACTAATAGCAATAAAGGTTTAACTTATCCTGCAGCAAGTAACACAGGATGAGCTAATTCTAATGAGCTCCTCTTTATACCTCCTCTTTATTTAATATAGATCAATATGAAAATGTTGTGATAATTTTAAGAAGCTGAAAATTTTGGCAGTTACAGTTTTTGGCCAGTATGCATATAGCTAAGTACTTAGAGGAATGAAAAGGTTTCTTAGTATGTTACTGGGAAATTATAACTCACCAGTATAACTTCAGAATCCCTTTGCCAAGACTCTCTGGAATTGTACTAGATGTATGAACAGTATTCTTAATAAATAAATAAATACATAAATAAACTCCCTCTTTCGGTGTATTGATGATGCTGAATTAAGGGCACTGCATGAAACATCAGTCCAGAATTTCTTCAGTCTTCAGATGGGTTTAGAACTGGTGAGTGGCATAGGTGAAAAGAGACCTTTCCATCAAGACAGAAATATTTTATTTATACGATAAACGTGTTCAGTCAAAATTTTTATTAGTTTATAGTTGCTCATCTCTTAATAGACAAATGGAACCAAACGACCCAAACCACACCTGCAATACTGACCCACAGTATTAACTATATGGCAAAAGATTTGTGGACACCTGACTTTCACATCCATGTGTTGGTCTTTTACCAATCTGATGCTACAAGTCAGATGCACAAAATTGCATAGAATGTTGAACCTACTAGTTACAGATGTTGGTAGAATTTTAACTTCCCTTCACTAGAGCAAGGGACCTAGTCCAAACATGTGGCAGCATGACAATGCCCCTGTGAACAAAGGGAGGTCCAAGACACTGTTTTCTAAGTTTGGGGTGAAATAGCTCGAGTAGTCTGCACAGATCGCTGAACTTGACCATGCCAATCAATAGATCTGGATCCATTTGCATGCTAGGCTTCTTCCCCTGACATCAGTGATGGACCTAACAAACATTCATGTGGCTAGATGGGCAAATTTCCACAGCCATTTTACAAATGTGGTGAAAAATGTTATTATAACAGCAAGCAGTGGACTTAATATGCAGTCGGATGCACAAAAAAACACATATGGGTGTGATGTTCAGGTATCCACCAACCTTTGGCCAAGTAGTGTATAAGAGCCGTAACTGTAGTAATTCATTTTCTTAGTAATTGTAATTTTTAACAGGTTGACAAAATCTGAAAATAAAAATGTGACCTCTCTATGTTTCAAGTTTAATTAGTTGTAAATCATTCTTAATAGATGTAACAAAGCGGCCAAGAGCAGGGGTACCAATGAACCGTTTTTGCACTTTTTTGAAAGACGTACAATTATTTTCCTTACATCTACAGTTTATAATAAAATAATGATTTGTGAATAGGGTGGCATGGTGGCATAGCATGTCCACCTCACAGCAAGAAAGTGCTGGGTTCGAGTCCCGGGCATGGCGAGAGCGTTTCCGTGTGGAGTTTGCATGTTCTCCATGTGCTAGTGTAGGTATTCTCCAGGTACCCCGGGTTCCTCCCACAGTCCAAAGACATGCACAGTAGGCTAATTGGCTGTTCCAAATTGCCCCTAAGTGTGTGAATCGTTGTTTGTGTGTACCCCTGCGATGTACTGGCGAGCTGTTCAAGGTATACTCCGCCACTGCCCAGAGCCTGCTGGGATAGACTCCAGCTTTTGCCTGGAACCTATTTGGATTGAACAGTTTGGCAAGGAATGAATGAATAATTTAAATCTAAATGAATGAATGATTTAGAAATGAATGTATATTTGAATATGAATTATGATACTGTATAATAAAGTGAATAGAATGTCAAGTTGAATGTAGTGTAAGTCTGTTTAACCCAGGCTGACAGGCTGATATGCTTTCACTTGTTTTACAGATATCCTGTCAAATCTATGAAACACATAGATGAGGGGAGGAGGACTGACTATAGCAACATAACAACTGTAAGTCACTGGGAATTATGGCATATACATTAAATTCATGTCTTATTGATTACAGCAGTACATACTGTATCGGTTTACTTTATTCTTAAAGATCTTACCTTATTCTAACAAGCAAGACTCCAGATTACATCTTTTTTCACTAATAATGAGTAAATTAAAATAAATAACTAATATTTGATTTCAAATCCTTTGCTTCAAACCTGTAATCCACTGACATCACTAACTAGTTGCATTTTGCTTTTATGATGCTTCCCATTCTAGTTTGTTTTTTGTTTCTGTTGGGTAGGGGTGGGGATTTTTTATTTCAACCTTTGTTTCAGGAGGTGAAATGAATGCTCAGCTAGGTTGATATATGGTTTGACTTAGTTAGTCTAAAGCACTATTTACACTGAAATACTACTACACAGAGAGGTGGAGTAATGTAATTTTTGCACTGGGTATCTGTACATAGAAGAGGATACTTGAGGTAATCAGCCGCCACCATCTGCACCCCCAGCCTGTGGACCACCTTAAAATTAAATGGCTATTATGTTATGTACCAATGAGTGATCCATGCGTTGTGGCATACTTCACAAAGTGACGCTATTGGACCAGGGCACGATCCAAAAACAAGGTGAAAGTACCCCAGGAGGTTGTAACGCAAAGTGAGCACTGGTCATTTGATGGCTGGACACACTTTTTTTAATCATTCTACTTGCTCTCCCTCATGGAGAGCTTACAGCTGAAGTACAACATGGGACATTCTTTCCCCCTCACTTCCTGGGACAAAATTGCCCAGAGGCCTCTGTCAGGCCCATGCAGCAGTGGGCCTCCACATAAAACTGCTTCTAACCTGAAAAAAAGCCTGTTTGCATCGCTCCATCCAGTGGACAGAATCCAGTGCCTCCTCAGTGGGCTGGTGATATCTGAAAAATTAGGTACAAACCTACAATGATAGCCAGCCAGTCCAGGAACTGCCACACCTTTTTGGTTGTAGGCCTTGGGCAGGCTGTAATCACTGCTGTCTTATCAGTTTGGCAATGCACCTGGCTGTGACTTAAGTGAACCCAAGTTTTTTGGGTTTGCTATGAGTCCTGCATGTTTCAAGGATCTCAGGACAGCGCACCGATATTGTAAATACCACTGTCAATCATTAATCATTCATTCATTCATTTTCTGAACCGCTTAATCCTAATTAGGGTCGCGGGGAGGCTGGCGCCCATCTCAGCCG
>JAQMYF010000023.1:26829687-26844735 GCA_030014195.1 Neosilurus mollespiculum | reverse complement strand
ACAGCTCGCCAGGCCATCGCAGGGCAGAAACACGCTGACGGCTATGCAGCCTACTCTTGACGAAAATCAGCAATGGATTTTTGATAACCCAGTTAGCTGCACTGGGGGGTCAATCATTAATATAGACTTTAATGTAGTCCAAGTAGGCAGTGGTGTAAACACTATGTGAGCAAAGAAGTTTCTTCATTCAGTGGTGAAATGATGCAATGTTGAAAAGATAAAAAGATGGGGATGACTCGAAGAGGGAATAAATACAGGTTCTGGGAGTGGGAACTGGGGGATTTGGTGTTTCCATGGTACAGCAATCAGGGAAGGGGAAGGGTGGGGATGATAAAGAGAGACAGAGAAAAGGGGGATGCCTGTCTGATGAAAGAAACACCAACACCTCCTCTAGCATTACCAGCTGATGGCACTGTATGCACTTTTCTGATCTTGCTGGCAACCCTGCACTGAACTGCTCTAACACCACCCTGTCAAGCCCTTTCTCCAGGCTGAGCATTCTGGCAGGCATCCTCCAGCTGTTAAGCAAACGTTAATGGCTGGATGGTTTCGTACAGATCTGACTTGCTCAGATCCGGATACTGTAGCTTGCAATCCTTCAGTTGCTGCTGGAGGAACTCTTAGACAAGATGGTTCAGGTCGCCATAAGCAAGTGCTAGTTCATGATGTTTTCGGCAACAGATTGGAAGAAGTTGGTCAGCCGTGCACATTCGATTCTGGTGGCTTCCCCCATATCTCAGGTTTCAGCACCAGTGTAAGATTGTGTGCTAATGGAGATTCAGAGACAGATAGTTCACTTTTTTTATTTACTTCTACAAATAAAATAGGCACTTTTCAATTGCCTTTATAATTTTTATTTAGAATTTCATACAACAAACCACACACTACACACAGGTACAGATCTCTCCCAGCTCTCTCGTTCTAGTCACTGGCTCTCTCCATTTGTAAACACACAGAGCACACATTAGTAGGGCCATTAATTATCCACAGGATATTTACCTGCCGACTGTGCTTGACTCTCTATCCACCTTCAAAGGGCACCACTGATGCATAAAACCTTCCACCTTTTTTATTGAAGTATTTTGTTCTTTTGGCATTGAGTTATTGTCTTACTGCTTGATGAACTTGCTCCCAGTTAGATTACAGGCAATTCTCTGTAAATTGCAAACAGAAGGATTATGTAGACATCTGAGTCCATTCTTCTACTTCCAGCATGTGTTACATCATCAATAAGGATTAGTGAGCCCATTTAAGAAGCAGCCATTCAAGCCCCAAATCTTCTATAGACAATTTTCTGGGCTTCAGTATCTTTATCCTTTAAAAACAAATCCATACTTTAAAGCCAAGACCCTTATTCTGGGCTGTTATTTCTTTGAGCATTCAGTCTAACAATTGGGCAAGAAAAAACCTGTCTGTCACATTTTCCACCATATTTGATAAATAAAAAAGACTTTAAATTGAAATTGCCATGTTGCAAGTTGTTCAACACATGTACGCACAAATATCAGGAAATTAAATCTGAAATTATGATCTATCTATCTTTTGATTTTATTATCATTAGAATTGCTGTTAATACAGCTGGTAAAAAAATGTGTTTCAGTTTGCAAGAAACCTTTGAATATTTTGAGGGGAAGTCAATTCTTTTCTAGACCCACTGTGCATATGTGAGACGTTTAAAGTCGAGCATTTGAACTATCCAATTAACATTTTCATTTTGATGAGAATCTTCATGAGGAGTAACATGATATTAGATTTAAGTGTAGTGATGAGTTCATTTTTTTCCCCCACAGTACTACCATTCAGTACGAGTGTTTGCTGGTCAAGATCCTTCATGTGTATGGGTTGGTTGGGTCACACCTGACTACCATTACTACAGCAACCACTTTAATCTCAGCAAGAACAGAACTGTGACAGTTACACTAGGGGACGAGCGAGGACGGGTACATGAAAGGTACTGAAAAACTTCCTTGAATTTGGTCCATAGGAGCTTTATCCTTAATTTATGTTGTTGTGATTGGTTAGGATGTATGTTAATCAGGCTAACGCAGAACCTGTTTTGTAGTGTAAGAAGGAGTAATTGCTATATGGTGTGGGGAGGTGATGCCATTAGTTCTACCCACTCCTCCAGAAGAAGTAATGTGGATTTGGAGATTGGTTGCCTCATTGATTTGGCTACTGGCTTGGTGGCCTTTACTGTCAATGGAAGAGAGCTTCCAAGCTCATATCAGGTACAGTTTCCTGTTATGGCATACACTAATATTATTAGCTATTTTCATTGAACTTTTAAAGTCTGAAATATATGTAACAGATGGTAACTTAAAGTGCAGCATTTAACACTGCCACTACAGTCATGGACAAAAGTCTTTTCACATATGTAGACAATTATGTATAAAAGCCCATATCTCACCAACTTATCAACCAATTTTAATCAACTATTACTTAAAAGAAAAACCCTCCGATGGTACTAGTCAGAGGACGATGGTATTATGTGCTAGATGCAGTATTGGAAAGAAATTTCTTCTAATCTTTGGCAGCTTCTTAAATTTTCCCATTTTTGCCTTGACAAAACTCTTGTTGCTTAGACTTAATTTCACTTTCAAGACTATATTTATTACAGAAAAATAATCAAATGGCATCGCTTATAACTAAATATATAATATTGTAGCAAATATAACATCATATTAAAATATTAAAAGCATAACTCAAGGTCAGTAGTGCATCTGCAAACATGGCCGTGATGGTACCAGACTCCCAGGTGCTCGTCATGATGAATAATTATCATATTAAAACAATCAGACACCTTCAAGATGTTCAAACTATAAATAATAAGAATTTGTAAGTGCTACTAAAAAATTTTGAGACCCAATACACTTGTAATCCATTTTTAATACACAAGTAAGCTATTAGAGAGGGCAGCTCGTTCACCAAATGGTCAGAAAACAGTGTGTTATCAACCCTATGGTGAGAAATCTGAGCCACCTGTAGGTTTGAAACTTAATGGGAAGCAAAAATCTGTTGATATTTGTGTCTGGTTATGTTCCCACCCATCTTACATAACTTTGTGATCCCTATGTACTGGAGGTGACCTTAAACCATGATGTTTCACTTTAATACATGACTGGCTCCTCGGTGAACTCTGGGTCCAGCAATTTTCTAGATGTTCAGTAACAACATTGGTGGCAGAGTGATAATGATATTGAATTAATAATTCATCTCAAATATCATTTTTTCTCCATGTTTCTGCAAATAACAGTTTCCACGTGTTCGGGCCTTGCTAAGCATGTCATGGTGTTCTAGCTGTGTCTTGTACAGGACCTGTGTGGTGTATGGTGACCATTGTAGAAAATATGATGTAGAGTTGATACTGAAGCGCTATGAGACCTATTGGAGCTTTTGAAGGAGTCATCAGGAGGTGAACTACAACTTTTGTGCAGCTAGTTGTTTTGTGGATAGTTTTCCGTGCATGACCAAGCTTGCCTATGTGTACCAAGGGTGTCTGAAACTACTTATTACTGCTTGCAAATTATTTTCATTTGCTTTTAGGAGATCTTGAAGGTTTCTACAGTTTTTGCAAAAGATTTTAGTCGAGATTCTTGATGGCCACCAAACCATTTAAGCTTTGGTCATAAATTGCCTAAAAGTTGCTTTAATACCTGTATTTTATGAATATTTAGTTAATCAAGCACTTTTCATTATTTTTTGTCAGAATTTGATGTTGCATGATTACGACAATACTTTTGTGCAACCTAGAATGGATATGTTTGTCTTTAATTAGCTGTATAAAGTAGAAAAAAATTACGATTTCTTGTTTCATTGTTGCATGTATACTTGTAGGATTAATTTAAGCCATAGTTGATAAAAATCGGTTAATCAGAAATCATAAGTTGTTGTCAGTATTACGCACTCATGCCACAAAACTTTTGTCCATGACTGTACTTTGTGACATATAATTTTAATACATAACATAAAAATACATCATTTAATACATCTCAAGCTCAACTGTATTATCAGTTTTATAGCTTTTTAGTGCTCCTGGTTTTACTTTGTTGGCACACTTGCATGTATAGTTCAGAAGCATGATTGAGGGGTACAATCAAGACTAAGAGTTGAAATTTTGAAAAATTGAAAAAAACCAAAGCCGTTATCACCTTGAAAATTGCAAAAGTAATTACTATATATTTAGTGTAACTTTGCACTAAATATCACCTCATATAATGAATTGTGTATTTTTATTTTTTATTTTTAGCTATTTTAGACTTTATAAAATATGCCCAAATTCCTGTGTAACACGAAATCAGTGATGTTTTGTGGAATTTAAGAAGGGAACAATAACCAATAGTTTGGGCATTTAGACAGTGAATCACTAATTCAACAAATTCAAATTTCACTACAAGCATTTTGAGAGCAAAATATTTTGGAAAAAATAAATCAAACACTGTCCTGCTATTATAATGCTATTATTTAAGACTGTGATATGATGCAGTAATCCTAAAATCATAAGTTTAAAGATAAGACAATCCAAAAAAAAGCACACAATATTTCTCATATGATTTTCTTCCTCTCTGCAAAGTTTCAGCTATTTAACTTCAAATCTTCAAGAAACCACTCTGAACAAGATAAGCTTTGAACAAATTAATTCAGTGTGAAAATCCTCTCAGTTCGTGTATACTGATGGCTTCCCAAATGGCTACTCAAAGCGGAATAAATTATCTGTTTATCATAATGGTGTGTTTATTGTAACATGGTCTCTTATTTAACACTAATTCCCTCTTCTTTAACAGCATGTAACAGCTACAATTTCGCATTTCAACCTAAACACAGTTGCACTTTACTCACTGATCACGCCAGGCAGTAAACCCATATTTAGTGAAAAGGTGTGTGTTTATTTTGTCATTTAAGTCGTGCTCACTTCTTCAATCTGAACATGTTTTATACATTAATGGATTGGATTATACTTTAGAGCTTTAACCATTTAGTCATATGGATGTTTTCAGCATTTTTCTATTTGTTATTCATACCAGCATGCAAAAAAACTCCTCTGCTCCACACTCACTTCTCTGCACCAAAACACACACACACACACACACACACACACACACACATTAGGAAAAGCAGACTCGAGTGTTTTTTCTAGTATTCATGAGTGTGACATAATTCAAAATAGTACATTTTGTTTACGTTATTAAATTAATTAGATTTTCATTTTTATATGCATTAGTAGGACCACTTTTTTGGCACATTGGCACTTTTTGTTTTTAGTGACAGATTTGTATTTATTTTTTACCTGTGCTTTCCCTTGGTACCCCTGGATCTTGCTTATAAAATTTGTAGAAAATACATATTTAAGGTATGTGAGAACCAAATAAAAAATTATCTTGTCCATTTATTACATTATGATCAGAAATATTAATTGTTTTCCTTGAACAAATATAAACGATAACTAAACAAAAATTCACAGTATAGTGTTATGGTAGTTTTAAAATGGATTTTGGAAAAATCATTGTGTTAAATGGGTTTCATAGAATTTTCTTCTTCACAGTATCTCCTCTAAACACCATGCTATATGTGAATATTTTATTTTAAAGCTTATTTCTATTTGAGGATGAAACAAAACCATTATTTTGCCACAGTTTTTTAAAAATCTTACAGGGTCATTGTAGATTGTTGCCATATGTACTCTGCTGCCAACATCCCATGAGCCAATTAATATGTTTTCAGGTGGTTGTCTTACTGGATTCTCTCTCATTCATGCAGTTTCTCTTTTCTACCTCTTTCTTTTTGTCTCTCTTCTCCATTTTGTAGTTTCTGACATACTTTCTTGGTTTCTTATTTCTCTCTCACCATAAACAAAACACATTATTTACCTAACCACCCTTGATTACTATTATTAGAAAAGTTTTCACTGTCATGCCAACTCCCCTCTTCCCCTTTCTTTCATCCTTCAAACACAGACCATCTACTTATTGTGTCACCTGCCAGTGAAGCTGGAGCAATACATAGAGATCACTTTGAGTTGTCTCGCTTCTGTCCTCGTCTGGTGCCGTTGTCACCGATGTCGCCTGTACATCAGCGTCACACTTTTCTTCTATGCGTTACATCTCCTGAACTGTTCAGTCAACCAAACTTGGTCAGTAACTGTGATATAAACCCATAGATGTGCACCATATATTTAATTTTTTAAATCTTTTTTGTATTGCCTTATTTACAAAAATGGGGACATCTCCTGAACCTTTTATTGGAATTGAACCAAACTTGGTCAGTAACTTTGATAGAACTCATAGTTGTGTACCATATATAGTTAAAAAAATTTAATTGCTCCTATCCGCAATTCGTAAATTGTTCATTGGAATTCAACAAAACTTTAATATAACCCTTTGATGTGAAACATACATTTAGTTTTTGTTTTGCCTGCCAGCGACACACCAGGATCACTGTGTGTCATTTTGCATCGTCATCCTCATTGTCATTGTCGTCGTTCATCATCACACTTACTTGTAACCTTCAACTTCTTCTCAACCAGCCAACTTATTTCAAACAAACTTTTACAGAATCTTATTTACGTCATTCTTTTTTGCCCCTCATACTTTTTTCTATTAGGTTGATTTTAAGTTGTGGATTTCCATAGCACTTTATCACTGCCCACAAGGGGGTTCCCGTTTCTAACCCATAACCTACATCTCTAAATAGAATTTTCAGAAACTTTCACAAAATCTTCATAACATAATGCCATTCTGTACATCCAATTTCTTTTCAAGTGGTGGAAAAAAGCAGTGCAGGAGACACAAATCTTTCCTTGAAGACTCATAACCTCTTCTGCAAGGATTGATGCATTTAAAACAAGCCCAGCATTCAGCATAGATAAGCAAATAAGCTTTATATGACCTTGACATTCCAAAATCAAATATTCTCTGCAACTCAGGTAGACTAGTGTCCCTACCACCAAATTATTTACATTCAGTATTTTGTTCAAACTGACAAACAAACAAACAGATGTCAGTGATTATAATACCTCTGCCTAAGCTCACTTGTGTGGTGAAGGTAATGAGCGGCTAATTCAGAGCCATTTTACATCAGAGACATCCACAAGCACCAGTAAAATCACAAGCACTAACAGGAACTGTCTGTTGTACAATAGTGAGGTAGATTGTCCTCCTGTGGTTTTGCTTGAAGGCAGGTGTATTAATGTCATGATGTGTTGTGTTGTGCAGGTGGAGCCAAATACAAAGCTTTTCCCTGCTGTGTTTGTATGTCCCACCAGTCCAAATCTGTTCCAGTTTGAATTTACAAAGATCAAGGTTAGTGTGCTTTCTAATACTTTAAATCTTCGATTCTGTTAAAAGACAAAGTTTAAATCAAAGACATAGATCTAAACCTCATTCATTTCATTTATTGCTTAATAAAAATTAAACATTCATTCATCTTCAATAACAGCTTCATCTTTGTTGGGACCACAGTGCAAATATATCCATATAACAAGATCAATTAATCCATTACTATTTTATTATCATCAGATTATATATTTAAACTTTAAACTTAATAAATAATCTTAGATCAATGCACACTAAATTGTAACAGCCTATTAGATTGTTTGACATGTAAAAGAAAAAAGACTCAGTTTTAATGTTTTGTATATTGATGTGTTGTTTTATATTTGATGTAAATGTGTTGATAATCTGAGTGGGTACAGCACAACACATAACTTAATGTGACCACAGTATGCCAAGAGTCGGCATTATGACAGCTGACGTGGTAAAATAGTTATCTTTGTAGACCTTTTAAAATATATTTATTTTCATTTTTTAGATGCACATGCTTTCTCATGACAGTATTTATCCCAAGTTTCACTAACAAGCCAGAAAAATCTTTATGATCTCTCCACCACAGAATGCTATGCCCCTTTCATCTGCAGTTTTTAAGAGTGAACATAAGAACCCAGTCCCTCAATGTCCACCTCGTCTGGATATCCAGACTATTAAATCAGTTCTATGGAGCCGGATGCCCAACACATTTTTGAAGGTGGATGTAGTTCGAGTGAGTGAGAGACATGGTTGGCAGGTGCAATGTCTGGAACCTTTGCAGATGTTGGCAGTACACATTCCAGAGGAAAACCGGTTTGTATGCATATTATCGAGCCTAGACTTAACCTATGGTATTTAAGCACATACAGTTGTGTGCAGTGAAGATTATACACCACCACTTTTGTCTAAAAGGACTCCTAATAAAAAGAAGTAAAAATGTTTGGTGAAAATGTATTGAACAATGATATTGTAGGCAACGAGAACCAAAAAAATCATTCCGACAAGAATATTGAGGTAAAAGTATGGCTCATAAACAAAAACATTGAAAATACCAGTTTTTCAGAAAAATTTAAAGGTGTCACAAATTTTATTTTTTTGACTTTTGCATAACATGAATGAACTTCAAACCATATGGAATGGTTCAGCGAGTGAAGAAATTTAAAAATATGTGAACACTATGACTGAAAGGGTAAATGTTAATAATATTATAAAAAAAATAATAATATTGACTTTTTTTGTCTCTTTTTTAAAAAGAAAAGTCAATATTATCCAAAATCCAATATTGCATGAAATAAATACTTGAATAGTACTTGGTTTCTGATGTTCTTCATTTTGTTAAGTTGCATAAGTTTACTGTATTTTTTAATTTCTTTACTCGCCACACACATTGGGGTGCCTGGAGAGCAATTGGGGGTTAGGTGCCTTGCTCAAGGGCACTTCAGCCATGAAGGTGGAGGATGGGAAGGTGCAGCTCACTCCCCCAGTACCACACATTTTTCCTGCTGGTTTGGGAATCAAGCCGCTTCTCTAACTATTAGGCTACGGCTGCTCCATACCTTATACACTATACACTGTAGATTATATACTAAGAGGCATTAAAAACACAATATTGAAATAATTTAATAATTTTGTTTAACCCAGTCAGTTAAATAATACACATCAAAAATAGACATTTCAGACACGGACAGTGGTGAGTAAAAACACATTTCAGTGTTCTTCAGTCTGTCAGGACCATACCAAAATGTGCTCTAAACGACCGGATACCTTCTTCCCTGAGCCTTCTCCACACTGTACGAGCACTGATGTGGTTGCGGTAAGTACCAGGAACTTCAGCCACGTCAATAAACACGTCAGTGTTACTGGAGGGAAAAGGTCCCTCAGATGCATCCCCCAGATACGACGGTCTTGTGCACGTGTAGTGACATGTAACCGGCCAGGTCTTGGTCAGTCTCGGGTAGTTCCCGTCTGTCTGTGGTGTGTCTAGAGGCATACAACAGTTAAACCATGCACGCCAAAGTGTGCTGCTATCCTTGAAGCGATCATCCCTGCATTCAACATGCCCAGGGCCTGGTCTCTGCTTGCTTGTGGCAGTCGTGGCATCTTCACTTTTCACAAACTTAAACATTTTTTACCAGGCTTTTTATAGCCAGAGGTGCCACTTGACAACAAACATGTTTTGATCTCACACTCCACTTTGTGGATTGATCAAGGAGTGGCTAACATGTCAGAGTTGTGGTCGTGCCACGTGCACACCCTAACGTGTGCATTCACTTTTACTCAAGAGAAACTGGTAACTAGGCTACACTTGAATACTTAAATTTGTTTTCGAATTTTCATGTTTATATACAACATGTTGTACATTTGTGCTTGTTGCGTTTTTAATGCCTCTCAGTATATTTTTAGATTTTCCACTGAATACAGGGGAAATGAGCAAGCATTCAGAAACCATATCCTTCCTTGGTTCCTTTGTTATATTAGAAGATCATAATTTACTGTAGGCTCATTCCATTTCAACTCACCTAGAGGTTCCCTGGTGACCATCTCAGAATTCAATGAAACTTTAACCTAAAGTTTAACATAGAACATGTTTCACCATGAACATATGCAAAATTTCAAGGTCCTAGTTCAAAAACTTTGCGAGATATGTTCATTTAAAGATCGCAGGCTAGTACCCATTTGTCAGCCCGCGACTTGCAATTTGTAGCTTGTAACTCCCCTAATAATTGCTGTGTAGGGCTGAAACTTTGCATCTTCTTTTCATAAGCTTTGATCAGATATTATGGATCTTCATTATAATATATGCAACAATCTACCAGTAACGTGTCATGTGAGACTTGACAAATGTCACTTTTCTAATTGTTATAAAAGCAAATTTAAAACATTTGTTTTTGCTTATTATTACTCTGATACCATTTTGAGACTATATTCTGATCTCGTACAAAATATTTATGCATTTTTTTTTATTCCTCTTCTGAAGGAAAGTGCAAAGAAAAAACAATTTCTAAAAATTTCACAAGCGAAATTTATGAAAATTTTAAGATGAATGCTAAGTATGAAGGAAATGATCAACAAGCTGAAATGATGTATGTTGCTAGATCTGATATACATGTTGCATGTGGTAAAGTTTCATAACCCTGGTGAAATGTCCACATCTTCAGGGGCTCACAAGATGAGCAAATTTTTACCTACTGTTCAGTTTTTGGACACTCAATAAAACACCATATCACATTTATTCTTCTTTAAAACTGTTTGTTTTACATAAAAAATATGATTCAATTTGCAAAAAAAAAAAATTACTTTTGGGGTGGTGAATATATTTTCTGTGTCAAAAATTTGAAAATACTTTGTTCAAAATTGCACTTTTTCCAAAATTGCAGTATCAATAGCAATCTCACCCTGACAAATAGAGTCATTTTGACTGCAGATTCTGACAGAATGTCAGAATCTGTTAGTATACAAAGTATGCAGGGTCCTGTTCTGTTAGTATGCAACGTTTCAGCCTTATATAGTAATTATTAGGGGAGTTACAAGCTTTCAAAAATGCCCAAAATGGTAAATTGCAAGTCGCGGGCCGACAAATAGGTACTAGCCTGCGATCTTTAAATGAACATAAAGTTTTTGAACTAGGACCATGTAATTTTGCATATGTTCATGATGAAACATGTTTCATGTCTGGTTAAAGTTTCATTGAATTCTGAGATGGTCACCTGGGAAGTTTTTGGAAAGCTAGGTGATCTGACATGGAATGACCCTGTAGTATACTTACTCTATGCAGACATGTTACAAGTAATTTTGACTTAGATAAACACAACTTAACCTAATTTATGCAGTGTTTTTAACTACAAACATGGTCATAATACATTCATCCATTCATTCACTTGCTGAACCACTTAATCTTATTAGGGTTGCAGGGAGGCCATCATGCCACCCTAGTCATAATACAGTTTTGTATACAACAAGTTCTTCTGTGAGATAGTGGAAAAGCTCCCAGAGATATCGCTACATCATTGTGCCGCCCAATTGAGAAATCAAGTCAATCAATTTGTGTTGAGTGATGAAAGTTTATAGTGACATAGAAGCATTTCAGTAATTCAACTGACCTCATTACAAATTTGTTATTTGCCAGTATAGATTTTTACTTGCATTTGTTTAGTGGCGAGTGCTTATTTTAGATCCTGCACCACACACACACACACACACACACACACACACACACACACACCACACACGTGTCAATTCTTTCTATGTCCTGGTCTTTCATATAATATAAGGTAATGATTATCTTTTAATGAGATTTATATTGGTAAGTCACACTGCTCTGTGCACTGTTTAAAAAAATGGCTGCAGCATGTGACTAAATGGTCACCCTGAACTTAAAGGGTAACAAATTGATTTAAATAAATGCTATTTGTATTGTCAGAAATACAGTATATACTCCACAGAATACACTACAGTAATGCACAGTGGCTTGCAAAAGTATTCACCTTCTTGGAATTTTCCTGTTTTGTTGCCTTACAAATAAAAAAAATACATTTCTTGTATATTATTTAATGGACTTACGCAAAATATTCCTAAATGGGGAAGAAAAAAACCCAAACAAATATATAATAAAACTATTTGTTGTGCACTGATCAAATCTGGCCTTTAAAAAAGAGTGTCAAGAAAGCCATTGTTGAAAGAAACCCATAAGAAGTCCTGTTTGCAGTATGTCACAAGTCATGTGGGGGATACAGCAAACATGCAGAAGAAGGTGCTCTGGTCAGATGAGACCAAAATCAAAGTTTTTGGCCCAAATGCAAAATGCTATTTGTGGCAGAAAACTAACACTGCACATCACACTGAGCACACCATCCCTACCCAGAAACATGGTGGTGGAAGCATCATACTGTGTGGATGCTTTTCTTCAGCAGGGACAGGGAAGCAGGTCAGAGTTGATGGGAAGATGGATGGAGTAAAATACAGGGCAATCTTAATAGAGAACCTTCAGACTTCACACTGAAGCAGAGGCTCACCTTCTAGCAGCACAATGACCCTTAATATACAGCCAGAGCCACAATGAAATGGTTTAGATGAAAGCTTATTCATGTGTTAGAATGGTCCAGTTTAAAAGTCCAGACCAAAATCCAATTGAGAATCTGTGGCAAGACAGAAAATTGCTAATCACATATGCTCTTCATCCAGTCTGACTGAGCCTGAGATATTTTGCAAGGAAGAAAGGGCAAAAATTTCAGTCTCTAGACGTGCAAAGCTGGAAGAGACATAACCCAAAAGACTTGCAGATGTAATTGCAGCAAAAGGTGGTTCTACAAAGTATTGACTCCGGAGGGTCTGAAAACAAATGAACCCCACGCTTTTGAGATTTTCATTTGTAAAAAAAAAAAATCAATCATGAAAATCAGGTATCATTTTCCTTCCACATCTCAAGTGTGCTCCTTTGTTTTGTTCTACATAAAATCCCATGTGCCACAATTATTTGCTGCTCTGCATTTAATACTTTAAAAATATAATACAATCTACCTTGGCCAGTAAAAGAGCACTCAGTCTTTAACATTTAATAAGGCTGGAGAATATAGAGCAGCAAATCTGAGACCATACCTCTTTACAGAGTCTCTCCAAATCATCCATTTGTAAAAAAAAAAAAAAACAATAAAAAATTGAGCCACATCACAATTATGCACCACATAATTCTCATCGTTCTATCACATAAAATCCCAATAAAATAAGTTTATGTTTGTGGTTGTGTTGTGACAAAATGTGGACAAGTTCACGAAAAACTTTTGCAAGCCACTGAATGTGATTGAAAGTGTGGAAGTCAAACTTATTTTATTTCTCTTGCTGATATTGGATTTTTATTGTTCAGTAGCTGCAGATGCATGAGGAATATGGCTAACTTTTCATTTTTCATGCATAGGTGTGTGGATATCATGGAACTCTCTGAGCAAGAAGACCTGCGGACATTCCATTATCATACCCTAAAACTTTACTGTGCTCTCTGTGCTCTTGGTAACACCCGTGTAGCCCATGTTCTCTGCAGCCACCTTGACCAGTCACAACTCCTTTATATAATTGACAACCAATACCTATCTGGTATGCTGCGCCAGGGCTTCTATGACATCCTTATCAGTATCCATCTAGAAACGGCCAAAGCTGCACAGCTTATGATGAACAATGAGTTCATCATTCCAATTACAGCAGAGACCTGCAGTATCCGACTCTTTTCAGATACCTCCAAGCGACACCAGCCACCAGGTGTAGGACTCAGTACATCTCTTAAACCCAGACTTAACTTTGCTCCACCATGCTTCATCACTCCGAAAAGAGACCAATATCTTTACAGCCCAGAAATTCCTTTAGATGTTCTTAGGGAGAAGGCAATCAGCATGTTATCAGAGGCTGTTCAGGGTGGCGGAGACCACATTCGAGATCCTGTAGGGGGTAGTGTGGAGTATCAATTTGTGCCAGTTCTCCGACTGATTAGCACATTGCTAACGATGGGTGTGCTAACAAGTCACGATGTTTATAAGATCCTACTCCTCATCGAGCCACATGTCTTTGGGGAGCAGAAAGCAGATGAAATAGGAGACGCTACAGAGAAGGAAGGGATGACAGGAGCAGAAGAGAAGGCAGTGGAGGCAGGAGAGGAGGAGGCCAAAGATACTAAGCAGCCAATAAAGGGATTGTTGGTGAAGAAATTGCCAGAGTCAGTCAAGCTGCAGGTATAATAATACTTAAGAATTTTTAGTAAGAAAATTTGTTGTAATTACACATACTACAAAATATGCATTAATTGTCTTCTGAAGAACCACATAGTGCAGGATTTCAGCTTAGACGTATATAGAAACTTAAAGGATTAAATTGAGTTTATATGTATGCAAAATGTTATCCTTATTTCTGTCATTCATTTCAGATGTGCAAACTTCTTCAGTATTTCTGTGATTGTGAACTGAGGCACCGTGTCGAGGCTATTGTGTCATTCTCTGATAGCTTTGTGTCAAAACTGCAGTACAACCAGAAGTTCCGTTACAATGAATTAATGCTTGCTCTCAACATGTCCGCTGCTGTTACTGCAAAGAAGACCAAAGAATTCCGCTCACCACCACAGGAACAGGTATGCTGTTAAAGATTCCCAACATTCTTGGTTCTATAGTTCCTGGAGGTATAGCAGTGTCTGGAAGCAGCATTTTCTAACCTTGTTCCTAAAGTCATTACGTACTCATAGTGCTTCAGCTGCTTAGATGTATTCATCAAGACATTGTTGATTATGTGACAAATTAATTTTTTGACCAGAAAAACAACCAAAATGTCCAATTTGACGACTGTGGTCATAATGTTTCTAATCATTCATGTAAACAATCTTTCAATATTACGAATTGAAAATCTTGATGAACACGATAGGACCTTTTCATGCTCCAGGTACTGTGGATTTGGTGGTAGATACTTGAGCAACTTAACTGCTTGGTTGTATAAACAAGATATATGAAAGTTGCTCTGGATAAGGGCATCTGCCAAATTCTTTAAATGAAAATGCTACAAGCAGCTGTCTTTTGCAGTGTGCCAATTTGAATAATCTGACAAAAAAAACCCAGAAAATTATTTACCTATACTTTCCTTGCTTGTTTGTTTTCGTTGGAACATTTCTCCAGTGACCAGTTTAAGAACCTCTCCTTGATATTTTACTTACAAATGAAGTTTGCCAATGTTTGAAAACCAATTAATGTGTAGAGTCTTATTTCTGCACACACACACAGAC
>JAQMYF010000023.1:26801694-26818850 GCA_030014195.1 Neosilurus mollespiculum | reverse complement strand
TGTGTGTGTGTGTGTGTGTGTGTGTGTGTGTGTGTGTGCTCACTTTGGATGGGTTTAATGCAGAGAAAATAAATTCCCCTGTGGGTGGATTAATACAGTATATCAAAATCAAAAATCAAATAAAATGAAGCTTATATGTGATGAAATAGACAGTCAAAATAAATAAATTAAAGAGTTTGTGACCATAAGAAATTAACTTAGTATTTCACTTTTGCCTGAATTTCAGGAACAGTGACATCTTGTTATTAAGCACAACCTATATTGCGCATATAATTCATGAATATAATCCCTGTACAGCTCTTTTACTATTGAAAGCAGCTGTATACAAATACATTTGCTAGAAATTCAACGTTTGCTAAAAACATCTGAATGCCAAAAAAAGGTCAACGTTTCTTCCAAATTCACTGATGTCAGTATCCATTTGGTTCTCATCCTATCATGAATGCAACCTCACTCTTATTTACCATATTAATTAAAATATTACCAGTTAATTTCCAGATTTGTTCAAATGGATTCATGCTAACCAAACATGCTAACCACTACACTACAATGCTGCCTGAATAAGATGCACTGATTTCCAAATCTTTACAAATAATATAGAATAACATCACGTCGAAGATTTTTAAAATGTTTTAGTCACAGACATACACAAAAATATTTCTTAACTACCACTGTTATAAAAAATAGCACTGTATGCTGTTTTCAGGTATTCCAGTGGAGGAGGAGGAAAAGGACCAGGACACATCCATTAAAGGCCGCCTGGTGGCTTTAGTTAAAAAGATTAAAGGACAGCCACACAAATCTGAAGAGAAACCAACAAAGGAAGCCATTCCTTGTAAGGACCATTTGCAGCAAAATGTTGTTTTTTTAATCACATATAAAATACTTGGGTTTTATTCTATGATGAAAAATAAAATGATAAATTATCTTTCACTCACTTATTCATTTGCCAGATTACTTAATCCTACTAGGGATGTATCAACTGATAGTGGGCAAAGGTGGGGTAGATCCAGGGCAACTCACTAGACGATCACAGGGCCAACAGCCAATTAGCCTAATCTGCATATTTTTGGACTGTGGGAGGGAATCGGAGTACACAGAGGGAACCCACACAAGCACATTGAGAACACACAAACTGCACACACCAATGTCCGAGTCCAGAACTCAAACCCAGAATCTTATCGCTGTGAGATGAACATGCTCACCACTACACCACCATGATCAATGATGAAGTTTTTGATTAATTTAAATCTGAATAAAACAATGTATTAAATTTGATTAAATGTTCATAATAGGATAAACACTCATCCATGTTTGATCATACACAACACAAAATCATCATCTACCATTTAGAGAAAGTGGCTTCAAGGAAGGAAGTAACAAAAATAACTTGATAAAAATGTCGGTGATGAAAGTGGAATAATTTGTCAATTGATTTGAAACTTATTATTTACACAAGTAATTTTTGTTACTTCTGAGCAAAAGTATCTGTCAAAACCATGGACTATGTGATTGTTTTTCTCACCTCTCGCCTCTCAGGTCAGTATGCGTGTAAGCTGTTTTTGTGAGAACTGTCTGACATTAAATTTTGTTTAGATTCAAAACCTGCTCATGCACTTGATATAACTGCACAGAACAGTAACAACAAGTGGAAAAGCATCCTCATAAGGGAACATTTCCGTTCCGTGTACACAAATGAGTCGCAAACATGGAGCTGTGACAGTGTGACCCTCCCTATGAGCTTATATCGGATCTGCACTTTTCCCACAGCCATGGAAGCAAAAAATACCTTTTTTTAATGGAGTTAGTGTTTGTATTATATTAAGATTATTAAATACGCAGTTTGCAGTTTGACTTGAGAAATTATACATACATTTCTATATTTTTCTGTTCTGACTGTGTAGTATTACGTCTTCACATACAGGCATCCAAATTCGTTATCTTAACCATTCAGGTATAAATTAGCTTTTATTTTTTTTATATATTATAATCTCTGCATTTTTCTACCACCTTCTATCCCTTAGGTCTTTCTGCATAATGCCTGACACTTATTGCTCCATAAAAAACTCAATAACCATGAAAGAAATTGTTGCTGGATAATAATGCCTGTCCCATCAGTGAATATCAAAATCTTTTCAGAGCCCCTCTCTAACCTGAAAAGCAGCTTATTTGTAGCTACTTGGAACAAATTACTATTATTATTATTATTATTATTATTATTGAGCCATTATATGGAGAATTTCACAGTATATCGTATAAAAAATTGGGGACAACTGATAATACAAATAACTCTTTCTTACTATACTCAAAATGGGGAGAGAAAAGAGGAAGCCCCTTCAAAATGTTCAACTTTTGTTTCTCTGCAGCCTGAAATAAAGACAGAAAAATATTTTTGCTGATGCGTTTACTTAATACAACTTGTAATCATTAAGTAAAAAATATTATAGCAACATTACAAAAACATAAATAAATAAAACAGAATTGCTGAAATGGTTGAAGGCTCACCCGCTCCATAAAAATACCTGTAAACTCAATTAGGTGTAAATTATCACCTTCTCCATTTTATACCACGCTAATTGTCATTAAGTGTAAATATTCTGACTGGTTCAGCATTAAAACAACTATTCCTAGATCATTCCAATGCTTGAAAGTGTAACAGATTCGAAGCCACTATGGGTGACAAAACACTGTTAAAAGATCTTCCAGGATAAAGTTATTAAAATGTCAGGAGATGGATACGACAACAAAACAATTAATGGCTTTATTGATTCCTGAAAGCACAATAAAGTCTATAATCAAGAAGTGGAAAGTGTAGAAGGGTACTATTATAACCTTACACATATCCAAACTGGATGGAATGGCCAGAAGGAAATGGTCAGAGAGGCTATACAGGAATGTTTGGCAAAGTGCTCATTGTGTGCAGGTGACAGCAATATAACCAATGCTCCACAAATGTGCTTTGTATAAAAGGGTTGTAAGAAAAAAAAACTAGATAAATAGATAAAACTTAATAAAATGATAATTAAAAAAACAAGTCTTGATTGAGCTTGCCAAAATGCACCTTGAAGATTCTGAGGCCAAATGGAAATACTGTGTTATTGTTAGATGAGACTAAAATCAAACTATTTAGCCTGAAACTATTTGGCCAAATCAGCTTACCATCCAGGGAACACCATACCTACAGTAAAGCATGAAGGTAGTGAAACCCTTGGGCAGTAAGGATGTAGTCGTAACATCATTGTTGAGATGTTTTCTGCAGGAGTCCCCTCTCTATGTCAGCAACAAGACGATCTGGCACTGGAACAAGGAATTGCGGGCCTTTTATCCTCCGACAGGGATGAGGAACAGGTGGAATAATCAGGGCAGAGCCTGTAATTAGAAAAACACACACGGGAGAGGAGAGAGCAGATCAAACAGACAGACATGACCTAAATTCTACGGCGGGACATCACATCTGTTAAGAAGATGCAAAGTTGGTAGATACGATCACAGAAGACTCACAGCGGTAATCAAATCAAATGACAGTGCCACAAATTACTGATACGGGAAAGGTGGGATCCTTTAATCATCCTAGTGATTCCTCTTTTTTCTCTTTTTTCCCTCTGAACTGCTGCTATTACTTTTTTTACTTGGCTGTTATAAGTCACATTGTGTAATTACAGGAGGGTGATTATTTTTTATGCCCACTGTTAAACTGACTTAATGTGCCTTTACAGTATCCAGAATTTACTGCCATTTGTATTGGAAAAGATTTTGTGGCTTTGTGTGACCCCTGCTACTTGACCTCTATTTTCAGATCACACCAGTTCACACACACACATGTTTTGTGGGTATCTCTCCATAAAACTTGTGTATATAGTTTATGCAGTGGTGGCACAGTGGCGTGGTGGTTAGCATGTCTGCCTCACAACTCGAAAGTCCTCAGGTTGATTCCCGGGTGTCTGTGTGGTGTTTGCATGTTCTCTCCGTGCTTGCATGGGTTTTCTCTGGATACACCAGTTTCCTTCCACAGTCCAAAGACATGCACATTAGGCTAATTGGCTCTTCCAAATGCCCCTATGTGTGAGTGTGAATGGTTGTGCGTGTGTTGGCCCTGCAATGACCCTGGTAAAATTAAGCAGTTTGGCAATTGAGTGAGATGAAACAAGAGGTGCAGCAGTTTAAAGATTTTTTTCCAGATGGCTGTGTGAGCTGCGTTAGCATTTTCTGGGTTTATTGCTATATTGTTTAAAGTTTACATATAATCTGTGTGAAAAAAGTGCCTAAGGTAAATTATTGATAAGTTCTCATAGTCGGGGTATTGTTTTGAAGTTTGAACTGCCCAAATTCGGAGAAGATTATGGTGAATAATGCAAAAATAAGCAAGCTCAAAGATGCTGACTTTTGATGGCGATCATTACTAAATGAATTGATCACATGCAATATGCAGTGGGGAAAAAATTCAACAGTCTACGTGGTCTGGTGAAGAAGCTGATTTTATCTGGAGCTTGAGGAGGGAAGTCACCTAGAGAAACCAATTCGACTAAGACATGGAATGTCTGGCAAGCATGTCTTTTTGCCAAATGGAGAACCTACTGTTCTACGAATGGTCTACAAACATTCTCTGATGTCGTCAAATATCCTTTAATCCCTCAATGTGGCAAATTGTTAAAGAGTACTTGTGGAATACATAATGAACAGTCTGCAAGCTCTGTGACATTTAGTGAACGTCTGTGCTTATGAGACCATCATGACACTTTATAAATGGGACTCATTTGGCAACCTGTCTGAGAACTACTGACACAGATGCCACATTCACCATAATGTCTCTGACTGTTTACAGGAGTTCCTTAGCTGTTATTACTAAAATATCACTTAAAAGTAAATAAAAAGTTATCAATCAATTGCCAATTAGTATCTTACTGACTGACAAGTACCTGGTGAATAAAAGTTGTTCAGTGAGATACTCAGCTTAGACTCACATGCTGCTATCCTACTCCTTCTTGGACGTGACTAAATCCAAGTGCAATATGTGATAGAGCAGTACAGTGGACCTCATTATACACCTTTTCCCCAATGCCTTGACCTCAGATGGGTGAACATACAAACCAGCCAGTGTCCATGTCTACAGGACAAGGGTACTAACAAATTGATGCAGATCTGTCCTCACACTTTGCAAAAGCAACAAAGTGAGAGAAAAGTTCCACGGCTCCAACATAACTCTCTTAACTTACCAACTGTTTCATGTTCTGCTTTTTACAAAGATGTGTGATTTGCAAAAGAGCAAAAAGACAAGCAGAAGAACAAATAATTTGAAACTTGCCACCTGAAAGAGTCATCCAAAGTCCATCATTTACCAACATAGGTGTTGGGCCCTGGATTGTCAGTTCTCAATGGAGGCATTGCAGAAAACAGGTTTTGGGCCATCCTCTTTGATTGCTTGGTAACCAGGGCTGTGCGTATTGCAGTGGTTGAATCTCTGTTAACCTTAAGCTATGTGAAAGCTAACCAACTTTATTGGTGCATGCAAAGAACTCAAAATCAAACATGGGAACAACGAGCTCACATCTGACCTTCAAAACAATGGCAGCACCTGGACCTTAAACCCTGCCCACGCTGGCATATGGGAGTGGATGATAGGCATTGTTCACAGGATACTGGATGATTTGCTGCTTAAAACAAATATCACTCACCTTTTTCATGAGGTCCTTGTCATGCTCATGTCCGAAGTAATGGCCATCATCAACACTAGACCTCTGCTTCCAGTATCATCTGACCTGCCTATGCCTACTGTCCTCACTCTGGCTGTGCTTATGTAAAGAAAGTTGAGGGCATTATGTCACATCCAGTGGATTGTAACATGAAGGATCTTTGCAACGAGCAGTGACATTCTTTAAATGCTGGCATCAGGAATATCTGGGGAGTGTCCAACAGCCTGGTAGAATATGGACAAACCAAAACTCAGTAAAGCAGAGGTTGTCCTTCTAAATATGGACAAGCCAAGAGAAGTGAATGACCTGTAGGTGTGGTTGTGGATGTCATTCCAAGTCAAGTCAAAAACATCTGGAAGGAAGACATAAAAATGATCAGACAGGGTTCTCAGAAAGGGAATTCAAGGTCAGTATTTGAAGTTGTGGTTCTCTTGAAAGACAAATAGTGTTAATATGTTTTACAACAGAGTAAAGTAGTGTGAAGAGTGTGTGGCTGGGGTGGACATGATCACTGAGGATCCGCTGGGCCTTCCTCCTACACCGCTGTGTGTAGAGGTCCTGGATGGCTGGCAGGTCAGTCCTGGTGATGCGTTGTGCCGATCTGACCACCCTCTGTGGAGCTTTGCAGTCCAGAGCATTACAGCTACCTTACCAGGTAGTGATGCAGCCAGACAGAATACTCTCGATGGTGCATTGGTAGAAATTGGTGAGTATTCTGGAGTCCATGCCAAACCTTCTCAGATGCCAAAGAAAGAAGAGCCGTTGTCTCAATGCTTTTGTGATCAGACCCACGTGATGTGACCAGCTCAGTTCCTCAGTGATGCTGATCCCCAGGAACCTGAAGCAACTGACTCTCTCCACCCCTGTCCCCTATATGTGGATAGGGGTGTGACCTCCACCCTGCAGTCTCCTTTATCCTAAGATGAGCTCCTTGGTCTTGCTGACATTGAGCAGCAGGTTGTTGTCCCCGCACCATGATGGTCAGGTCTCTCACCTCTGCTCTGTGAGTAGACTTATCTCCGTCTGAAATGCAGCCAATGAGGGTGGTGTTGTCTACTAATTTAATGACTGTGTTGGAGCTGTGTGTAGCCGTACAGACTGGGTGAAAAATGTGTACAGCAGGGGACTGAGCACACATCCCTGGAGGTGGAGGTCATCACACTGCCGGCCTGTAACACCTGTGGTCTGCCTGTCAGGAAGTTCAGAATTCAGTTGCATAAGGAGACACTGATGCGTAGATCCTTGCGTTGGTTCTCAAAGCGGACAGAGAAGGTCTTCAGCTCCTCAGGTAGAGAATCAGTCACCATGTACATTATGGTACATTACCAATGGCAGTTGAGGTGAGTAGACACAAAGGAAAAAGAACAACGTTTATGTTTTTTGTGATCTTGATATTGTTGAGAATAGATTTTATTTTGTATTTTTCTGCTGTATGTACTTTGATTTAAGAAAATGTTTCTTTTGATACGGTTCAACTGAAGAACTCTGACTTGTTTTGGTTGTCTGATTTGGTTATATTAAATTAGCTTTTTAAGGAGAAAACCTTTGCTTTGGTGACATTTATAGAAGATGCTTGGCAGCTGACACCAAAGGCTCTGTACCCAGACTATTTTTATTTGTCGTGCAGCCATCATGGTGTTTGTTTAGTGTCATATAAGTACATCTTTGCTAGGCAGCAGAAAGGTAAAAGGAACTTATATAAAATATTTAACCAATCAATTAACCAATCAACATATACTCATTTTACATACCTGGATATTTTTAAATTACGTCTGACATTTAACTCATAAAAATATGTACTGATAAATCTAACAAAAATAGGTTAATTTTAATCAATGTGTTTGTGACTACAGCCAATCTGAAGGAGTTAATCTCTCAGACCATGGTAAACTGGGCTCAGGAGAGCCACATCCAAGATCCAGAGCTGGTGCGTGCCATGTTCAGCCTACTGCGGCGACAATATGATAGTATCGGTGAGCTACTGTGTGCAATGCGCAAAAGCTACACCATCAGTGCTGCATCTGTACACGACACCATCCATCTGCTGGCCTCACTGGGACAGATCCGCTCACTGCTCAGTGTTCGTATGGGCAAAGAAGAAGAGCGGCTCATGATCGATGGGCTCAGGTATGATAGTACTTATAACTCCTTTTAACATAATATGTTTAAAATAATGAGACTGCTAATGGTTTCCTTCAAGTGATCCAGTTTCCTCCACCAGTCCAGAGACCTCTACATTAGGCTAATGGGATGTTCTTGAATATCCCTCTATGTGAATGTGAGTGTTTATGTGTGTGTGTGAGTTTTGGCCTCATGGTGTTCTGGCAAGCTGTTTGGGGTGTACTCAGCCTTTTCCCAGGGTTGTCTGGGATGGGCACTAGCCTCCCTGTGACCCTAATAAAGGGTAAAGCAGTTTAGCAAATGAATCGATATAATTTATGCACTGTATTAATCAAGCTAATTTCGCTACATAAATGAGATGAGATCAGATTTATAATGGTGATTATGATGGCTAAAGAGAATAATATATAGTGGCGTGTGGCACGGTGGTGTAGGTTAGCATGTCTGGCTAGGTTCTGGGTTCGAGTTCCATGCTCAACCAGGCTCTCCCCGTGCTTGTGTCAGTGTTCTCCAGTTTTCTACCATAGTCTAAAGACATGCAGTTCCAAATTGCTCCTAGGTGTGAGTGTGAATGGTTCTCTGTGTGTGTTGCCCTGCGATGGATTGGCGAGCTGTTTAGGGTGTACCTGACTTTTGCTCAGGGTTGGCTGAGATGAGCTCCAGCCTTACCTCATCTATATTAGAATAAATGAATACATAGTGGCAGTAACAATTAGATAGAGAGAGAATAATTAAATATCTGTCCTGAAGTAATAATGACCAGTGGAGGAATGGCAGAGAGGTGAACTTTGTGGAAAATGGCAAGTTTTTGGGTGCGAGCAGTTGTTCACTTACTTTAGCTGCTGCTGACAGGTTTCCCCTTTGGTTTGAATCCTACACACAGTTTATAAATTATTCATAAGAAAATTGGTGCGTATGTATATAGGAGCACACCAACTATGATAAATGGTTTATCTTGGAGGCAGTTGTAAGACATGTGCATTTATTTGCAAGTGTGACATGATTTATGACAAATATGAGGAGAATAGGAAGCATTTCACAGATAATTATAATTATAGGATCCAATAAACTCAAATATAAATGTAAGCTCAGTTTCAGTGCAGTTAGTCTAACGTCTTCTCATTTGTCTTGTATGTGTTTTAGTGACATAATGAACAATAAGGTTTTCTACCAGCACCCGAACCTGATGAGAGTACTGGGCATGCATGAGACAGTCATGGAGGTCATGGTGAATGTACTTGGGGGAGGAAAATCCCAGGTATGGAACAACGGTTGTGGTAAATTGCATGCATGTAGTGTGTGTGTGTTCAACTGCAGTGCAATGCATGCAATGCAACTAATTATATACTTAATTTATGTCTATAAACATCATTGTCATAATAATATTGGTTGATGGTAAATAATAGGTAATTCTTAGAAAGTAGCCCAATTAATGCATACAAGAAATGATGGCTATTAAATAAAATGTTGAATATATCTGCTATAATAATGTTTATTCAGGCCAGATCTAATAGATGACATACAATTCAGTATGTTCTTAGAGTGCTACAGTGATTCACCTACATAACTATCTCACAATTCTGTAATGTCGCCCCAGATTTGATTCACAAGGTTACTGTTTATTTTCTTTGGAGCTTTTATCCATGTTTGTGTGAGTTTCCTTTGGATTCTTCGTAGGTTTTCATGACATGTATTGGCTTAGATAAATTTTGTGTGGATGAGATTTTGCATGGTTCAGAGTATAAAGTATGTGCATTGTGTGAGATGGATTGCGAAAATTGTGAAAACGGTGAGCCTCTAAAAAAGTGGGGACAGGGCAATTTATGGCTAGTATTTAGGTAAAGCAATTAAACAATGTGATTTGAAATAGTTAATGTCACCAGATGACTATAATCATGATTTGGTACAAAAGCAGTCAGGACAAGTCTTCTTTTAGAAATAATCTTTCTAACAGAAAAAAAAATCCTTTAATGTTTGTTTAAAAGCCTTTAATAAATTCCTGGATCCAGATCATGATCTGAACATGCTCCAAAATGGTATGGGTTTTTGGAAGGCCTATATCCAATTGATAGATGAAAATGGTTTAAGTAATTTTTGCGAAATCCTGTTAACAGGATTTAGGTGTTAGGTGTGAGGAACAGGTGTTCCTCAAAGACAGATAGGAAGGGAATCAGTTATTTATCTTTTTATGGTGCAAAATATTATTAAAATTATTTAAAACGGGCAAGAACACAAACCTAAGCTGTAGAACCATGATCTCTGATCGCTCAAACAGAACTTCATCCATAATCATTATTCATATGTATATAATTACACTGAATCAGGATTACTTTTTCAAATGTCAAGCTCTAAACCAGGGTTACAGCTACAAATGTCAGTTATAATTTTACTGTGTGAAAAAGGAAGCCGTATGTTAACTGTTTCCACAAGCACCATCAAATTTTCTGTGCATGTAAGCATCTCTGATGGTCAATCACACAGTGTAAACGTTGTCAGATAGTTCAGTATTCTAGGTTTATTTTGGACCAAAGACAAACTGGTCAATCCAGACATGTCCAAACGCCATGGTCTTCTATGGTATGCCATTGTGCATTGTGCACTTCTGTGGTGGCAACATTAATGCATAAAAGTTCTTACGATTTTGACCCAACATCTTCTGCACATATTTCAATGGTATGGCTATAGAGGAAAAGGATAGGGGTGCTTGACCAGACTGTCTGCAGGTCTGACCTGATAAAGACCTGATAAAGATTACTCATGGCATCCTTAGCCGAGTCGCACGCCTGGAATTCCAGTTCTGGCAGTTAGCCATGCAGTTAGCTAGCTCTGTAGTGCTGGCAGCACCCACGTCCCACATGAGGGTGTCAGTAAGGGATTCTTGAGGACTGCCTTGGTTTCTGTCCCCGTAAAGAGTATGAGCTCACCAGCCATCAGGCTCTTGTGCCTGAAACAGGGGCCTGGTGAGCCCAAGTCTATGCCAAGCAATCTTGTATTTGACTCTTGGAAGGGTTTCTTATAGCACTTCATTCATGATATGGCTTTGCCAAGGGATGTAGAGAGCTGCATGAAGCTTTTGATTGTAGGAGCCATTGAGAGATCATTCTAAGGTGGAGGAAAGTGACCAGCATTTGCATCCATACAATAAGACAGGTTCAACTGTGGCAACAAAAGGCCTGCGCTTTTGACATTCCACTTCCAGACTTTGGTCATGTTGTTGAGAGCTTGCCAGGCCAGAGTCTTGAGGACTTTGATGTCCTGCTCATTGGAATTAATCTACGGCCCTAGATACGGTCCTCTACTACTGTGAGAACTTTCCCGTCCCGTGTAGTGAGAGGTTTTGTAGGTGTCACATTGTAAAACATTGCTTTGGTCTTTTTGCTATTTAAGGTGAGCCGATACATTTTGCACTCACTCTTTGCACTGATCACCTTAAAGGGGAATTAAACCCAGTTAAAAACTTATTAAATGTATATTTATAAACTTATAAAATATATATGCCCCCCTTTATGTAAACGAGCAGACGCCTGTCTAATATATGTAAATGTAATGTAATATTATGTACCTTATTTTATTCATTCACTGATTTATATCTGATTTGTTAGTTTATTATCTGTATACCATTGTTATTACTGTTATCTTGCTTTTTTTGGAACTGACATGTCTGTGTCCTATTTACAAGTGCCAGACAGACTACAAATGGCAACCTTTTCATACATGCTAATGCAAACTCTTAAATGCATTTAAGCAACTTCATAATGAAAATATACATTTTTTTATACCAGAAAAGTTTGGAACGTATTATTTTTTTTCCCTTTAAGATCTGTTTGTAGGAAGAAAAATAATACTTCAAATGCTTCATTAATTGGTGCCTTCAGTCTCTAAATGTGTGACAGGTGGTGTACTGGTTAGCATGTTCATCTCACAGCACAGAGTTCCTAGATTCCAAGTACTAGGTTGTGTGAGGGTGTTTTTTGTTAGGTTTGCCTGTTTTTCCTGTGCTTACGTGGGTTTCCTGTGGTACTCACATTTCCTTCCACTCGACATTCGGCTAGTTTGCTGCTAAAAATTAACCCTAAGGAGTGAATTGTTGTGTGCGTGTTGGCTCTGGGATGGTCTGGTAAACTGTCCAGTGTGCACCCCACCTCCGCCAACTGTTGGCTAAGCTAGACTCCAGCCTCCCGTGACCCTAATAGGATTAAATGATTTGAGAAATTAGCGAGTGAGTCTTTAAATTTTGTTAGAAGGAATGGCAACATTACAAAATGTTTTACTGTTGTAAGAATGAGCCGGTACTGTGGAGGTAAAGCAATATGAGAGCCAGGAAACCCTTAAACTTTGCTGTGATTGGGGGAGGGGATTTTTGCATTCATTTCTTTGCATTAAATTTAGTAATGAATGATGAGTGTTTGATTGGTACGTGTGATTGTTGCCACTAGGCATGTTTTGCTTATTTGGTAATTAGACAAATTAAAATTAAATATTCACCTTTTTTCCCACAGGAAATTGCTTTTCCCAAAATGGTGGCCAGTTGCTGCCGCTTCCTGTGCTATTTCTGTCGAATCAGCCGACAAAACCAGAAGGCTATGTTTGACCATTTGAGTTACCTGTTGGAGAACAGTAGTGTGGGCTTGGGTAAGTTCCTGAACATGAGGCTCTATACACAACAGTTCTGCTGTATCTGAATTGTTTTGTGTCTAACGAAGATATTATATTATGTGAAACATTAACAGTTACATTATTTCAGTTTATAATTAGCAGTCAGTGTTTGAACATTCTGAATATAAATGTAATATAAATATACTTCAGTATTCGTAAATCTTAATAAAGAGTTAGGGCCATGTTAAAGACAATAGAAGTTTACGTACCCTCATGAATGTGAATGTCATGGCAATAGGAAGCTTTCAGTAACTTGGGGGTAGCTATGGCCTAATGGTTAGAGAAGCAGGTCTGGGACCTAAAGGTATTTGTTTCGATTCCCAAACCAGAAAATGACTGGCGGTGAGGAGAGTGAGTGGCACCTTCCTTTCCTCCACCTTCATGGCTGAAATGCCCTTGAGCAAGGCACCTAACCCCCAAGCCCAACTAAGCCCACTGCTCCGAGTGAATGTGTGTGCTCACTGTTTACATTTATGTGCTCACTTTGGGTACATGTGGTAGCTTATTGACCAACGTACAGTACAATGGTAAAGTCCAGGGAGCTCAGTGCAGATCAGAGAAAGAGCGATCGTAGATTTACACAAGTCGGGGATGTCTTCTGGAGCCACTTTTGCAAGAACTGTAGATTCCAAGGTCATCAGATCAACGAATTAAACATAAGTACAAGTTATTGTCACTATTTCATTGTCTGGAAAAAAAACCCCAAACTGTCACCCTCAACTGAAAGGAACTTGTTTTGGTTAGTTTGGTTTAGTTAGCACAGCCTGGGAACCATCAAGGCATAGGCTTACCATGGACTAGAAACTGCTGGAACACCAGTGTCAGTGTCTTCAGTCAAGCAAGTTTTTATATCTTCATTGACAGAGGGACTACCATCCAGAAATGAAGCCCCAGGTGCAAAAATTGACAACTTGCTTGACTAAAGTTTGTAGCTGATTAAATTAACAAAAAAAGATTTGGCCATAATGACCACATTTATGGTTGGAGGAGTATTGAGGAGGTTAGGCATAAATCCCAAGAACATTATATCAACTGCTAACCATGGTTAAAGACTTTTTTGTTGCCAGTGGATGGCTTAATCAGGCATGTCATTTAGTTGCAGATCCACAAAAATTTTGGATTTGAGTACGGATGTTTAACCCTTGTGTAAAACGTATAAATTTGATAAAAAAAAATACTGGTGTAGGGGGTTAGGGGTGATATGATCAGAGTAGCCGGTTCTGTAAACCAAGTATGTGGCGCAAATGGGGATATGATGTCATATTGTGGTAAGTGAAGACAGGCAATTAGGAAAATATGGTAATATGATAGGAAAGATGAAAATTGAGCAAGAGCAGTCAATGAAGGGTGTAGGATAACATGGAGCTGATAATGCTGTATCAAGACAGTCCAAATCATGCACCAGAAGCAGGAAATGGGAACAATTGCCAGGGAGCATTACCACAAAATTGATGCTGCCGGTAAAGAAAGATGCATGTTGAGCGATGCGGAGAGGATATACAGTGATCGAGGTGGCATTGCCCTGTTAGACGATATCTCAAGGCCACGGAAGGAAATTATATGAGAGGTTGTCTAACCACGAGATGCCCAGAAACTTCTTCACCCACAATAATGAGGAAACAAGACACCAAGATGAAACATACGTCATCGGCATCGTGTGCCTGCAGCAGATCTTTTATTTCTGCTCCCTGGTTGTGAGTAATGATAATACTGACTTTCAGTTCCAGATCCTTTCCCCTGCTTTCTTCTTTGTGAGTTCTCTACATAGACGTCCAGCTGTTGGAAACGGGTTCTTGCTAACCTTGAATTTTGTGCATTTTAACCCTTAAAACTCACCAAAGTGCACCATATTATGGTCGAAAATCGAAATGTATCATGAAAGACTATCAAAAATATGTGAATATTTAACCCAACATTAGGTGTGCTGTATGTATAGGTTTGATTTTTGATGTATAATAGTAACCATGTTGATTTCAGAAAATCATCTTCTTCTGCTGCATCTGGGGTTGGGTCACAGGGGCAGCAGCCTAAGCAGTGGGGTCCAAACATCCCTCTCCCCAGCCACTTCCTCCAGCTCTTCCGGGGGGACACCGAGGCATTCCCAAATCAGCTGAGAGACATAGTCCATCCAGTTTGTTCTGGGCCGACCCCGGGGTCTCTTTCCAGTTGGACATGCCTAAAACACCACTCCAGGGAGGCGTTCGGGAGGCATTGTAATCAGATGCCCGAGCCACCTCAATTGGCTCCTCTCAGCGCGGATGAGCAGCGGTTCTACTCCGAGTTCCTCCCGGATGACACAACTTCTCACCCTATCTCAAAGGGAGAGCCCTGCCAGCCTGCAATGGAAGCTCATTTCAGTCACTTGTATTCACTATCTTTTTCTTTTGGTCACTACTCGAAGCTTGTGACCCTAGGTGAGGGTAGAAACTTAAATCGATTGATAAATTAAGAACTTTGCCTTCCAGCTCAGCTCCCTCTTCATCATGACGGACCGGTACAAGCTCCACTTTACAGCAGAGGCTGTACCGATCCGCGTGTGGATCTCCCGTTCCATCCTTCCCTCACTCGTGAACAAGACTCCAAGATACTTGAACTCCTCCACTTCAGACAGGACCTCATTCCAGACTCAGAGGCTGTGAATCGCTCCAGCGAGAGCTGAAGGTCCCGGCTTGATGAGGCCAAAAGGACAATGTCATCCACAAAAAGCAGAGACTAGATCCTATGGCCACTATACCAGAACCCCTTAATGCCTTGGCTGCACCTAAAAATTCTGTCCATAAATATTATGAACAGAATCAGTGACCAAGGACAGCCTTGGCAGAGTCCAACCCCCACTAGAAACGAATCCGACATGATGTTACCAATGTGGACCAAGCTCTGGCTCCCGCAATAGAGAGACTAAATGGCCCGTAGCAACAGGTCCGGTATACCATGTTCCCGGAGCACACCCGACAAGATAGTCAAAGGGACACAGTTGAAAGCCTTCTCCAAGTCCACAAAGCACATATGGACTGGTTGGGCAAACTCCTATGCCCTCTCCAGGATCCTGTAGCATGTGTAGAGCTGGTCGAGAGTGCTGCAGCCAGGACGAAATCCACATTGTTTTCTCCGAATCCGAGGTTCAACCATCGGCCGGATCCTTCTCTCCAGTACTCCTGAATAGACTTTCCTAGGTGGGCTGAGGAGTGTTAAAACATACGATAGTTAGAACACACCCTCTGATTCTCTTTTTTAATAAGGGGAACTACCACCTTGATTTGCCAGTCCAGAGTTACAGCCCCTGATCACCATGCAATGTTGGAGAGACGTGTCATCCAAGACAGTCCTACAGCATCCAGAGCACTGAGGTATTTAGGGCAGATATTGTCCACCCTGGAGCCAGGCCATCAAAGAGCTTTTTAACTACCTCAGCGACCTCCACCCCAGTGATGGGCAGACCACCCTCTGAACCTCCAGACTCTTCCACAGAGGGCATGTTGGTGGGATTGAGGAGTTCCTCTATGTATTCCTTCCACATCTTGACAACATCCTTAGTCAAGGTGAGCAGCTCCCCACTTCCACTGTAAACAGTGTTTGTGGAGTACTACTTCCCCTACCTGAGGTGTCAGGTGGTGGTCCAGAACCTTTTCAAGGCCAACCAATAGTCTTTTACCATGAAATCCGGAAAAAGACTGTCATATTTTAGAAAATCTGAAATATAATTAATACTTGTCCAACAAATGTATTCTTTTTTATTAAGTGATGTACTTATGTTACAGTGGTTGATAGTTTGTAAACCCTTTACTATTTTCTATATTTCTGCAAAAAAAATTAAAAAAAAAAAATCACTGGACTTTCACTTAAGTCCTAATAGAACAATAAAGGAACCCAATTAAACAAAGGAGACAAAAACATTACACATGGACATTTATTTGTTGAGGAGAATAATCTAACATTACATACCTGTGTGCAAAAGTATGTTAACCTTTGCTTTCAGACCAGTGGTCTTTTCCTTTTTCAAACATAAAATGCATCATTTAAATCCAAAAATTTTTATTTTGGTTGCATTCAACCAGACCATTATCCTGTAGCTTTCTAAGTTGTCCACATGATCTGATTAAACTGTAAACCAGCAGCAATGTTGCTTTTGTAAAGCAGTGACTGTCTCCTTGCAAACCTGCCTTTCATACTACTGTTGTTCACTCTACATTAACCAATGTGGGAGAAGCCTTCAGATGTTTAGAAGTTACCCTGAATTCCTTTGTGAACAACTGTTAAACACATTGCTCTTGGAGTGATCTTTGTTGGCTGACCACTTCTGGGAAGGGTGGTAGAGGTCTTGAATTTCTTCCATTTGTACACAATCTGTCTGATAGTTTTATGTCTCAAACTATTTGGGGATGGTTTTTAACCTGTTTTTTCAATTCAATTCAGTTTTGTTTGTATTATGCTTTTTACAGTTGACATTGTCACAAAGCAGTTTTACATAGTAAAATTAATTTAGGGAGGAATCGAAAAATTTTTCTACAACCCACTACACATCCCTAATGAGCAAGCCCACAGCGACAGTGGCAAGGAAAATCTTCCTCAGTTGACACGAGGAAGAAACCTTGAGGAACCAGGCTCAGGAGGGAACCCATCCTCATTTGGGTGAAGCCATAAAATACAAACCATATAAGAAAAATTTCATTACAGTCCAACATGTAGTCC
>JAQMYF010000023.1:26780455-26798070 GCA_030014195.1 Neosilurus mollespiculum | reverse complement strand
GTTCTTTTACATTCCTCTCACCACAGACAGTGAGAGACATGGCTGGCCTTTGATAACACAGTTAGCTGCACTGGGGGAGTTTCCATTTTTATCTTTTCATAATATTTTACTATAATACGTATGCAAAGGTGAGTACTATTATTTCATTTCTCTTAGGTCTACAGAAGATGAGGAGGAGGAAGAGGTGGTTCACATGGGAAATGCCATCATGTCCTTCTACTCAGCCCTCATCGATCTGCTGGGACGTTGTGCACCTGAAATGCATGTGTGTTACTTATATTTCCACTCAAAAGCACATGGGCAGTACATGTTATGAATATTTTATACAGGATAGTGTGATGCATTGTGCAAGCTACAAGTACACTACAACTACATGTCTTTAACCTCAAAATGATGTCCATTTTATATATTTGTATTTTCTTTAAGGGTGCTAGTATTTCTGGAGTTCAGTTTATATGATTATTGACATTTATTCACACAGTTAATCAATAAGGGCAAAGGAGAAGCTCTTCGAATCCGAGCCATCTTGCGCTCCTTGGTGCCCACTGAAGACCTTGTTGGCATCATCAGCATCCCACTCAGGATGTCTGTTGTTAATAAAGGTAGGAGTGAGATGATTGAACTTGTGAGATGATTGAAGTGTGAATTGGTCTCCATGACTCCTCAGTAAAATGACAGAACAGATAAAGAGGTGATAAAAATTACACCATCAGCGAAGGGGTCTCTCTAATGTTGTGTCCTTGACTCAGATGGTAGTGTGACAGAGCCCAACATGTCAGCCTATTTCTGCCCGGATCACAAGGCACCCATGGTTCTGTTTCTGGATCGAGTTTATGGCATAGAAGACCAAAGCTTCCTTCTGCATCTTTTGGAAGTTGGCTTCCTGCCTGACCTAAGAGCAGCTGCATCTCTGGACACAGTGAGCAGATGCCCCTTTATAACAATCTTAATCTGTTCATTCATTCAAATTAATTCATTTATTAGGCTTAATCCTAATTAGGGTCGCGGGGAGGTTGGCACCCCTCTCAGCTGACTCTAAACGATGGTGGGGTACACCCTGGACAGCTCGCCTGGCCATTGCAGGGCCAACAAACACACAACCATCCACACTCACTCTCACACCTAGGGGTGATTTGGAACAGCCAATTAGTCTACTGTGCATGTTTCCCTGTGGAATGAAACCTCAGTACCCAGAGGAAACCCACACAAGCACAGGGAGAATGTGTAAACGCCCGAGACCAGGAATCAAACCTAGGACCTTCTTGCTGTGAGGCAGACTTGCTAACCACAGCACCAATGTGCTGCCCCTGACTGATTATAAATAGCAAAATTAGAAAATTCAGTGCTTACATTAATGCATAAATCAGTCTTAGTGAACATAAACGGTTTCATAATGATGACCTAAATATTTGGAATGACTTATTGACACACTTGTAGCAGATTACAGTAGTTGTTATTTATTTATTTATTTATTTTAGTTTTCGGTTATTTATTTTATAACGAAAAAATAACACATACAGTAGTTTTCTTTCAGTCAAACTAAACTGTGAAGGAATGTTTAATATTTATACCTATGGATTTTACCTTGTAGAAGTTTCTTATGCATATAGAAAGCTAAAGAGAGAAGCCATCTGTCCTTTATACTCCGAAGGCCGAGTATATCCTGAACAGCTTGCCAGCTCATCACAGGACCAGAAAATTAAAATATTAAAAAATTACATTTTTTCTCATTTCTTTCTCATCAACATATATAAAATCATCTACTGTCTGATCTTGAAAGTGGGCAGTACGGTGGTTTGTGGTAGCACATCTCTCTCACACTGGGAAGATCCTGGGTTTAAGTGCCGGGATCAACAGGGGCATTTCTGTATGGAGTTTGCATGTTCTCCCCGTGCTTGCTTGGGTAACCTCCAGGTACGCCGGTTTCCTCCCGGATTCGCCTTAGGTATGAGTGTGAATATTGAGTGTGTTGGTCCTGCATGGACTGGTGTGTTGTTCAGGGCATACCCTGCCATCACCCAGATTTGGCAGAGAATGGGCTATTGCTTACATTTTGCAAGGAAGTCTTCAAACCGTCTTAGTTCATTTCTACATGTATATAGAAAAATGTATTAGTTCTGGCAGGGAAACATTTTTGTTTTTATTCCTCTGTAGGAAGCACTAAGGACCACAGAAACAGCACTGGCCATGAACCGTTATATTGGATCTACAATGTTGCCCCTGCTAACTCGCTGTGCCCCTCATTTTGCTGGTACAGAGCACCATGTGACACTCATTGACTCCACACTTCACACCATCTACCAGCTGAGTAAGGGCTCCTCACTCACTAAAGCCCAGAGAGATGCTATAGAGGAATGCCTACTGGCTATATGCAGGTAAGTCTTTTATGGTTTACACACTAGAGACACCTGGGGCATTTTCTTTATTTTTGTTATAATTTAATGTAACTGTCAAAAGATGACACACTATAGTTTAACATGAAGTCTAGTTGGTTATCTAATAACTGTAATGGGAATTATAGAAATCATTTCAGTAAAAGAGTTTTAATGAGGGGGTTGTTATGTATGCTCATAACAGTGTAATTGTTAAAGAAGACAGTTTATTAGTGCATGACTGACTATGACACCATAACTAAAAAGAGAAAACCAAGAGGAAAACAGACATTAGGGCACCCTGAGAAATGATGCAATCAACCACTCCACTGTCATGCTATCCCTATAACCTGGATGAAAACTGATGCAATTTTACTACTAAGCTCGGCTAATTAGAGAACAGAGCTTTTTGACGACATTTGAATTTGTTTTGATAGATGAAGAGCCTGGGGCAACCTTTGATGTCTGTGATACACAGTAATATTGGGTTATTTGGTATCATTCCTGCAGGTATTTGAGGCCCTCTATGCTTCAACAGCTTCTGCGCCGCTTGGTGTTTGACGTGCCTTTACTGTCTGAGTACTGCAAGATGCCTCTTAAGGTAAAGACTGGTCATTATTTATGCATGCATACAGAAGCTTTAATACGTTGGTGTCTCCTTTGCTATAGTGTTGTTTTTTGATCCAGCATCTCCTGCAAACAGCATTTCTTAGACTTGTATTACTTATTTCATTATATATTATGCATGTCACAGTTTATTTAAAGTCATTGACTTGTCTTTCTGGCATGCATAATCTAAAAAGGGAGCTTTTTTTCAGTTATTTTCCAAATTACAATCACTCAGTAATTAAAAAGGCATTTCACTGTAATTTACTGATACTTTATTCTGTAACCTTCAAGCAGGCCACACATGGGGGTAGTTCTGACAGTGGTTCAGTGTGGTTCCAAACTGTGTTGAACCACAGTGACATCATCCTGATAGCACAATGGTGTTCGCCATCAACCGGCACTGACCACCATAAACTGCAAGATCTTTCAAACTGATAAAAATTTCGTGGTCTTTCTCAAAATCATGCATCACCACCTAACTGCCTTGTAGCTGCCGTGTTCTCACAATTCGCAACCCATTCTGGACTGAGATTAATACAACCTCATTGCATCCTATACACATCATGTTTTCACCTACTTCTCACTATCATTTGCCTCACTGCCGTCGTGGTAAACTGCATTGAACTGCCATCAAACCCACCCTGCCTGAGATTCTTTAGTCACCATATTTTGATGGCTCAGCATGGCTTGGAACTGCACTGAAGTGCCTCAGAACTTCCCCTGTGTGAGGCGTGCTTAAGACAGAAGGAAGAACATGATAGAGATATGGTTAAACGGCATACATGTTGTGTGATTTTTGGTAACAAATGGGTTGGTTTTGGTACTTTAGAAACTGCTGACTGGGATTTAGTATTTGGAATTTAGAATGGTGCAAAAAATCTGATCTGCAGGTTAAAAGACCTTGGTGATGAGAGGAGATGATGTTTTGTGTTGTGGTTGTTGGATGTTTTTCTTCTATTTTCTTATATCTTTCGTCCTTTTGTACAAAAATAGTCAGCACTGTGTTCATACTCTGGAATTTGTCCACAGCTGTTGACCAACCATTATGAGCAGAACTGGAAGTATTACTGCCTGCCTTCTGGTTGGGGCAGCTATGGCATGGCTTCCGAGGAAGAATTACTCCTCACTAAGAAGATCTTTTGGGGCATCTTTGATTCACTTTCTCAAAAAGTAAGACTCACTTATTCATCCTATTTTAGTATGTTTGACTCATAATTTCCTCAGAGTCATAGTTTATTGTAGATATATTTTGCATTAATAGTCAAATCTCATCAAAGCTCCAAATGGTAAAACCTTATTTGTACTGTTATATTACTTACTATTATATATTATATTATTATTATTATTATTATTATTATTATTATTATTATTGTTATTATTATTATTATTATTATTATTACTACTACTACTACTAATAATAATACTAATAACAATAATAACAACAACAATAATAATAATAATAATGATAATAATAATAATAATAATAATAATAATTCAAACAGACAGACACATCTGTGCAAATAAACCTGACATTGTAATTAAAGATAGGAAAGAAAAAAAATTTTATTAATAGATATTGTAGTACCATCTGACAGCAATGTCTCAACTAAAACAAGAGAGAAAATAAGACAATATAAAGACCTGGAACTGGAAACAACAAGAATTTGGGCATTAAAAACAGACATTGTACCAGTAGTGGTAGGAGCTCTGGGAGTAATACAAAAGGGCTCAAAAGATACCTGGAAACATCAAGCAGGAAGAATTACAGAAGATCGCCCTATAATACATATATGCCTGGGATCTGCCTATATAATACGTAAAATATTCTCCATCCCTTAAATTTAATGTATTCCTAAGCCTATGGGTTGGGATCAAGTGCATTCAGTACTAAGACTATAAGCAAAGAGAATAATAATAATAATAATAATAATAATAATAATAGATGGGCCACACTGTGACAAAGTGGTAAGCATGTTTGTCTCACAGCGAGGAAGTTCTGGGTTTGAGCCCAGTGCCTGGTGATTGTATTTTATGTGGAGTTTGCATATTTTCCCCATACTTGTGTGAGTTTCCTCTGGGTGCTCCAGTTTCCTCCCATAGTAAAAACATTCACATGACATTTACAAAACTAGTCTAGATATTCTTGTTTGCCCCTAGGTTTGAAAGTGAGTTCAATTGGTTGTGTGTGTGTCGAACTGCAGTGGTCTGGTGAGCTGTTCAAGGTGTACCCCACCTTTGTGATGAACCAGCACCTTATTCAGGGTGTATTCCTATTGAACATCCAGTATTCCTTGGATGCATGCTGAAACATATGCAATCATGCTTAAATGAACGAATAAGCATGTGTTGGAATTTCTATACAAATTAAATTCTGTGTGTGTGTGTGTGTGTGTGTGTGTGTGTGTGTGCACTTTAGAAGTATGAGCAGGAGCTGTTTAAGATGGCCATGCCTTGTCTGAGTGCTATAGCTGGAGCTTTGCCTCCGGATTATGTCGATGCTTCTCTCAGCACCACACTGGAGAAGCCAGTCTTTGTGGATACCCAGGGCAACTTTGACCCCAGACCCATCATCACAGCAAAGTAAGCAACAGTATGCGAAGAATGTGTTTGTGTGTGTGCGCACGTGCTTATGTGCAAATATGCATGATTGTGCGTGTATGTGTGGGGATAGGTGCTTGGGTGTTAATCCATGTTAGTGATTGAAAGGCATGTATACTATTAAAAATGATGATTTATTGAAATCAGTTTCACTGGTCCTTCAGTGACAGATGGGAAAATAAATTTAAGTGTGATAGATTTCTTCTCAGAAAATGCTTGAATAAAGTTGAATAAATGCTTGAACATTATTACTATGAATACACAGGTGGGAACAAGGCAGATAAATTATTTATGTATCCAGTAAGCAACATTCATCTGTTTCCCAGCTTCAGCAGTTTTAATATGGTTGAGTGTAAATGTTGCAATATTCATATCAGAAACGATATAATAATATTATCAGTCTGTTAATAAAGATTTTGTTCAATCATATTTCCTGTAGCATTTCCCTCCCGGAGAAGCTGGAATATGTCACTGACAAATATGCTGAACATTCTCATGAAAAATGGTGTGCTGAAAAGGTAGGATTATGGTCTCCTTCTGTTCTCACCACAGGGCTTTGATTGTTCTGAAATCAGGCATGAAATACACCATCTTTATCTTCTTCAGTGATGACAGTTCAGTGTCACGCAGAAGGCTGTAATCAGTGATTAAACTGTAAAACATGATGTACAGGGACGCTGAAGGACAGTTAATATAGATGAAGGAGACTGAGGGAAGCTTCTCAGGGAGACTGAAGTAGTCCTAATATTCTTTCCACAAGGGATCATCATAAGGGTCGTAGTGACCTCCAACCTCCTCGATCAAGGGTGAGAGACCAGCACTTGCTTGGTGATAGTAGCACGCCAGCAACCTGCTTAAGCCAGGCAAGCTGAGAGCGACCAAGAGGCCGTGTCCATGTGGCAGGTCGATGTCCTTAATGAAACAGGATGGCTGCTTTAAGGGTGAGACAACAGGCACAGGAACATGTCGAATGTGCCCCAAAAGGGAATGTCATCCTCTTGCAATCTCTTTGAGAATCCTGACAATCCCAGTGTGCTGCTGGATGGTTGCATTTGAGATGAAGTCAAAGCAGTGGATGCCTAGAACACTTATTAATTATAAACCTAAGCTTTACTGATTTCACAGTAATCAAAGCTGGCCTGGGATTCTACAGGTAATGTGAGTTCTGTGTAGCATCTCCTTACTGCAAAGACCCGAGGAGTCAAGAGTGCACCCAAGGTAGCAGAAGGACTCAACTGGTACAACAACATCAGAACCCAGGGAAATCGGGACAAGTACTGGACCGCATGAAGACTAAATCTTGGTCTCTGTCCATGAGGGCTTGAGGCCAATATAACCAGCCATCTATTGAAAGGTTGCAAGCGAATCGCAACACTTGGATGAATCTTTAGTAATTTTTAGTCGTCCTTAGTAGACCTAGCACTCGTACAATGAAGAATGCAACCACAAAGTTGTAGCGAAGCTTTAGAAGGACTGGAGGTCATCATATACATTTTAAGTACTAGCTGCAGTGTGTTATTTTGAATGCAGTTCCTGTAATTTGAAATTGTATACATTTTTGCTCATTTAAATGAACTTTAATAAATTAGTTTTTTAGGCATTATTTTCCAGACTGTATATATTCTTAATATAGCATACAATAAGTGTTTTTAGGGATTTGATATTTTTTCAAGCATTAGATATATACCTGAAATGAGTGGTAAAACATTTAAAAAATTTTCACAACTCTAGTTTCCATTAGGTCTTCTGACCTTTTAAATGATATCTGGGACAGAAACAGAGTATTAACCTGACTCTTCAAATTGTGGTGTATATAGAAATAATAATGATGGGTTTCCCTTTTGAGCCTGGTTCCTCTCAAGGTTTCTTCCTTGTGTCAACTGAGGGAGTTTTTCCTTGCCACTGTTGCTGCGGGCTTGCTCATTAGGAATGTGTAGGGGTTGTAGAAAAATGTTTAAATTCCTTTTACTATGTAAAGTTGCTTTGCGACGATGTCAACTGTAAAAAGGGCTATACAAATAAAACTGAATTGAATTGAATTACATACTGTTTGGCTTTTGGCTACCAGAAGCCCTTCAGTTAGTCATCCATAACAATTCATATCCATTTCAGGTTGTTTTGGGCTGGAAGTATGGAGATAGTGTTGACGAGAAAGCAAAAACACACCCCATGCTGAGGTCCTACAAATCACTCACAGAGAAGGTAGAGTGTAAAAGTGCATTGCCATGGAAGCTACCATGCTGTGTGTTTCCACTGATTTATGTGTATGTGTTATCCATATCTCAGGAGAAGGAGGTTTACCGCTTCCCAGTGAAGGAATCTTTGAAGAGTATGCTAGCGATGGGCTGGAGCATTGAGAGGACCAAAGAGGGAGAGGCCATGTTTCAGCAAAGAGAGAATGCGAAGATGCGTAAAATTTCCCAAGCATCTCAGGTAAATGTTTCATCTTCATGATTAGCATGCCTTTTATCATATAGTGTTGTAACTTTCCTTGTGAGCACAGATTACAGTTCACATGTATCAACTTGTCTAACAGGGGGAAAAAAATCTTACATGCAACTTATTTGCATCAGTTACTTAAAATTGTTTAAGAGCATTCGAGCACAAGCATGCGTGGCGATCTCTCAAACTTTCACTCGAATGCGTAGTAAGCCACGTTCTGCATGAATGTAACATAACCTTTTTAAATAAGATTGATTTGTAATAAATAACTGACATCTTTATAAACATACTGGGCATAAACCAATTGATAAGTAAAGTTTTTACGATATATAATGAGACAACTGAATTATGAAACTTCTCATGTTCTCTATAAACACAGATGGCCTTGCAATTCATGGAGTAACGTGGTAGGCATTGCAGGTATTTCAAAATGTGGATCTCTGTATTGTAAGCACAGAATTTACAGATGAAATGCTATCCCTGTTTTGAAAATTCCTTCATTATTGCACTGAATTACCACTAGACTTGTTAAGTCTGATTTCTTTTCCAGAGTAGAGGAGAAGTTTCAAGAGTCTAGTAAGATGAAGCCAAATTGCACTGATGCAGAACATGACATTTACGGCATCTGAGTGAAAGTTCAATAGCGCACTGAATTACATAGACATGGAAGATGACTTAGATATATTTGTAAAAAAACTGAAACCCAAACAATAGAGGCTCATGCACCATCGCTTAGACTTGCACAGAATAAAAAACACCCAATTAAATTTTTCTGATGGCTAACAAACCTCCCACAATTCAAAAAACATGTACATCAGGCTAATTTCAAATTGCCCCTTGGTGTGGATGTGAGTGTGAATGATTATGTGTGTTGCCCTGCAATGGTCTGGTGAGCTGTTCAGGGTGTACCCTGCCTTTGTCCAGTGTTGGCCGAGATGGGCTCATAGCCCTCCCCATAGCCCGAATGGGATTGAGCTGATGAGCACTGTCCAGAGCTAAAGTTGATTCATTCGTTAAAGGAGCCAGCTACTCTTCTTACTCTAGCCTCAGACACCTATCTATCGGGAGCTCCGCTTTGAGGCAGTGTCTAAATCTATATACTTGGTTGTTATACAAGATGCCAGAATGTTAACATTTAACATGCAGTAAAGAAGGTGCTGGAAAAAGTGCATGTGAATGTTTCTTTGTGAGAGATCGGATTGGGATTCAATTGGACTGAACCAAAAGGTGGGACTCTGTCATTGGCCAAAAAAGCCAAAAAAATCCCACAGCCTTTAATTCTCCCAGAGTTTATGTGATATCTTGTTGTCATGCTTGTTCTGGTTTGTGTGTTATATGGTTACAGGGTAGTGGTTTTCACCCAAGTCCAGTAGATATGAGCAATGTGCTGTTGTCTCGAGAACTGCAGGTAACTATGAATAACTGAACTGTATAAATGTCATTGGTGTTATTATTATTATCGTTATTATCGCCACCACTATCACTGTTATCTTAATTATTATCAATATCTAAATTACTATCATTATCAACATTATTTATTTATTTTATTTTTTAATTGTTATTTTATTTAATCTTTTTTTCTTCCCTTTCCTTCTTAGCCATTCTAAGGAATGTATGAGTGTAAATGCATCATTTTCTTTTACTTTTTCTCAGTTATTTACTTACCTACTTCCTTTTTGTTTAGTTCTTTTATTTTTTGCTTTGTCTTATGTTATTTCGTCCCAACACCTTTTGTTTGTTTTTTTATTCATTCATTCATCTTCTTCCGCTTGTTCCGGGTCGGGTCAGACATCCCTTCCGGGTCGGGTCCAGACATCCCTCTTCCCAGCCACTTCCTCCAGCTCTTCCGGGGGGACACCAAGGTGCGCCCAGATCAGCCGAGAAACATAGTCCCTCCAGCGTATTCTGGTTCGACCTCGGGGTCTCTTCCTGGTTGGGCATGCCCGAAACACCACACCAGGTAGGTGTTCGGGAGGCATTCTAATCAAATGCCTGAGCCACCTCAAGTGGCTCCTCTCAACGCAGAGGAGCAGCGGTTCTACTCTGAGCTCCTCCCGGATGACACAACTTCTCACCCCATCTCTAAGGAAGAGCCCTGCCACCCTGCAAATGAAGCTCATTTCGGCCACTTGTATTCGCGATCTTGTTTTTTCGGTCACTATTCAATCACCAAAGCTTGTGACCCTAGGTGAGAGTAGAAACATAAATCGATTGGTAAATTAAGAACTTTGCTTTCCAGCTCAGCTCCCTCTTCACCACGATGGACCAGTACAAGCTCCACTTTACAGCAGAGGCTGCACCTCATGCCGGTCAATCTCCTGCTCCATCCTTCCTTCACTTGTGAACAAGACCCCGAGATACTTGAACCCCTCCACTTGGGCCAGGACCTCATTCCTGACCCGGAGGGTGCATTCCACCCTTTTCCAGCTGAGAATCATTGCCTTGGACTTGGAGGTGCTGATTCTCATCCCGGTCGTTTTACACTCAGCAGCAAATTGCTCCAGCGAGAGCTGGAGGTCCCGGCTCGATGAAGCCAAAAGGACAATGTCATCCGCAAAAAGCAGACACAAGATCCTAATGCCACCAAACCAGAACCCCTCAACGCCTCGGCTGCGCCTAGAAATTCTATCCATAAAAATTATGAACAGAACCAGTGACAAAGGGCAGCCTTGGCGGAGTCTAACCCCCCTGGAAACAAATTCGACATGTTGTTAACAATGCAGACCAAGCTCTGGCTCTGGCAATACAGAGACCAAATGGCTCGTAGCAACGGGTCCGTTATACCACATTCCTGAAGCACACCCCACAAGATAGACCGATGGACACGGTTGAAAGCCTTCTCCGAGTCCACAAAACACATGTGGACAGGTTGGGCAAACTTCCATGCCCCCTCCAGGATCCTGTAGAGTGTGTAGAGCTGGTCAAAAGTGCTGCGGCCAGGACGAAATCCACATTGTTTTCCCTGAATCTGAGGTTCAACCATCGGCCGGATCCTCCTCTCCAGTACTCCTGAATAAACTTTCCCGGGTAGGCTGAGGAGTGTTATTCCATGATAATTGGAACACACTCTCTGGTCCCCTTTTTTTGAAAAGGAAAACTACTACCCTGGTTTGCCAATCCAGAGGTACGCCCCCCGATGACCACACGATGTTGTATAGACGTATCAACCAAGACAGTCCTACAACATCCAGAGCCTTGAGGTATTCAGGGTGGATCTCATACACCTCTAGAGCTTGGCCACCAAAGAGTTTTTAACTACCTCAGTGACCTCAGCCCCAGTGATGGGCAGACCCCCCTTTGAACCCCCAGGCTCTTCCTCTTCCACAGAGGGCATGTTGGTGGGATTGAGGAGGTCCTCGAAGTATTCCTTCCACCTCTTGACAACATCCCCAGTTGAGGTGAGCAGCTCCCCACCACCACTGTAGACAGTGTTTGTGGAGTACTGCTTCCCCCTCCTGAGGCGTCGGATGGTAGTCCAGAACCTTTTCGAAGCCAACTGATAGTCCATACCTGAGATTTTTCATCAGCGACAGCCCGGGCTGCAGCACATTTGGCCTGTTGGTACCCGTCCGCTGCCTCAGGAGTCGCACAGGCCAAAAGGACCTGTTAGGTGCCCTTCTTCAGCTTGACAACCCCCTTCACCACAGGTGTCCACCACCTGGTTTGGGGTTGGAAATGGAGACATGGAACATGGCCCATTTGGACTCTAAGTCCCCGTCCTCCATTGGGATGTGGTTGTAGCTCTAGTTTATTTTTTAGTTCATCTTTTTGTGAATACAATTTCACAAAAAAAAGAATAACTGAGCTGTTTATATGGGCTTTATTCACATTCACAGTAGATGCCCCCATCCAGAGTGACTGACATTACATATAATTCTAGCACTTTAAGACTGTGAGCGACTAATGTGCCACTGCCTGTATAATATACAGTTGTGTCCAGTGAAGATTATACACCACCAATTTTATCTAAGAGGGCCCCTAATAAAAAGAGGTAAAGAATTACTTTTCTATAATTTTTTGGTGAAAATGTATTGAACAATGCTATTGTAGGCAAGGAGAACCAAAAAAAAAAATTATTCCGACAAGTATATTGCGGTAAAAGTATGGTTAATAAACAAAAACTCTGAAGCGCTTAATCCTAATTAGGGTTGGCACCCATCTCAGCCGACTCTGGGCGAGGGCAGAGTACACCCTGGACAGCTCGCCAGGCCATCACAAGGCAGAAACACGTTGACGGCTATGCAGCCTACTCTTGACGAAAATCAGCAATGGTTCTTTTATAAGCTACTCACCACAGACAGTGAGAGACATGGCCGGCCTTTGATAACCCAGTTAGCTGCACTGGGGGACCAATTTTTCAGAAAAATTAAATATGTGTCACAGTTATTTTTGCAAAATATATTTATTGATTTTATTTCAATAAAGAAAGAAAGCAAAAACAAGAACAACAACAATAAAAAACAGAAAAAACCCACAGTTTCTCATCTTAAGAAAGGTAAAATAGTGTATGAAGACGTTACATTCAGCATCAATTGCATTAACAAATTTCCATTACAGGTCTGCTAACAGGAACAAACAAAAACTCAGCATACTCAAGAAAACGTTTCCACATTTGGTTTAATACATCGATCTTATAATGTGCCAAACATGTCAGGATGTCAAGCGGGATATGATCCACTATCAACTTATACCTGCCAGATACTGTGGGGACTTTGTGGGAGATCCAGTGGAGTAAAATATTTTTCCGAGCACAGAGGGTCAGGAGATTATACAGTTTCTTATTTGTAATGTCCTTACTTGGTAGACCAAGGAGGAGAGACACCGGGTCAAGATCAAGTTTAACTTTCAGAATATTTTCCATTTCATAGAGGACAGACTCCCAGTATTTCGGTATTTTGGGGCAAGACCAGAGACAATGCGTGAGGCTGCCCTCATATATTTTTTATTTAGGACACATTGGCGAGGAGTCAGTTAAATTTGGACACCCGCGTTGGGGCAAACTTGAGTTGGACTCTGTGTAGTATTTTTATTTGTAAAGCCCATGAACAGTTACAAACTGTTATTTCTTTGAAAGCGTTCCAAATCATACCACACATATCTTCTGTGATCTCTACACCCAGTTCGCCCCCCCCAGGTCTGTGCCAGTGTACGTACAGCAGTCTCGCCTTGCCTTTTCAAAGTCTTGTAACACCTGCTAATTGACACATCCCCTGGAGTACATACTGGAAACGGCAGTGTCAGTGAGTAAAGATGTTTCTTTCTTAATAAAGTTTCTTATCTGAAAAAAATGATAAAGATTATTCCTACCTATTTGATAGTTCTGCATAATATGATTAAATGGCATAAGGAGTCCCTCCCAAAAAAGTCAACCAAATGTAGATATACCCTTAGATGTCCAGTCTTTAAAACCTGGATCCAGTAAATCCAGAAAGTCTGGTTTGTTTATAATTGGAGTAAAAGTGGAAGTTTTCCCAGCTCTCCCCTCCATGTATCACACCGTCCTCCAAGCCCTGACTGCATTAATTATTACTGGGTTACTAGAACATTTTAAAACTGTTTTTCTGTCTTTTAGAAATAGCAGGTTTAGTAGAGGGCATTTATATTGTGATGCCTCTATATCAGTCCTGTCTGTGCACACCCAGTCTTTCCCATAGAGCATCAGAGAACCCAGCTTCTTGAGATCTGGGAGGTCCAAACCACCCATATCACTGGGGAGCTGTTATGTTGACATCTTTATTAGCGCTAATTTTTTACCCCAAATTAAGGAGCTGAACCAGCCCCTTATTTTTTGGAGCAGCTTACAGGTGAACAGGGCAGGAATCCTTATTAGGTGAAGCAAACGGGGAAGAAAGTTAATTTTAAGAAGTGAGATTCTGCCCAGCCATGATACAGGGAGGCAGTTCCAGCGTTTGAGGTCCTGTTTTATCTTATCAAGTAATGGATCAAAGTTGGCCTTAAACATTTGTTCAAAGCAAGGTGTAATAAATATCCCCAGATATACAAATCCAGCTGTTGACCACTTAAAGGGGGAATTGGGAATCTGGTGCAAATTTCCCAAAGGCATAACCTCAGATTTTAAGATACTGATTTTATAGCCAAAGAATATACCAAAATGATTAATAATTGTGATGACCTGGTGTATTGAAACAGTTGGGTTGAATAGAAACAGCAGCACATCATCAGCATACAGTTAAATTTTATGAGTCTTCTGCTCAGCACTGATCTCAATTCCTGTAGGGTCGCATCGGATTACCTCAGCCAATGGCTCGATCGCCAACGTGAATAACAATGGCGAGAGGGGGCAGCCCTGACGGCACCCTCTCCCAACCCCAAAATTGTCAGATCTATCAGTCTATTTGTGATAACAGATGCCAAGGGAGAGAACTTTAACCCAATTAATAAAGTGTCGTAAATTTTATTTATTTATTTTTTCAAACCATATGGAATGGTTTAGTGAGTGAAGAAATTAAAAAATATGTAAACTCTATGCCTGAAAGATTAAATGCTGTAATCAAAGTAAAGGGTGGCCACAATAAATATTGACTTTTTTTTTTCTCAAAAAAGAGACTGTTGTTTTTGTTACTATATGTTGTTGTTTGTTTACTTATTCTCATCAATATGATCCAATATTACATGAAATAAATACTTGAATAGTACTTGGTTTCTGACTTATCTTCATTTTGTTAAGTGTATAATTATCACTGCATCACTATATTTTTTATTCCTTCACTCGCTAAACCATTCCATATGGTTTGAAGTTCATTCATGCGATGCAAAAGTCAAAAAAATACAATTTCTGACACCTTTACATTTTTCTGAAAAATTGGTATGTTTAGTGTTTTTGTTTATTAGCCATACTTTTACCTCAATATATCGGTCGGAATTTTTTTTTTTTTTTTGGTTCTCATTGCCTACAATAGCAATGTTCATTACATTTTCACCAACTTTTTATTAGGAGCCCTTTTTCAAAAAAGTGGTGGTGTATACTTTTCACTGCACTCTACTATGCACTGTAAACACTGCAATATATACATTCTCATAGTACGTTCACATAGTGACCTTTTTTTCCCTCAATGCGTTTCCAGGCTATGGTTGAAGTATTAGCTGAAAACTACCACAATATTTGGGCTAAAAAGAAGAAGAATGATCTAGGAGTGAAAGGTGATGACATTTTCATCCACACATAAAAAGTACAGTTTAAAAGTCATACAGTATTCATTTAATCACCTCTAAGGGAATTAAATAAATAAATTCACCTTTAAGTATTTATGTGGTTAGATTTATGTATGTTCCTGTAAATTTAGGTGGAACACATTCCTTACTGGTGCCGTACGATACACTTACAGCCAAAGAGAAAGCCAGGGACCGTGAGAAAGCCCAGGATTTATTCCGCTTCCTGCAGATTAATGGCTATGCCATTACCAGGTGTGTGTGTGTCAGAGTGTGTTAAGAGATCATGATGGTATCCTGGTTTTTCTCACAAAATAACTCACTTTCATACAAAGGAAATGTAGATTTTATTTTATTTTTTGTAAAGATGTAATTCACCCTGCTTGTTTTTTTTTTATTCATAGGGGTTTGAAAGACATGGAGCAGGACTCATGTTCGATGGAGAAAAGGTTCGCCTACAAATTTCTGAAGAAGCTGCTAAAATATGTGGATTGTGCGCAGGAATACATTGCTCACCTGGGTAAATAGACTCATTAATTACATTATTTTTTAGTTTAATGTTGTGGTTCTCTTGAAGAATATCAAACAATAAATAATATAATTTATTTAAATAAATAATTTTTTAAAAATGTGTATATATATATTTTTTGTATTATTATTATTTCAGAGGCTATGGCTAGCAGTGGAAAGAATGACAGATCACCTCACGAGCAAGAAATTAAGTTTTTTGCCAAGGTCAGACACATCGCATTGTGAAAACACGAAGCACACCACACAAATTAATTGTCTGAGCCTAAGAAGCAATTTTCTAACCTAGACTTTTAACCACAATGAGCAACGTAGTTTGCTTTTTTCATGACTTTTAAGACTTTATTCGGAGTGAAACAGTTCGGAGGTGGTTCTTCCTACAGTCATTTGTACTTTTTTCTAAACAGTTAGGGGATCATTTAAATTAAACATATTGTATTTTGTACATATTGTTTTTTGTTTTGTTTTGTTTGTTTGCTTGATTGTTTTTTGCTGTTGTTTGTTCTTTTGGGTTTTTTTGTTTGTTTGTTCAGAGTTTTGTTTTTTCCCCCACTAATTATGACCATGGTGTTGTCTTTACTTTTTATTTATTGCAGGTCCTTCTACCACTAATAGATCAGTACTTCAAGAACCACTCTCTCTACTTCCTCTCATCCCCCAGTAAGAACCTCAGCAGCAGTGGGTATGCTTCAAATAAAGAGAAAGAGATGGTCACCAGGTACATTAACACTATAACTACACCATTCCCAAGTGAAAGAGGAATTAGTGGAATTGGTGTGGTGTTATTAAGTGTGTGTGTGTATATGAACAAGTTAGGTACCAGATCTTTTCTTTTCAACATCTTGTTTCTGAAACATTAATCCTAATCCTAACTGTTAATCCTACTTGTCTCTATATATAAATCCATTTCTTCCTTGCTCCTCCTAATTTAATTGCTATTAATTTTTCTTATTAACCCCACTGTTATTTCTCACCCATCACTGACTTTATTCTTCAGTCTTTTCTGTAAGCTGGCAGCTCTTGTTAGACACAGGATCTCTCTTTTTGGTAAGAGATTGCTTACTCATTATCTCTTCTGCAGGTTGTGATACTCAGTTTCATGTGAAAATATCCTCAGTGGGGATTTTATTGTGTATTTTTCTTCTCAGGAAGTGACTCTGCCACTATGGTTAGCTGTCTTCACATCCTGGCCCACACACTTGATACTAGGTATATGAAAACGCTCTGAAGTATATATATATATATATATATATAGCTCTACTTCGACGTATCGAGCACTGCTCCACGGAAAATCGACTCAAGATCTTATATATATATATATATGTATGTATATATATTAATATGACTTAATTAATGATGTTAATGTCAATGATGACTACACACGTTAGTTATAAAGTTGACATGTCATAAAATTTGCTTTATTTCTTGTGCTGGGTGCTTTTGAGTTTTATTAACACTAATTTTGTTCCATTTCTGTGGTGTCTCTTTTCTAAATTTCACCACTACAGCTATACTACATTACAGTTGTGTTTTATTCTGCTTCCCAGGCTTTTTATTTTCTGGACATTATTAGAAGTGTGTCATTTAGGTATTCAGACATTTCCATAAAGCGTTCCTAAAGTTTAATTATTTAATTTTACATTTTTTATTTATTAAATTTTTAACTATTATTAGGGTTTAACCTAAAATACATAATCAAGGCATTAAGAGCTAAATACAAATAATAGTGGCATAAATTATATATTTTTCTTTTTTATATCTTTACAAATGGTAAACATTTACATGTTTCTCATGTTTACATGAGACATTTACATGTTACATGGTTCTCAGTCGGAAAAGGGTGGAATGCACCATCCGGGTCTGGAATGAGGTCTTGCCCCAAGTGGAGGAGTTCAA
>JAQMYF010000023.1:26746908-26757139 GCA_030014195.1 Neosilurus mollespiculum | reverse complement strand
GGCTGAGATGGGCGCCAGCCTCCCCGCAACCCTAATTAGGAATAAGCGGTTCAGAAAATGAATGAATGAATGAATGATTGTAGTGAGCAATTAGACCCAGCTGAAGTCAATAACATAGTTGGGATGTTTGAGAACCCAACCTGAGCATTGGCGACATCTGGTGGTCATACAAAAATAAAAAATACAAAGGACCCCCCTCTCTATGAACGTCTCCTGACGGTCCTTGAAAGACCCTGATGGCCCTGATGAAGGTCCCTGATTAGTGTACGGTCCAGAATGTTCCGAGCTGGGACGCACGAGCGTTCCTCAAGACCATATCCTTCCCAGTTGACCAAGTACTGTAGGGACCCCCGAACCCGCCGAGAGTCCAGCAGGCGGCGGACTGTAAAGACCAGTTCACTGTTGCTGGTCCTAGGAGAAGGAGGAGGAGTAACAGGGGTAGGAGCCAAGTGGAGACATGGCCACTGGGCACAACTGGGAAGCATGGAACGTGTGGTTGACCTTGACAGAAGAGGGCAGCTGAAGCTTGTAGGCCACCGGGTTGATCCTCCTCATCACTTGGAAGGTTCCTGGTGGACAGCCAGACAGTTTGCTCAGGCCGAAACGAGACAGCCGGTCTGCGGCGACGGTTGGCTTGAGTTTGATAGTCTTGGGATGTGAGAAGCAGAGCAGCCCAGACCCAAGGGAACACCCACCTCCTCCTCCTGCTCAGGGAACAAAGGTGGTGAGAACCGAAACTGGCATTCAAAGGAGGACATACCTGTAGCAGAGTACTTAAGGGTGTTGTGCGCATATTCGGCCCATGGAAGTTTGGAACATCAAGTCTTGGGGTCCACCAGACACTGCAATGTTGTCTTCAATTCTTGATAGATAGTTCTGTCTGACCATTAGACTCCAGATGAAACCCTGATGTCAGACTAGCTGTAGCCCCAAGGTGACAAAAGGCCCGCCAAAACCGAGATAAACTGGGGTCCCCAATCCGAGACCACGTCCTGAGAAACCCCAAAAACTCGAAAAACATGTTCACTTATAAGTCTCGCAGTCTCAGCAGCAGAAGGCAGTTTAGAAATGGGTATAAAGCGACAGGCTTTAGAGAAGCGATCAACAACAACTAGGATAACTGTCTTCCCTTAGGAGGGTGGTAAACCAGTGACAAAATCCAAGGATATACGTGACCATGGACTCTGAGGGATGTGCAAGGGCAGTAAGAGACCTTGAGGGCATTGGTGCAGGTCCTTATTAGAGGCACAGATTAAACAAGCACTGACAAAGTCTTTCACATCCCTCACCATTCCCAGCCACCAGAAAAACCACTGGAGAAACTTAAGCGTCCGTGACACCCCTGGGTGGCCCACCAAATGAGATGAGTGTCCCCACTGAAGGACATTGGTCTGGACACATCTGGGAACAAACAGAGAGTTAGGAGGTCCAGTCTCTGGACCAGAGATCTCTTTGCTGGGCCTTTTGTACCTCTGCAACCACTCCCCACCGCACAGGGGCCACAATCCTTGAGGTAGAGATGATCGTCTCAGGACCCTTGTCATCCATGGCTGCATGAAACTGAAGTGATAGAGCATCAGGTTTTTGATCCTTTGTTCCTGGACGATAAGAAAGGACAAAGTTAAATCTGTCAATAAAAGTGCCCACTGTGCCTGTCTGGAATTGAGTCGCTTTGCCTGATGACTGTACTCTAGGTTCTTGTGATCTGTCCAGACTAAAAAAGGTTGATTGGCTCCCTCCAGCTAATGTCATCATTCCTCAAGGGCCAATTTAACAGCAAGCAACTCACAATCACTGATGCTGTAGTTCCTCTCAGCCGAAGGCAGCTTCCCATCTTCCCCTTTCTGAGACAGCACTGCTCCTGCTCCCACATCTGAAGCATCAACCTCCACCACAAACTGGTGGGCTGGATCAGGAAGCCTCAGGATAGGAGCTGAAGTAAAGCAGTCTTTAAAACCCTTAAATGTCATATCTGCCTCAGGAGTCTGTGTAAAAGGGATATTAGATTTACTGGTTAGGGCCGATATGGGGGCAGCTTCAGTACTACAACCCTGGATAAACCTACGGTAAAAGTTGGCAAATCCAAGGAACCTTTGAGTCTCTTTAATAGAGGTGGGGACAGGCCAATCCCGAACCGCTTGAGTCTTGTGTGGGTCCATGTGGCTTGATTACAAATCCTAAAAAAGACACTTCAGAGACATGGAAGTTACATTTCTCAAGTTAAACAAACAGGCGGTTCTTGAGTAGAACATTCAATACTTCTTGGATAGTGTTTGTTAAGGGATGAGGAAAAAATTCGAATATCATCCAGGAATACGAAAAAAAAAAAATTGTTCAACATCTCCCAGAGGACCTCATTGATCAGGGATTGAAACACTGCTGGAGCATTGGTCAACCCGAGGACATTACCTGGTACTCATAGTGACCATTGGGGGTGCTGAATGCAGTCTTCCACCCATCAGAACTTGAGACAAGTCTGGAAACTCAAGAGACTTGAACGCCTGGAGTGAAGGCCTTTGGAAGGAGGCAGGATGACTGGCACGATGTCCCCCGCTCCAGATACCCAGTCTATGTGAGGGTTATGTTGAGAGAGCCATGGAAAACCTAGAACCACTGGAAACTCAGGGGAATGAATCAGATGAATAGAAAGTTTCTCATGATGAGTGTTTATAGTGATAAGTAGTGGCTTAGTTACCTTAGAGACATGCCCCTCCCCTAGAGGGTTCCCATCAAGAGCTGTCACTGATAGTGGGGAATCAAGAGGGATAAGAGGCAGACCCAGAGACTGTGCATGAGATAAATCCATAAAATTACCTGCAGTGCCAGAATCCACAAAGGCCTGAAGGCAGTGCTCCTGTTGCCCACTGGGTATGATCACGTGCAGCAGACAGACCAGGAGAAAATGCCCTCCCATCACAGCCCTCCTGAAGCTGAGCGGGGCCTGTCTTTTCCTGCCAATTCAGGGCATGTGTCTCGGACGTGTCCTTGCTTGCCACAGTAGAGGCAACAACGTTCTCACATGTCGACTCCTTTCAGCTCTAGTCAACCGTGTACCTCCCAACTGCATAGACTCTGACTTGGTTAACTGGGGCTGTGAAGAATGGCTTGTGTCCTTCCATGAATTTCTTCTGGGGAAACTTCCTGCTGCTTTCCCGCAACCGGTTATTCATATGAATTACTCGAGTGATCAAGGACTCTAGATCCTCTGCTTGATCCCAGCAAGTCAATTGATCCTTAATGGGTTCAGAAAGTCCATTGTAAAAAAACTGTGATTTGGGCCTCCATATTCCAGCCAGTCTCAAGAGACAAGGTCCAGAATCGAATGGCATAATCAGCTGCTCTTCGAGTTCCCTGGCAGAGATGAAGGAGTTGGTTGGCAGCCTCACACCCACTGGCCGATTGATCAAAGACACACCTCATCTCCTTGGAGAACTGATGAAAGGACTTGCAAATGGGGCTGTTCTGTTCATGGAGAGGTGTAACCCATGCCAGAGCCCTGTTCATAAGGAGTGTGATAACATATGCAACCTGGGACCGCTCTGTGGGGAAGGACAGTGGTTGTAATTCAACTGTTAAAGCACACTAATTCAAAAACCCTCAGCAGCCACCAGGGTTGCCATTATATCACTGGGGCATGGGCAAGCGAGGCTCTGAGTAGTTGGGCAGAGTCCCAGGAGGAGCAGGTACTGGAGACTGCAGAGGAGTCTGCACAGGAACCCCTGGGAATAGAGACAATGACTTGAGAGTTATTAAAATCTCTTCTAATAACTTCTCATGTTTACCCAACATTGCACCCTGTGCTGCTAGTACATTTTCATAACAGTGCATTCCAGCCTCCTGACTAGCCATAACTGTTGCCAGATGGTGGGTCTGAAACTCCACAGAGGAGGCCTCCGCTGTGTTCAGTTGGTGGTGGAGTTCTTCTGTCATGACTATCACCACTCATGAGAATTGACTGAATATGAGAACTGAAAACTGAATATCATGTGAGCCAAGTTTGCACACACTTGCAGGAGGCATGAGGAAGGCTGAGAAGTTTTAATGTCAGGAAAACAGAAAAAAACTCAAACAATCCAAAATCCAGAAAAACAAAACTTCCTTTAACACAATACAAAAATCAGAAAGGAATCCACAGATAGGCATTTTTACTGTCCATAGTGGTAAAAACAAGAACTCCAAGGCAGAGTTCTGATATGGGGAAGATGGTCAGAGCTGATGGGAAGATGGATGGAGCCAAATACAAAGCAATCTTAGAAGAAATACAAATGAATGAATATAAATGCACGCAACACTTTTCAGATTTTTATTTGTAATAAATGTTGAAAACCATCATTTCCTTTCATTTCACAATTATACACCACTTTGTGTTGGTCTATCACATAAAATCCCAATAAAATACATTTACATTTGTGGTATGAATACTTTTGCATGTCATTGTACACCATTAGTATACACGAGTAATATTATTTGTTTGTTTATGTGCGAGTCTGAGCAGTGATCTGTGATCCCTTCTTTTGTGTGTTAGTTTGGATTCTACTAAAGCTCAGTTCTGTTTTATTTCTGCATGTGCATGATCTGCTTGTTCTATACAATCAAGCATTGTATTGATTTTTATTTGGTTTATTTTTTATGTTGTCATATTTGGACACCTAGTTTAGGTAAAACCGGTATGGGGGCTCCCGAGTGGCGCATCAACAAGGTGCGCGACTATCAACCCGGAGATCGCAAGTTTGAATCCGGATTAATGCCACAGCCATCCGTGACCGGGAGTCCATGGGAGCTAATTGGCCGAGCTCTCACGGGAGGGAGGGATGGCATATGCTCACTTCTCTGTCACTCACAGCGATCACCAGCCAATCATGGGCATCTGTGACTTTGGACTTCAATAGTTTTATAAGTTTTAAAACTCAGTATGCCAATGATTGGTTGTCTGGTGGAGAATCATTTTATAAATGTCTGGTTGACCGCCATGAATACGGGTTGTTTTGGAAACCCGATTATTTCGAACACTGAGGGATCATAAAGAGTGGACTCTGAAGCAAAGCAAAAGGGTGATGTGGTCTAATGAGTCCAAGGAGTGAGGGGTTCATCAAGTTAGGAAGGGGAATGTAAGCAATATGCCCATCATGCATAAAGGCCCATGTCCAAGCCACGGGTGGCAGGTTTATGATCTGGGGCTACCTCTGTTGGTTAGGTCTAAGCTCCACACTGTTTTCTGTCTATAAAATGAAGTCACATGTCTACCAAAAGGTACTGAATTACCAGATCATTCCATCAATGGATTATTTCTTCATTGATGCCACAGTAATATTGAAGCATGGCAATACCAGAATTCTTCATAGGATTAATTGGCCATCACACAATTCTGACTTCACCCCCCACTGAAAGTTTAGGATATAAAATAAAATACATTCCTTTGACTTATGGGAGCCTGGTAACAGCTGACAGTATCTACTGTAGATTGGAGCTCCCAAATTTAACAGAATAATCAACATGCTATAAAAGGCTTCAATATAAGAATGGCCTCTGGTTAAAGGCCTCCGTATCATTATAGTCTTTCACATGTAAGCAGTCTGACCAGTTAGGCTTCCTGTGTATGCCACTAACCATTTCCTCCCTAACATTTTTTTGTTTGCTTGACATAACTTCATGTCTCACTCTCCCTTGTAACCCTGGTTTCCATAGTAATCACGGTAACCCTGCTTAATCTTTAATCCCACCTCAGGCATCGTGCTATTAACCTGTTCCTCACTGGCTACCAGAGAATATGGATAGAGACAGAGACGTACTCATTTGAGGAGAAGCTAGTGCAGGATTTGGCAGTAAGTACCTTTCAGGACACTTCATTGGTGAAATTTTGTTCCGTGGGCAGACCTCGATTCGGATTCAGACCTCGATTCAGTCAAGGATCCACATGCACTATGAGCAGGATTTTCAAAAGTGACATGGTCACCTGGGAATTTTTTTAAGTTATTTAACTAAAGAAAACAACATAAGGGCTTTAGTAAATAATAATTATTAATATCATTGATTTTTTCCCCTCTCCCTTGTGGTACACGCTCACAGAATGGAGGCACACTGCTCAGTTTAAACACTGAAGTTATCTGATTTCCTTGGTGAATGTGACGCACAATCATGGAAAGCTAGTAAAAATAATTTTAATTCATAATATTTTTAAAATACCATTTCTATTTATAATAGTTTCTATTCGGAGTCCAGTTTAGAGGATGAATTTCATCCAATGCAACACCCCTCAAATCAGTGATGAAGAATAATGCTGCACTGTCACTTTTACTTGTATTACAACACATAAACTATGCTGATATGAGAATGCTTTATAAAACATATAAATAAGGATTTCAAGGGGTTAAATATTTGTTCCAAATTTCATGTTGATGGCTTTGAAAGCAGTTTTTCTTAAATAAGAAATTATTATTTGTTTATTTATTTGTTTGTTTATTTATTTATTTTATTTTATTTTATTTTATTTTATTTTATTTTATTTTATTTTATTTTATTTTATTTTATTTAATTTTTTTTGGGGGGGGGGGTTGACCCTCAGCCATCCAGTTGTTGGTGTATTGTCATTACTTGTGTCTGCGTTGCCATCCCCGTCACTGTCTCCATTTTGTCCAGGCTATTTGTCAAGAACTGCCGGATGGATCATTCTGAAATTTTGCATGCAGATTTCCTGTGGTGTGTAGGTGTGCATAAGCTTGTCAGTTTCTCTGTTTGACCTGTGACTTTGTCAAAATGGTCTTGTCTTATAAGTCTTGTAAATTCTTATAAGTTTTACAAGAACTGCTGGGTGGCAGTTATATATATGTAAAAAAAAAATTTTATGCATCATCTGAAAGCTTATTTTATCCTCTTTTTAAATAAGCACAAAATCAAATTTTTGAGAAATCGACTCCTCTGACTGGTTTGGTGCTGGCGGGTCACAAATATTCATTCATTTATTTATTCATTCAGATGCTGAGCCACTTAAACCTTAGTGTCATGGGGAGGCTGGAGCCTATCTCAGCCAACACTCAGCAAAGGTTTGGTGCAGCCTGAACAGCTCGCCATTCCATCGCAGGACCAAAACACAGATAGCAACTCACACTCACACTCACACCCAGGTCCCAATCCACAGATTGGAACAGCCAGTTATCTCTAATGTGTATGTCTTTGGACTGTTGGAGGAAATCAGTGTAAAGGAGGAAACCCATGCAAACATAGTGAGAATATACGAATTCTCACCAAGCCAGGGACTCGAACCCAGTAGTGTCTTGCTGTGAGACAGACATGCTATCCACACTGTGCTGCCCGTCATATGTATATAAACTGAACTATTTCTAGTTTTACTTTTTAAATGTCAAGCTTTTGGGTGCAGTGGTGGCCTGGAGGTATAGGTGCTGGGTTACTGATCCCAAGTTCGGGGGTTCATGCCCCACTATCAAACGGGATGTCACTGCTGTCCCCCCAAGTGTAGTTAACTGGGTTATCAAAGGCCGGCCATGTTTCTCACTGTCTATGGAGGCATGTAAAAGAACCATTGCTGATTTTTGTCAAGAGTAGGTTGCATAGCCGTCAACGTGTTTCTGCTCTGCGATGGCCTGTCCAGGGTGTACTCTGCCCTCTCCCAGAGTCAACTGAGACCCTAATTAGGATTAAGCGGTTCAGAAAATGAATGAATGAATGAATGTCAAGCATTTGATATTAAAATTTTAAAACAACACTGTTGTTCAGGTTTTTTAAATTTAGTGTACTCCGAATATTAAGGACAGAGAAATATGATTGCATGCAGACCAAGAAATCACTGCTCACCTCCCCCTGACTATCTCTCACTCGGTAATTACTGTCTTCTCAGGTCTGGGAGAAATCACTGAAGTACACACACACACACACACACACACACACACAAAATACTAATTTTCATGTCAAGATTACATATCAAGTCTAGTCTGTGTCTAGTTTGACCAGAAGAGTAATTCTGAGCACAATACTCATCTATCAGAATCCAGTTGATTTAAATTTGTTTTTGAAGTGAGCATTTTGATTACGCAGACACAATATTAGTACAAAATGAATAGGGCCTTACCTACATTTACATTCATGCCGTTTGGTTGGCGACCGTATACAATGCGACTTATATAAATGCTTGATACTGGTCCTCTTGGACATGAAGTAAGAATACCATCAGTCTTAAACCTTCATTATGAGTTTTATATATACTTTGTTTATTTGATTGATTGTTTATTCACAAAGTCTCCACCTAAAAAACTTCCGAAAGCCTACATGATATCTCATATACATGGATGTCAGCGCTTGTCATAATGTTGTGACTCTGCTCTCTCCAGCCTGTGTGTTAGTTCCATCCAGTCCATGGTTATGTGAATAACATGCATAACTTTACTGCCAAATTTTAAAAGAATGCCTTTAACAAAGGTTTGAAAAGCAGAACTGTGGTGCCATTGCTTGTTTTAAGATAAGATCATTTTATAATCAGTAATACATGAGTGAAATGCATAAGTGGAATGTGAGTATGTGGGATGAACAGAAAATTGGACTAATTCATTGCTTTGATGCATGTCATTTTCATTTGTTTGTTTGTTTGTTTGTTGTCTGTTGTACTAATACTGTTTGCTGAATGTGTGTGTTGTGTGTCAGATATCAAATAAGGTTTCTTAATATGATTTTGTCAGAGATCAGTATGCTCTTCTATATGCAATAATAATTACATTATTGGCTCTTAGTAGTAATGTGAGTAACCGATAACAATAAATGCTCAGTGGTGTGTTTATGTGTAGAGGGCACAGCGGAAAGTAGAGGAGGAGGAAGAGGAAATAGATGAAACACAACCTGATCCACTTCATCAGCTCATTCTGCACTTTAGTCATAATGCTCTAACAGAAAGAAGGTAAGATAAATTCTTATACACACACACACACACACACACAAAAACAGTGCCTTTTTTTTTTTTTTGTAAATACGTATAGAGATCTATGTTGTGCAATTCTTCTCTCATGCTCATTACTTAGTACGGCTTATTTCATTTTTGAAACACATACATTGTTAGTTTTAAAACATTGTCAGTTTTAAAACAGCTCTGTGTTTTACACCAACACAATATGCATTGAATTTAGGGAATTTTCATTGCATTACTATATTTTTTTCCTATATTTCAGTTCTCTAGAGGATGATTTGCTGTATATAGCATACACAGACATGATGGCAAAGGTACGATTGTGGTGCATTTGAACACCTGCATTTTCACCATGTTACCCAGTAACACCTAATAGAAACTCCACTCTGTTTCTGCTGTCAGAGTTGTGCTGAAGATGAGAACGAGGATGAAGAAGGAAAAGAAAAAACCTTTGAGGTCTGAATAGTCAGAGCTTTTACATCTTGAATGAGAATGATGATGTTTGAATGAGAAGTGTATCCATATATCCGTGAACGATTAAAAGAAAAAGCTTTTGAGGCCCTGTTATTAAGTGGGTTAAATTTCCTGATGTGCTTCGGGTCTCATTGTCCTCTTAAAGGAAAACTGCAGATCAGCACTAACTAATTCAGACTGATCACCTTTATAAGTGTGTGTATGTTGTGTGTGTGTATGTTGGCCCTGTGATCGACTGATGAGCTGTCCGGGGTGTACCCCACCTTTCCTCAGAGTTAGCTGAGATAGGCTCCATCTTCCTCATGACCCAAGTAGGATTAAGTGGTTTGGCAATGAATTAATGAATGATCATCTTTATCCTATCCTACCCTGTCTCTGTAATGCCTTTACTGGTTACTGTATAAGCGCCCCATCAATGATTATAAAAGTATAATAGTACAGTTATTATAGTACACAGTTGTGTTATTGAAATGCTGTGACAATCAGCAGATCTTAATCCAGTTGAACACATATGGCTAATTTAAACAGTTTTCCACCAGCATCCTCAAAGCAGCAGCTGAGGGAACGCCATAATGTGTATTTACACTGCATATATACATTTCACCCTCGATTTCCCAGACTATTACGGAGGATAGACTGTCTGGCAACCTCAAAACTCCGGCAATCGCTAAGGTCCCTACCATTTCCCGGACATTTACAATAATTGGTCTGGCAATCACCATTCAGCAGCAGACTTTTACAACACTTATCCGACACTCAATACACAATATTTTGTTTCCACAAACTTAAGGAGCGAATCAGCACATTCTTTTATCACATTCATTTTAAATGTGGGTTCCGGCTCATCGT
>JAQMYF010000023.1:26719935-26739176 GCA_030014195.1 Neosilurus mollespiculum | reverse complement strand
CCCCCCCCCCCCCCCCCCGGGACTGTGGTCAGACATCTTGGAACTCTACTTGATGGACAATGTAATTCCAATAATATATGTGTATTTCCAGGTAATGTTGTAAATGGCACCATTGGCAAGCAGATGGTGGATACCTTGGTTGAATCCTCCAGCAATGTGGAGATGATCCTCAAATTTTTTGATATGTTCCTCAAGCTAAAGGACCTTACCACATCTGACAATTTCAAAGAGCATGACAGTGATGCCAAAGGAGTCATCTCCAAAAGAGAGTTCCAGAAGTCAATGGAAAATCAGAAGCAGTACTCTCAGTCTGAAATTGAGTTCCTGCTTTCTTGTGTTGAGGCAGATGAAAATGACATCTTCAACTATGTGGAATTTGTGAAACGCTTCCATGAACCTGCCAAAGACATTGGTTTTAATGTTGCAGTACTGCTTACAAATCTTTCAGAACACATGCCCCATGATGCCCGCCTGGCTACCTTCCTGAACCTAGCAGAGAGTGTCCTTAATTATTTTGAGCCGTTCCTGGGTCGTATTGAGATCATGGGCGGTGCCAAGAGAATTGAAAGGGTGTACTTTGAAATCAGTGAGTCCAGCAGAACCCAGTGGGAGAAACCACAAGTGAAGGAATCTAAAAGACAGTTTATCTTCGATGTAGTCAATGAGGGTGGAGAATCAGAGAAGATGGAATTGTTTGTAAATTTTTGTGAGGACACCATTTTTGAGATGCAGTTGGCCTCTCTGATCTCAGAGCCTGATGCTGTGGAAAGGGGAGATGAAGATGAGGATGAGCTGCAGAATGTAACCAAGGACCTGGAGGTGGAAGAGGAGGACAATACATTGGAATCTTCTTCTGCTTTCACTATGGCATGCGTCTCAATGAAGAAGAACCTTTGTAGTCTTGGCACACTTCTTACCCTAAAGAGCCTGAGGAAACAATACAAGAAGCTAAGGAAGATGAGCCTGAGGGAAATGATCTCTGGGTTCTTTTCCTTCTTCTGGATGATCTTCATTGGTCTCCTCTGCTTTTTCTACAACCTGGTGTGGTGCTTCTTCCATATCCTATGGTCAACTCTGTTTGGTGGTGGCTTGGTGGAAGGTGCCAAGAATATTAAGGTGACAGACATCCTTGGCAACATGCCAGACCCCACGCAGTTTGGTATCCATGGTGATGTGCTGGAGACTGAAAAACTTGAGGTTAGTGAGAGTTCTTTGGTTACTGAGATAGACCAGTTGGCACAAGGAGACAAAACAGAAATGGACCTGATGTCAGAACTGTTAAGTATACAGCCCAAGAAAGAGGGAGGAAAGCATGGAACTGAGCCTGGTCTTGGAGACGTGTCTGAAGTGGTTGGAGTCGATTCCCCATCATTAGTTTCTGCTGTGCGGCAGAAAAAGGCCCAGGTGAGAATTGGCTCAGAACTATTACTGCATAACTATAGACTGTACTATAAAACTGTATGTCATATGCTTTGTGGCAGAAAAAGGCAGAGAAAATCAGAATTTTCACTGTGCAACAATAAACTATACTACTTCAAATTATTGAAGTGTAATATAATTACAGAATATTGCACGAAGGCGACACAGTGGCATAGTTGGTAGCACAGCTGCATCACAGCACGAAGGTCCTGGCTGAGTCCCGGGCTCAACAATGAAGTTTCTGTGTGGGTTTGCATGTTGACTGCTTGCGTGGGTTTCTGCCGGATACTCCAGTTTCCTCTCACAGAACAAACACGTTCACATTAGGCAAATTTGCTGTTCCAAAATGCCCCTGGGTGTGAGTATGAGTGTGAATGCTTGTGTGTGTTGGCCTCGTGGTGGACTGGTGAGCTGTTCAGCGTGTACTCCGCATTCACCCAAAACCGTGCGACACTAAGAATTCCATATGATGTAGGGTGCAGAAGTCTTTTCTTGAGGTCAGAGTTGACAGGCCTAACACAGAACTCCTTTTGCTAGCCACTGTTTGCTGTAGCTACACAGATTTTTTTTGCAAGTTTCTGCTTAACCAACTTACAGAACAACACCAGATCTAGGCAGAATCCAGGGCTCAGACCAAGAGTAGGATTTCAGAGCTATCCACTTGTTGAGTCTGACATCAATAGCCAGGGCCACAAGCTATTTGGGCTTGTTTGGGCTTTCCGACTTAAATACTTTGCTGCTAGATTTAGTGAATGTTTAGACACCTTTAATGCTATAATTATTTAAAAATTCTTACAAACGCATCTTGCAACTTTTTTTTTCTTGGATTGTCTTGAAATGGATATGGCTCTTCAGCTCACATCACAGCTGCAGTTATGTGAGATTCCTTCTTGTTCTTACTTGTACTTTATTATAGTGAGCAATCTATCAGGAAACACCTAGACAACAAAAACACCTGTCAGTCATGTGCTTCATTATATTTGGTTACTTATATATTTGGGTGGGCTCAAGCAAAGGGTGCTACCTTCTAAGTTGTTTATCACATCTAGGGGTGAATAACAAGAAATTATTCTTTTTCGCTTAAACTGAAATGTCCATTACCAATATGATTATCTGTCAGGGTCCTGGGGGAAGCTGTTTTCTATTGCAGGGCTAGTTCAGATACAGAAAAACATTTACATTCACAATAACGCATAGGGGTAATTTAGAGTAGCTTGTTGACCTTTGCATGTCTTTAGACGGTGGGAGGAAACCCATGGAAGTATGGGCTTGCAACATTTAAAACCATACAGACACTGAAAGAACATGCAAACTCCACACAGAAAGGCGTTTAGTTAAGATTGGAATCCTGAACCTTCTTGCTGTGAGGTGGCTGTGCAATAGCCTCAGTCTCACATAGCTGGAATGACTTCACAGTAGATAATTTTAAGCCTTCCAGGGGTCAACCGGTATTATACTGTAAGTCTACTGCGCACTTCTTTCAGAATATGTGAGAGCTGGTGAGCTACCTTTGGATGGCATTGCTTCCATTCAGGGAAAGTTTGGTCATGTTGAAATTAACTGTGGGTCAGGCACCGGACCGAAGGCATTCATGAGGCATTTATTATCTACCAGATGTTATCGTAGATTTACAGGAAGGTAAAAATATACATGGAACAGCAACTGCCATGTATGCATTTCAGTTAGACGTGATGACTGTGACGTATACATCACTGATGCTCATTTTTCTCAGGCAAGTGCATATTTTCGCCAGCGATATTTTTATGTGAGATCTTCCCCAAAATGTGCCTGAATAGTTTAATCACAGCGAAGGTGCTCAGGTACCGGGCAGTTTACCTATGTTTAACCAGTCGAGTGTGCTGCCAACTCAAATATCTTGTGTATAAAAAGTGTTTATATTTTTTGTGTATCAATACACAAAAAGAGGTTTTTAAAGAGGTTTGTATATACTATGCGTATTCTGTAGAGAAACATGTATTGAAATATGGCATGAAAGAAAACATTTAAATCACTGTACTCTCTCTCTCTCTCTCTCTCTCTCTCTCTCTCTCTTTCTCTCTCTCTCTTTGCAGGAAGCTGCAAGTAAGAAGTCACTTGAGAATGAAAGAAATGCAGAATCAGAAAAAGCAGAGTGAGTGGAAAATCTGAGGTTTAAGTACTGATGTATTTTTATTTTTATTTATTTTATTTTTTTTAGGGGCGCTGTGAGTTTGTTACTTTATAGACCATGTTTTTAACCAGTGTCTATTAAGGCAATAACACCATGTCCAGTATTACTGTATTTATCCTATCAATATTATTCTCTGATCAGTACTGACTTTTTCTTCTACGTTTGTGTAATCTTTTTGGCATAAGAACCAGTATTTTTACTGGTGGATGGACAGAGGCACACGTGAGGTTGAGACCTTGCCCAGTGATTTTAGCACGGTGTGGGTCTGACGGGATTCGAACTAATAACCTCTTGATCATGAGCCCTGCACCCCAGTCTTTTTGGGACAGTGTGAAACTCTACTGTTTTTTTTTTTTTTTTTTTTTTTTTTTTTTAGAAATAAGTGACTGTGTTTGCTTTTTAAGTAAAACCTATGTTTGATCACTTAAACAGTACAGAGGATGGGGAGAAGAATGACCAAGACAAGACTAAAGACTTATACATAGAAGCCCCAACAGAAGAAGAGAAGAAGCCCCACAAGAGGAGGTGTGGGCAGAAGAAAGAACAGCCAGAGGCTATTATGGCCAGCTTTTTTTCTGGCCTAGACATCTATCAAACCAAGACTCTAGTAAGCTGTTTTAATATTACTCCATGAGCTGCTTGTAACAAAAACATTAACCTGATCAACAAAGTTTTACCCTCACAAATTTGTACAAATATTTTTGATACAGTTTAGAGGAAAAGACCGATATTTTCATTAGCAATCACTAGGCATCCAGTATGATGTACACATAACAATTTACTTAGTAAGATCTTATGGAGACCTGGTAAAATGGTTGTGTTTAATTAAGCTGCGCTTGTATAATTCTTTGCAAGACTGTAATTTAACACTGGAATTGTTTACAGAATTACCTGGCTCGAAACTTCTACAACCTGCGATTCCTAGCTCTGTTTGTGGCATTTGCCATCAACTTCATTCTGCTTTTCTATAAGGTAACAGCTTGGATTTCCCCATTTAAAGTCTCAAAGTGCTTATTTTCTTTTCTTCTTAATTGTATGTGCTGAATATTTTCAGGTCAGTACTTATGGCCAGTGTTCATCTAAAATAATATTGATTACACCCTAATTAAAAAAAAAAGTTGGGCAACTGTGTAAAAGGTAAATTAAAAAAAAAAGTGCAAATCACACGTTATTAAACAAAAGAAGGCTAGAAAAAAACAAGTGAAACATTTTACAACTTATATTATTTTTTGAAATGATTCATCCTTTATTAGGGTCATTGGAAGGCTGGAGCCCATCCCAGCCGACTCACAGTGAAGGTTGGGTACACCCTGAACAGCTTGCGAGTCCAACACACAACCATTTACACTCACACCTAGCGATAATTTGAAACAGCCAATGAGCCTAATGTGCATGTCTTTGGACTGTCAGAGGAAACCTGAATAGCCAGAGAAAACCCACGCAAGTATGGGAAAAATATGCAAACTGCCCTTGTTGTGCACGGGTACACCATGTTGTGCACGGGTCTTGAATCCAGGACCTTCGTGCTGTGAGGTCGGAGTGCTAACCACTACATCACCGTACCACCACCATTTGGCAACCAATCTGTTTAATTGAAAACAGGTTAGTAATATGAGTGGGTATGACAAATATATATATTTTTTTGCAGGAACCTGCAATAAAAACAAACAAACAAACAAACAAAAAAACCTGTGTACAAATTGTGCAATAAATACAAAATAATGTTGCTTAATGTAAAATAGTGAAGACTTTAAATTGTCATTATCTACAATTCATAATCACATCAAAAGGTTCCAAAAATCAGAATAAATCTTCAAAAATCAGTATTGGGATGTGTGTGATCTTCAGGCCCTCAGATGGCACTGCATTACGCACAGGCATGATTCTGTCATGGAAATCACTGCATGGGCTCAGGAACGCTTCCAGAAATCATTGTCTGTAAACATGGTTCATATTTTTATTTTATTAATTTTACACAGCATTCCAAGTTTTTTAAATTGGGGTTGTAAACTCAAAAGTAACATTTTACAATCCTGTCATTTCTTATGGATCGTGTAGCTTTGTCAATGAAGGACTTATTTAAAATCACTTCTTTTTAATTGCATTGCTATATTTATTCTGTAGATATAAAAATTTTTCTACATATATTCAAATTTAGGTGACTGGAGAGGAGTCAGAAGAGGTGGACTCATGGACAGGGAGAAATGAAGAGGAAGAGGAAGCTGGCACTGAGTATTTTATCCTGCAGGAGAACACTGGTTACATGGCACCTACGCTCCGCATTCTAGCTGTGCTACACACTATAATCTCCTTCCTCTGTGTTGTGGGCTATTACTATCTGAAGGTACATGCAAACATCCACATTCCTGCAGATGGGTGACAGATTATATGAATCCACAAAATTCTAACAGTTTCTGAAACTGTAATGCAGGAATAAATAAGCAATAGTCCTCAAAACATTTTTTAAAATTAGTTTTTAAAAATGCAAGATGTTTTCTTTTTAATTTAATTAAGTGCACCCTGAATATCTATGAAAAAAAAAAAGGTTGAGACGAATAAATCACCTGCTCAGGTTTGAGGGCCCTGAGAGTGAACAGCATTCACCTTTCACAATGTTCTCACTTATATTTAAAAAAAATAATAAAAATAATTATTTAATATAAAAGACAGCCATGGTGCAGTAAGGGAAAACATGAGTGGTCCGTTCCAAAAAAAAACACTGTGCGACTGTAATAGGCTAGTTTGAAGGTATACAACTGTACAGGCATTGGATCTTTCTGGTCACTACACATGAGGCTTTGTTCCTAAAAGCACAGAGAAAAGTAAAAGGGGAGGGTGTAGCAAATATACCTAACAATAATGGTGGTAGAGAGTGCTAGGTAACATATTTCTTCAAATTATCCAATATCATCATCATCATCATCATCATCCATATTTCTCATGATAGCAGAGCTCCTGAGTGGAGCCCCATAGGCATGAAACATGACTTGGATGGTTGTCCTGTGTTCTTGCCACCACAGGAACCCAATAATTCTGCAATGTCACCAAAAAAAACCACACAGACACAGATATATAAATGAAATTGAAGCCCAAAAATATTAGCCTAGTGCCACCAAACATTCCCGGGAGCACGGAACATGAATTTGTGAAACGAATAATTATACTAATAAAACAGGTAATTCCAATGAAAGTGGAAATCTGCGAGTGAAAGGCGGTAAAAAGAAAACTCTGTGTCCTGCTCATTGTCGGGAAACCCAGGGCTGAAGTCGAACTATTAAACGAGCCATGCTTCTTTTATGATACTTTTATAATACCAGCCACGGACACCTATCAGTAGAGATATCTATCAGGAGGTTGGAATCAGCATTAAACTCCAGCTGCTAGAGTACAGCATGACCTACAAACAAGCCTGCCAAGAGTACAATTTCACAGCCATTATGGACACACTCATGTGCACATCCATCTGACGACTGATCACACATTCCTAGACTCAATCACCACCTCTCCTATATAGACCCAGTGAATGTTGTTGTATTGATTTGTTTTCCGTGCATGCGCAATGAGAAAAGACAGGATAACTGAAAAGACAAAACAACAGAATACAAAGGTGAAGTCTCGTAAAAATACCAACAACAAACTCAAAATAAATTTAAAAACATGGATAAAGTAGCTGTTTTACAAAATCTTCTGGAACCAAAATGTTGTTACTAGTTTTAGGATAACGTTGCCACAGTGGTCTAACCCAAAAAAAGCTAAAAATGAGATTAGGTCATATTTTGATGAACCAGAATGGTCCATTCATTTTCATTGTGACCTTGAATCATAAAGTGAGCATTATTCCTTGTTACTTTTTTATTGCAAAAAACTTTCATGTCATTTTTTTCAAAAACATCTTTATGTTGATTAGAACACTCTGGTTCCCAGAACTTCATACTGTATATACAGCATATGAATTGAATACTAATACATAAATAGATAAAAACATATCCAATAATCATTTCCAACAGGAGTTGTGTTACCAAGTAGTGAAATTTAAAGTAAAATGAAAGGCAAACCTTCCAAACTTTCCTCTTACACATAAACAGACGCACATTTTAATAATCCGGTGTTTTTTACTTGCAGGTTCGAAGCTGCAACCTGCTATAATTCATTTGATAGTTTGCATTAGGTTCTCTGGAAAGTCTGCTGTTTTACTCTCGCAAAGTGCACAAAATCACAAGAATAGGATGTGAATCCACCAGTTCATAAAAGTCAAGTTAACAGCAATAATAACAGTATACAGATATTAAACTTACAAGTCAGGTATAAACTAGTGATCTTCTGAAAAAATAAAACTAGGCACAAATAAAAATCATATACACTTGTGTTCACATACATCAAACAAAAGTCAGATTGTACATATAAAAAAAAGGAATACCGTGCCACATATATGTATATATGTAAATTAGTTCCATATTACAGATGAAAATATGGGGTGATCATGTGACTTTTCACTACTTTTCACATTACAATGGCACCCCCTGTGTGCGGAGTGCTTGCTGTTTTTTTAATCTATGTGAAAAAAGGTTGATGAAACTGTGTTTTAATAGAAAGAAACATAAGATCCATGCAAGCTTTTATTACCTTTAAGCTTAATTTCCCTTTAAGATCTTCCTTTAAAAAGTCTGTTTGGCTGGATCAGTTGACCAGTGAGGTCATCATTCAGTTGGTCTATAAGTACACTTCAAGTGCACACATTGCAATGTATACCTCTGTGTTGTAAATACGAGCCTTATTGCTTTATGTCTATGACTTGTTTGTGAAGCTCACTTAGGTTCTATATACAGTACCAGTCAAAAGTTTGGAAGCACTAATTCTAAATGAATTATAAGTCTAGTACAGATGTTTAAGACTGTACCTACACTTGCATTCATACCTGCGTACAAGGCACAGTAACAAATATAACTGCAAGCAGCAATTAATTATCCACAAAAATGCCTTGTAATTCGATAAGCTCTGATTGTTTTCTCCCATAGATTTTTTTTTTTGCAATTTAGTTATAACTACCTCACAGGTCCTATACATGCAATTGTTCATCAGCCGAAGTTAGTGTTCATCAAAAGATGATTTTCATAAATAAAAAAATTGGCTTAAAAATGACCATGTTCAAGTGCTTGTGGAATCTTTGGTTTTTTATGGATTTCTTTCAAATTTGAAATATCATGTCAGTGAGGCCTTCTTATTGTGCAAAAGATATTTCTGAATAAATGATACAACATTAAATTATATACTTGCTATATTTCGACCCAATAGCTTGTCCTTTGCAGTTTATGTTCAGAATAGGCTCAAGATGAGGTCTTTCAAATTTCGTTCAAGATGTCAACTTTGCTAAAGTCATAATTATGCAAGTATGGTGGTCTTGAATGGTCCAAGAGGAAAAATTGTTCCTTGTGACAAGTGGAACCTGTGTACCACCTTTCATTTTTTTTTGTCAAATGTTTCAAGGGGGTGGAGCTTTGAAAATGGAGATTTCAATTGATGATAGCTACCAGGTCATGTGAACTATGGGTACAGAATTCGAGAGTATGGTTTAGAACAAAGATCGTCTGCCATCCTACCACATTTGCTAACTTTTTCCAAAAGAAATAAAAGTAGTGGAAGAATTTAATGAAACGAGTAAAAAAAATAGAGTGCTTCCAGAATTTATAAGTTTTATATGTTTTTATAGGTAATAATTACTTATAATTTCTCAATTTATTTAAAGTGTGCTGGAGCAAAAATAAGCATGCTAAGTCAACAAATGCTTCTCTCTCCTAAATAGGTACCTTTGGTAGTTTTTAAGCGAGAGAAGGAAATTGCCAGGAAACTTGAATTTGATGGCCTTTATATCACCGAACAACCTTCTGATGAGGACATTAAAGGGCAATGGGACAGACTTGTTATTAATACACCGTAAGTATGGAAAAAATATTTAAGATCATTGCTTTACTGTCATTCATTTATACCTTTAATGCTTATTTGAAAATATTCATCATATCCCTTCTCACATTTTTTAATCATTTGGTGCAGATATAAAACCGGAGCTAAGTTTAAAAACCAAAACTCACTAAAATTGCATGTGTTGGACTAACTTGTTGAGAAGCGAATGGTGGATTAGTCTGTATTTCATGGCCAAATTTGCTTGAATTGATCAGTCTGGGGGGTGGTGGTGGCCCGGTGGTAGGGTGCTGGCTTACTGATCCGAAGGTCAGAGGTTCAAGCACCACTATCACCAAGTTGTCACTGCTGTCCCCCCAGTGCAGCTAACTGGGTTATCAAAAGCCAGCCATGTCTCTCACTGTCTGTGGTGAGAGGCATGTAAAAGAACCATTGCTGTCATTCATGAAGAGTTGGCCATTGGGTTGCCGTCAGCGTGTTTCTGCCCTGCAATGGTCTGGCAAGCTGTTCAGGGTGTACGCTACCCTTGCCCAGTGTCAGCTGAGATGAGCTCGACCCTAATTAAGATTAAGCGGTTCAGAAAATGAATAAATGAGTTTGGCGAATTTGTGGAAGAAAGGGAAAAACTGCATGACTTTAATTGTTGAATTGGACAAAGGAATACCAACTCGATCTGTGCAACAAAAGGTATAATGCAAGTTGAATATTAGGGAAGATGGCACTCCCTATTTTACCTAGTACTGAACAATTTAGGCTCAACAAGATGATCTATAAACACCTCAATCACCATTGGATTCCCTTAAGCAAGAGAATATTAAACTTAAATGTATCGGTATTGTTCATCCTTGCAGCATGATTGGGGCGTATGTTATATGTTTAAATGATAAATGACCGTAAAAAGCATAAAACTGGTCATTTGTATACTGTGGATTACTAGCAGTGTGCTAACATACGGGGGTTAGCAGCTTAGCAGTCGTTTACCCCCGGAAGCTTTGAGCGAGGTTGACGTCTCTTGTGAAGACAGTGAGATGTCACATTCTAGTGACTCTGAGGACGAGAATGCTGCCAGAGATGAGTGTGACGGTAAATCGGAAATGACTTACGCAGCCAACATTTTGCTGACTTGGCTTTCTTGTCGTCGGTTGGTTTAGGAACAAAAATAAATGTTTTCTGCGCTTGTTGTTTGTGCAGCTCAGCACTGGACCATAATGCGTTATTATGCACGGGGTCAGTGATGTAGCCCAGCCAATCCTATGAGTTCTTGTCACTACTAAGCTGGAACAGCCAATCAGAAAGGCAACATGTCTCTGAGCATGCCTAGAATCGTAATACTCGCATGAACTTTGAAAACAGGCATGGACTGATGTTGCTGGAAGGAACCGTTTCTATAAGAAAAGCCAAAGGAAGAATACTCTGCCTGTTGAGAGAGCAACACCTGAACAGCAAAGCAAAAAATCAAAAGCACAACAAACAAATAAACAAACTTCATCCAGCACAGATGAAAACCACTAGCAATTATCTGTGCCGATTCCATCATCCAGGATATCAGAGACTGGAAGACTGGGAGCTTAGTCAGGTTGTTGCTAACAGAATTAGACAGCAAGTCATATTAATGAACTCTTAAGTTTTTATAAGTGAAAATAAGCAAATCGACATATTAGAGATTAAAGACACTAATTTTCTTCACTGTAGGGAATAAAGAGATGTACTTTCCCGGCTTCATCGTTACTAGAAGAGATAATTACACAGATTTCCACACAGAAATGCCCTTGCTGAGCCTGGGACTCAAACCCAGGACCTTCTTGCTGTGTCGTAAACATGTCGACCACAAGAATATTTCCCAACTCTTAACTACGAAGCCAGTGCAGAGACATTATTTAAAAGGATGGCTGAGATCTGTCAGCATCTCATGGAAAACAAAGTATTCAATTTAGCAGCATTCATCAGTCATGAGGTGCACAATCTTTTAAATGTGTACTACATGGGAACAAAAGCAAAAAAGTCACAAGATTTTAAATGCAATTTGTGTGGGGTTTTTTTTTTTCTGATATATTTTTTTTAAATCCTGACATATACAGGTGCAATTACTGCATAAATGAGCAGGGGTCTCTTAAGTATATACATCACGAAAAACAACAAAAGGCAAGATTATTAGTAGGATTTATTTTTTTAGCCCCTGCCATCATGTAAGGTGAGCAGAGGCTATAGAAATGTGTTCTGTCCATCCATCTGTATGACCTATTAGTGAGATAAATGTAAAAGAAAATCACATAGGATCACCAAATCTGGGTGTTTCTGTGTGGAGTTTACATGTTCACCCCGTGAGTTTCTTCTGGGTACTCAGGTTTCCTCCCACAGTCCAAAAACTATGCACAGTAGGCTGATTGGGAGTTCTGAATTGCCCGTAGGGGTGAGTGAGTGTGAATGGTTGTATGTGTGTTGGGTGTAGCTACTTTGGGGTTTTCATGTGGAATAGGCTCCCGGGTGATTTTAGGAAATGTGAATGCCTAAGTGTCTAATGCTTCACAGCAAGAAGGTCCTTGGTTTGAGTCCCGAGCTCAACTCTTGGCATTTCTGTGTGGAGCTTGCATATTTTCCCCATTATTTGTGTGGGTTTCCTTCAGGTACTCTGGTTTTCTCGCACAGGCCAAAGACATGGCTGTTCCAGATTGCTCCTAGGTGTGAGTACAAGCTATGCGATGGACTGGCGAGCTGTTCAGGGTGTTCCCTGCCTTTGCCCAATGTCAGCTGAGATTACGAGCTTAATCGACCACGTGACCTTAGTAGGAGTAAGCGTTTCAGAAAATGAATGAATGAATAAATGAAAGCTGTATTAAAAGGGGTATTAAAGATTTTTTAAATTATAAACTTCCACATGGCAAACATGTAAACCAGATGAATATGTTTTTACTGTACATACTGTAATCGACTGATTGTTTTTACCGTGTGTATAAATAAATGTGTGAAATGAAAAAAAAGTAATAATCTGCCATGTTAATGCAGGCATGTTAGCCTTTAAAACTTCCACACAGCAAATTTAAACCAATATTAATAATCTTGTAAATGAACATATGCAAATAAGTGCAATGGAATATGTATTATTTGTAATGAATAATTAATGCCTTTCCTTTCCTTATGTTGTGCAGATCTTTTCCTAATAACTACTGGGATAAGTTTGTCAAACGGAAGGTAAGTACATTTTTTAAGAGTAACAGTTTGTGGCTTTTAATCCTCTGATCACGGAAAGGAAGTGATAATTGTTTGCAATCATCAACAGAGCTTCCATTTTGCACGTTTCTAACCTGGTACAATTTAGATACATTAACAATTTGAAGAGGGAACGTGGCAATGGCGCTAGGCAACAAGGCATGAAACATGAGATCAGCTATTTCTTGTGCTAAAATGTCCTTTTTTGTATTTTATTTACTTGTAGGTAATAAATAAATATGGGGACTTGTACGGAGCAGAGCGAATTGCTGAGTTGCTTGGACTGGATAAAAGTGCTCTGGACTTCAACCCTACCAAAGAAACGATTGCTAAAGAGGCTTCACTGGTGTCGTGGTGAGAAAAGCATACTCCAAGGTTTTAGGACTATAATAAAAGAAAGTCTAATCAGTGTAAGTGAAGATACTTTCTCCTCTCTTAGGTTAAGCTCCATCGACACCAAGTATCACATCTGGAAAATGGGTGTGGTGTTTACAGACAATGTAAGTTCACTGAGAACAGTTTTTACCTGATTAGTACATACCTCACAAGAACCCATGTGATCTCCTATAGCACAGAGAGGAAGGATTGATCCTTTTTTCCTTCTTTTGCAGTCTTTCCTGTATCTGGTGTGGTATACAACAATGTCAATCCTAGGTCACTACAACAATTTCTTCTTTGCTGCTCACCTGTTAGACATCGCTATGGGTTTTAAGACGTTGAGGACTATCCTGTCTTCGGTTACTCACAATGGCAAACAGGTTTCACGGCTTCTGAACCTCCAAACACAAGAGGGAAATGTTCAAGTTTACAATACTGTTGATATTGTTTACAGTTTGTCCTCTAATTTACTTTTTTTTTTTTTTTGTCTTCCATTCTCCCAGCTGGTGCTGACAGTGGGTCTGCTAGCGGTAGTTGTATATCTGTACACCGTGGTGGCCTTTAACTTCTTTCGGAAATTCTACAACAAGAGTGAGAACGAGGATGAGCCAGACATGAAGTGTGATGATATGATGACTGTAAGTTAATTATGCCTGATTTTGCTCTTTATTTTCCTTTTTTTCCCTCATATTTATGCTTTTTCATTTTGAAATTCAAATTAAAAACCATTATTAGTCGTATCTTTATGAAATGCTAAAAATAACCTGCAGGACAAGCAAATCATTTTACTGGTTTGACATATACATCGATTAGCCATAACATTAACACCATCTGACTGCTCTGAGGCTGGACAGCCCCATACACAGCAATTTTATATGTACTGTTTTCTCTGACACTTTTTTGATCATAGCCAGCATTAAAAAGGAGTGCAAAGTATTTTATCTAAAAATAAAAGTGCTTTCATCTGAAGTAGTATCTAATACCTCTATCCAAGTAAAGTTACTTCCTGAATTCCAACAAAACAAGAATACACAGTGAAAACACAACATGCGTGTATTCCAGCGCGAATGATTCGTCTAGCTGACGACTAGTCACAATGGAGTCAGTTTTTAGCTGTTGCATCCAAGACATTAAACATGGAAATGAAACCTCGTAAGGCACATCAATGCTGTTGATCAGACCTCATCAGCAGACCCTGACAGTAAACAATTACTATACATGGGGAGTGAAGGGTAATACATCTGGTTTGATTTCACAGAAGAGCTTGGTTCTGGCAGGTCTTCTGGGGTGCTCCTGGTATGCAGTAAGTGATAAGTACCTACCAAAGGTGGTCCAAGGAAGGCAAGAGTGTCAAAGGTGTCAAGAGTAACCGAGGCTTACTGACAGCACAAAGACAGAATTCATTTCTACCAAGCCAAGTGATACCCTGACCTCCAAACCTGGAGTCTGTCTTCATAAGGGTAACCATTTCAAGTACCCTATTTCTTGGACTATGGACTCTGGAAAAGACTTCATTACCTGGAAAGCCCAAGCTTGGATGGCATGTAACAAAATGGACAACTTGCCAAACTTACTGAAGATCAGTGCCTTTAAGTGTACCATCGAACCAATCCTAATGTATGGCTCAGAGACTTGGACCCTCAGTGTGCGCCTTAAAAAATGCCTTAACAGTTCATGTTCCAACCTACTACGTAGAGCCCAGAGTTTGTATTGCCGATCCCACCCAACGCTGGACCAGTTCTAAGGCACTCTGCCAAGATTAAGCATCCGCCTGAGCCAGTATTGTGCAAAACTGCTGAAGCGGTTAATGTAGCTAAGATACAATGGTATCAGTGCGTTGCAGCTTGCTCCATATGAAGTGGCCTAGCTACAGACCAGTGAGGTGGTGTTAATGTTATGGCTGATTGATGGGTGTACGGTGCAGTAAAGGTAAACATTAATACCATTCTTTTCTTTCCTTTATCAGGATTGAACTGAGATTGAATTATTTTTTTCTAATTCTGATATATTTCTTTTTCCTTTTCTTTAATTTTATATTTTTTTATCAGTGCTATCTCTTCCACATGTATGTGGGTGTGCGTGCTGGTGGGGGAATCGGAGATGAGATTGAAGATCCTGCTGGTGACCCTTATGAGCTTTACCGTATCCTCTTTGACATCACCTTCTTCTTCTTTGTTATTGTCATCCTTCTGGCCATTATCCAAGGTACAGTATGACTTAGTGGGCAAAGGCAAAGAAATACAGTAAAGTCACTAAGAAAGAGAAATTTATAGCCATACTTTGTACATTATGTATTATTCAGATAACAAGTACACTACATGCAAATTAACAAATTGCCAATCAATTATAAAATTCACATAGAGTGGAGTTTGGCGGGGCTAAATAAGTGATCTCATAGAACTCATAGAATTATGTCACCACCCTCTGTTGGCTCTGGGACTCAGGCAGCTTCAGCAGACAGGATGGCACTGGCTTCGTCTCAGTGGGTTAAAGTCACTCTTGCTGTGTGTTGGGATCTGGGAATGTTGACAATGACACATGCATAAATTACATTTTTATGACATTTGACATCATGGCAGAGAGTAATATGGTGGCTCTTGCATGAGATCAGAGTCTGTGATAAACTTTGGTAAGCATTAGCGACCTGCTTTTGAACTAGCATACCATATATTTTCAAGAAATAAATCTAAACAAAAAACCCTCATCCACCAACAACTTTCAAGCTCTCTTCACACTAATGTAACATGCAGTGATTGAATTTAAGATGCAAGTGCACAAACTTAGCAGGATATTTATGCTGATAAATCCAAAAAAAAAAATCAATCTTTTAATATTTATAATTTAGGTCAAAGAAAAGAAAAATAACATTAAAAGAAATAAACATATGCAGGAATAATAAGGGGAGGGTCAGAACCAGAAAACACAGGAACAAGGTTCAACACTTAGAGGAACTGAACAATGAAAAGTCACAGCCAGACAAAAAGAGCAGAATTAAAATGGATAATGGCTTGTGTAATGCAAAAAGTACCGAAAACTCACGTGATCATGTCACGTTTCCGCCAGTAATACAGAACTAATTGGCATATGAATACATGGTGCGGTATTCTTTCTTTTATATTTACGAGCACATGCTTGTTTGAATGTGCTTAAACGGAATCGTGTATGAATTGTAGAAGTGCCTAGTTTTATTTAGTTCAGAAGTTCACTAGTTTATGATTGTTACTGATTTGTTAATTAAATATCTGTATACTGTTATTATTGCCATTAACTTGCCTTATATAAACTGCAGGATTCACCTTAATTGAAATACCTTCATAATTAAATTTTTTTTTATTTCAGGATGAAAATAAATAAAAGCACATTTCAGTTAAGTAAAAAATCTGAACAGAAAAGAAGTCAGCACTTTTGAAACTGTCGCTCACTCTGACAGTGAAATCTAATTCCAAAATACTATAAACGTTAGTTTTCGAACACACAAAAGTAATTCTTATACACATACTATATCTATTTTTTTGGTCACTAATATGCTTACACATTTTTGTATGTTTTAATCATAAGTAGAAAATCACTAGAAACTTGCACAAAATGAAGTCCTGTGATATTTCTCATTCATCCATTCATTCATTTATATTTGTGAAAAATTCATGATCCAGTCAATTAAAATATTTTTATTTAATGAAATAACACTATGGGCTCTGTATAGTCAATAAAATTTAAAATATACTTCGGTTTTATATTCACTGTTAGACATTCAAAAATGCTGAGCGATGCGAATGCCAACTTGTTTCTCCTGAAAGAATTCAAAAAACTACAACAACCCATTAAAAACATGTTCAGGCTCTAATTGCTTTTGGATGATTATTTATGTGCAGGTATGTATGTAAGAAAGCTGCTTTTGTGACCTTATCGTTTATATACTCATGCAGAGAACTTGGTGTTCCAATAAATTATTCAGTTCACGCTGAGGTTTATAAGGATAACACAGTGCATGGCAAAATTGTGTGAGTTTACAGCAAACAAACAAATAAACAAAACAAGTACACCCATGAAAATTGTGGTTTATTTTTAGCATATTTGAGCAAACAAACATTTCACACTCTTTAAAACAGAACCTACAGTTGGAAGTGATGTACTTGAACAAAACCACAAGGAGATCTAGGTTTTTGAACTTTTATTCAACAAAAATATCAGTAGATGTGACATTGCTCTGAGGAGAAAGTGCCTCCCTGGCCTCAGAAGCCGTTAACAGAAGTAACTTCTTGTAGGCATTATTGCGTAACTCTCATTTTCCACCAGTCTTGACATTGCAGAATTCATCACTGAATCAGTGACTGTAAGCTGCTCAGTCCCTGAGACAGTGAGGCAACCTCAATGTACTTTCACACCATCAGCTTCAAGAGTTACCTGCAGATCGTGTGATAAAATATTAGGGACTGCTTTTTGCATGAAACAATCTTCTCTCAGGCTGAATATGCTGGGGTGGCCAGTCCTGGACAAATTGGCAGTCGTTTGAACTCTGTGACGCTTGTAGTTGATGTTCCTTAGAGTAGAATTATTGACAACTACAATTCCGAAAACAGTTGGAACGTTTTGTAAGATATGAATAAAAACATAATGTAATGATATGGAGATGTCATTACAATTTTAGTAATTTTTTTTTTTTTAATCCAACTTTTCTGGATAATGGTATCAGTATTAATTTGATGGAGTATATAACCTTTATCTGCACTCCAGATATATTGGATATAATATTGGATATTCTTAATGTATGTTATAATAAATGTTGATTGTTTAATATGCTATTAAAGAATATAATGAAAACATGATAACAACAAAAAGCGTTTTATCGTTTTTTTTTAAAAAGTGCTGCAATGAAGCATTATGTGTACGGCTACAGGTTTGATAATTGATGCCTTTGGAGAACTGAGAGACCAGCAGGAGCAAGTCAAAGAAGACATGGAGGTAAGAGTGCAACAGCTGAGGTTTGTTTCTGTTAAAACATAGACAAATCTGTAAAATAAACCAATGTATAATTTTTGCACCTAAAGATCCTAATAATTCTTTGAGAATGGTGAATGTTTTTCATGAACTGAAATCAAGTGGTGTAGTGGTTAGCACGTCCTCCTCACAGCAAGAACTGGTTTAGGTTTGAATCCCAGGCTTTGCAAGGGTGTTTCTGTGTGGAGCTTGGGGTCTTTTTTCATTGACATGCTGAATTGATGATGGAAAATGAAACCACTCCATTTCCCTGGGTTTACACTGGGGCATGATGGTCGTGATCTCCATGATTTGATAGAATCGGAACTTGGTGGATTTGTGATGATTGGGCTGATCATAGCAAAATTTTTGCAGCGATTATTATGATGTATTATGATTTGACGCCAGTCGTAATGGAATGTGGGAATAGTAGTGGAGTACAGTAGAGCTTATCAGACCTTAACAGAGTGTAACAGACTTTGATGTGCCATTGTAGGGGCTGCGATTCCTTTAAGTTTGATCTCTTGGATGCACCCTTCCTACTTATATCCCAATTGTGCTCCAAGCGTGCTCATAAATCGTGGAGCTCCACACATTTTTGAATCGTGGAGTTACCCAGGGTAAAGTCTTCTCCAACACATTCCAAAGACTTTCAGTCGGGTTAAGGATAGTACTCTGTGTGGCCAGATAATGTGTGAAAATGATTCCTCATGCTCCCTGAACCATTTTTTTCTAACCCCAATTTTATATCCGTGCCATCAGGGAAAGAAACCTACATTGATGTGATAACCTGATTATTGAGTACATTTAGATCGTCAGCTGACTTCATTTTAATAAAACATAATGTTGCCGAGCCCCGAGCTGACCAACTGGACAGGCAGTATATATTCACCAGTCCGTATTCACAGTACCGCCATTTAAATAAAATTGCTGAAAAGGTTTCATTCACTGGTACCTTATGTTCATGTTGTATTTGTAACATTTTGACTTTGATGACTTTCCTGCTCTTAACTGCTGTCATACTGCATGTTCGTTCATACCCATATGGCGAATTCATCTCAAACAAACGTATAGTATCTACACTATGTGCACAATTTTTAGGCAAGTGATTATTTTGACCATATCATTTTATCCATAATTTCCAACTCCAAGCTGTATAAACTTGAATGCTTAT
>JAQMYF010000023.1:26696281-26708674 GCA_030014195.1 Neosilurus mollespiculum | reverse complement strand
TATATATATATATATGTGTGTGTGTGTGTGTGTGTGTGTGTGTGTGTGTGTGTGTGTGTGTGTGTGTGTGTGTAAAAACTATGTATTATACATATATTTTAGATTTATATGTGATATATCTGTGTTATATATTATGTATACAGCGAAGTAGCCCAGTCCCATACGGCACTAAATATAACGCATCAAGCCTTTCCCTGTTCACTAAATAAATAAACTAAATAAGTAAACAAATAAATAAAAACACTTAAAATGTAAATTACAAAAGCACCTAATGACTTATTTCTTTACAAATTACAAATATATCTTCTTTAGAAATACAAAGACATGTTATACATAAAAATGTATAAAACTAACTACAAAATTGTATCTGAATTTATTAATACTTAACTTAATGGTCCAAAAACGTTAGTAGAATAATACTAGTTTTTAAACTTTGGCATGTTTCACCTCGTCTTCAAATGCACTGCAGAAACACACTCGTTTTTCTGAGCTTTTTTACCTTCGATAATTCTCTAAGATGCACATTTTTCCACCTCTGTCAGCATCGTAGCGATAATATATTGTATAGGACATTCAGAGTAACATGTTAATTTTGATTATTCACAGTAGAAATAGTGTATTAAAAATGAACTCAAATGAACTGATTAATCTTCTATCATCATATAACTGATTAATGCCTCTGACTCAGTGCCTGTGGAGGATGAGTATTTACACTTTGATGGTCAAACCCCAATTTACCCCTTCGTTCTTATAATGTTTACTACATAAAGATTTGGATTAGAATCTGTGGTACCTTATCTAGTGCCCTACCGTAATATATTGATTTTAGGCACTGCCTAAACCTAGAGCTGTACTTTTAGCTACAGGGATTTTTTTATTGCACTGTTTTCCCGAAAAATCAGTAGAAACTCTATCGTCCTGATACATTTTAAAGGTAATTAAAAAAAGTTTAAACATAATCATGGAAGATTTTATGGTTGTAAAAATATTTGCACAGATGGAACTTAGTGATGCAGGAGATCTGTTGGTAGTCCAGCCCCATTTGAACACCTTGAGCTTGAAGAAGTGGATGTATGGTTTTAGCAAGATGGAGCTACGGCAGACACAGCGCAGAAGGTCATTGGACGTGCTGAGGGAAATGGATCATTGTGTGGCAATGTTATGTGGCTGCCCGTTCCCCTGACCTCACCCCTTGGAAACCCAGGAGATCGCCGTTGTTTCCCTGACATGACCCTTTGAGCCATGGCAGCCTTCAAAATCACCTCCAAGCACGTATAGATAATGATGGCCACTTTTTGGAGGATCATCTTTAAAACATGATGCAAAAAACTATAAGTTTTGTGTGCAAATAATTATTCCAATATCTTAAAATAAAAATTTTTCATTTACCTTTAAAATGAAGGAGGTTTTATTGAGTCACCCTAAATAAGGACTTATTAGAATTTTTAGCTCGCCAAGGGGGTTATAATTCAATTTAGTTAAATGCACTGTTTGCCACGAGTTAATATTATACCTTCAGTGCTTACATATAAAATAGTGGAAATTCTCATTTTTCTGTCTATTCAAGGCTTTTCTTGGACTAATTTAGTCATTTATAATATTTTAAAATGAAGTCAGTGAGTATTGCTCATAGCCAAGGTCATACATTACTAGGCTGAAAATGCTAGAAGGAAATGTTCAAGGATGACATTTTGGGTTATTATTTACAGCTCAGGCCCACTTTTCTCTAGTTTGTGATTGGTCAGCACTGTGATTCTCCTTTCCCTAGATGGCATACAGTTGAATCCAGCTCGTCTATACTACCCGTGCTTGCTCCTTTCCATCCCACAGTCATTTCTGCATTTTTTTTTCTGACTATATATCCATTACATGGTGAATTTGTATTCGGTGTACAGCGTCTCCTAACTCAGCGATGTGGCTTGCCTTGTGGCTCTTACTCTTTGGCTGTCTGTCGAAGCCCAGTGTAGCTGCAGTGAATCGAGTATCAGGTTAGAGCTGACTGAATGTGAAATAGGAAAAGGTCAAGATGCATCAGTGGCAGCATCAAAGAATATTTTTAGTTAGCTTTTTTCCTTTTGATTTTGCAATTTCCATGTGCTTCAAATACCAAAGAGCCAACTGTGAAAATACAGCGTTTAGGATGAAGCAGGTTCAAGAAACAAACAAACAAACAAACAAAAAAAACAAGTTCATGAATTAAAATTATTGCAAACGACTGTGAGTCATGAAAAGTTTTTTTAACATAACATATCCTGAGCCTAAAACCACTTGTGTGGGCTGCTTATAATTGTATCCCCTGCGAACTGTGTATGTTTTCACAGGCTATCCGCCGCTGCTGAATCCGCCACAGACACCCCTTGTCAACGTTTTAACAGTGCCAGTTCTTTATGGATTTATTTTGCTCCCGCCTCTCGGGAGCTATAGGAATCAGTTCAGTCCGTCTGTCCATCTCTCTTTAGTTTCTATTTACCTGCTGTGCTTTGAAGCTGGTGCTTTCAAACTTGGTATGGTGGCTCACTACTGTGAGTGCTAGGATGAGTTTGTGTGTGAGTGACCTTGACCTACTTTTCAAGGCCACAGAGGCAAAACTGTATATATGTCATGCTCTACCAGCTGAAACTGGGCCACCTTGACCTGTTTTTCAGGGTAACAGAGGTCAATTCTTCAAAAATGCCCTTTAACACTCTAGAGGGTGCTTTTTTGTGAAATTGGTTTCCAATTTTTACCAGTTGTACTTGTCAAGGTCTTCATACCTGTTGAAACTGGGTCACCTTGACCTAATTTCAAGGTCATAAGGCCACATGAAATATACACGTGGTCAAGTAAAAAGTCAGACATGTAAAGTTTAGCACAAGACCGTTATTTATATCAGATATATTATTTATCAAATTTATATTTATTCACGAACACAAAACTAAAAGCCACCAGTTCAGTGCTTTTCACTCCCCGACTCACCAAAAGCTTCAGTACAACAGCAAAACAGGATTCCTGTACTGATGAGCTAAACAACATACCTGTTTTATTTTTCTGTTAATTTTTTCTATGCCAGATTACTATAATAAATTTAATAGAAAATAAAAAAGTTGACTCAATTTAAAAAAGATAAGACTCTGTCCAACCTTATCAAGGGTTCCCAAACTTTTTCAGCCCACCTGTAGAGCCATGTTTGGTTCAGCAGAACCCACCAAATATTTCATGGCGTAAAACAAGCAATTTCATAACAGTGTGAAGAGTGATGTGAATATAGGTTTGTGATCCCTGTACACCTTTTAAGTTATTTAAATATACAATTTAATGAAAACACACTCACACACATATATTTCATATGGATTTGTGAACATAAACCTCAGACATCAAACAGCAATGATAAAAAGTTGCAATCATATAATTTCTAGTAAAACCAGATAAACACACTGATAAACTGATTAAATCAAAAATTCCCTCATCAGCGTTTAACCTGGACTCATGAAATGTGCTTGTGTGTTGGACAGGGACAGATGTGGACAGATGTGGACAGTATATGTGGACAGACTGTTATAGCCAAGCAGCCAAAGTATTAAAATATCCACCTGTCAGTTTAATACAACACAAATAATTAACTAATTGTTTTATTTTGTCCAGGTTTTACCAGGAAACCCCAAATATGACCTGGTGTATATAAACGGTTAACAGATCCATTTGTAGTTCTGTGTTTGGGCTGATGTGAAGTTTAATAATAAAACAACAAAATAGTGCATCATTTACAATAGAATGAAGTTTAGACAGGAGGTAGAAGCTACCAGCTCATTATTACAGCTACATAAAAGGGCTGATGGAGAATCTCAAGCAGGGATCATCATGTTATCTTTAGATAAAAGTTTCCTCCAAAAAACACGTGTTGAAAATAAAATTTGACTACTGATATTTTTAATCAATCGCCAATTAGCGAAGGTGAAAACTGACAAACACAAACCATTTTATTGGTGGGCAGGTGCCAGTTTCTGCAGACCAATCAGCTGCACCAATGTAGTTCATCGTGATTCTTTTTTACTTTTTATACTTTTTTTTCCCCAGTTAGGCCACTTAAGAGCCCAGGCCACCGGGAAAAGTCCCGGTGCTCCCGATGGCCAGTCTGGGCTTGGTGGGGCTTGAACCCCCGACCTTCAGATCAGTAAGCTAGCACCCTACCACTTTTATGTTTTGTCTATGTTAATTAATTAATTTCAGTTTACAAAAAAAATACAAAACCATTAGTTCACAATAACCCCATGAAGGCGAAAATATATATATTTTGTGCATTAAAGTATCATGCAGCATTAAGATAAAAGTTTATGCATTAAGACTGGTATGTGCTTTTAAAAATGTTTAAAGATTGGTATGTGTTCTCTTTCTTTGAGACAGCACAGGAAACCAGTATCTGTTTGTGTGTTCTTTTTGAGACAGCATTTCTGTCAACTGCAGATTACTTCATGTTTGTGAAACCACCTGTAACTATCTATGGAAATGTTCTTCTCAGTTCTCAGAGATGTGTATGTGCACTCTGAGACTACATATATTGCATGTCTTGTATTGCGTCTTCAGTGGCTTAATAATAAACTATCATTTGGTTGAGACCTGAGTGACCCTTTGTTTTTGAGCTGCTCCCGGATCCGGAGATCGAGGGCGTCTGGGAAAATACGGAGAGGGTGAGAGAAACAGAGGACAACCTAGAATTTTCCTTACACCCCAGTTTCTATAAAGTTGATAAAGATGCATTAAAACCATGGGCAATTTATTAATTTTCAGAAAAGGGTTGCAATACGCTACATACTTTGGCTCTGAAAATATCTAATTTGCATCGCTTGGTGGATTAATGGCACCAGAATCACATCATACCACCATGTAATCAAGTCATGTGAAAAATAAGTAGATCCCACTGAATTTTTTTCCCCCGTATTTGAACAAGATATACAGTGCCAGTGACTTCAGATTAAAGTGATATGAGACATCTGTTTAAGCTCATTATACACTGGAGGTGATCTTTATCTTTATCTACTAATCTTTATAGTTACATGTTTAAAAAACATTTTTGTTTCATTCCATAAATCATTGATTAAAAAAAAATAAATCACACATTAAAAGCATTTAACTGTAGAAATGATAAAGAAAGATGCAGTGCTTTAAGACCTTGATTAATGCATAGAATTTAAGATCATGTTGAATTTTAAACATGACAACAATCATTTTTGAACTTCACATTACTGTCAAGTGACTTTATGCCACTCCTACTACAAAAAGCTCCATAAGCTTTGTTTGATGCCTTGTGACAATCCATCTTCCTATTGATCAAATTCCAGCAGATGGAAGCAAGGTTTTTTTTCAGTATAACTTTATACATAGCTTGAATAATACATCCTTTACATTCCAGTCTCACTGAAACACCTTCAGATCATCACCAATCACCCACCAAATTGCACAATGGGTTAAAACACTGTACCTTGTAGGCCTCCCCAGGCCTCTGTTTAACCATTAATTGACAGGTGATAGGAAAAGATGAAAAATTGGACTCATCAGAGAAGAACCTCATGGTCTTTAGCCAACTTCAGCAGGCTCTTCTTTGCTTTTCATTGATGAAGGGCTTTTTTCTAGCTCTGAATGACTTCAGGAGGAAAACTGTCCTCGCTGTGCAGTTAACCCCAGCTGCGATATGACTTTTTTGTAGGTCACCTGATATCATCCTACAATTTTTTTTTATTTTGAATTTTGAAGTTGGAAGCAACCTGGCACTCAATGTCTCCTACTGGCAGTAAGGTCAGTATTTAACTCTTCTTTTATATCTTCTTCATTTATACCTTCTTCAATAAAACTGCTACCATTGTAAGAGGATAGTGATGACCACAGCAGTGGTTTTAGATTTTTCTTGGGTGATCATCCAGTCAATACCAAATTAAATAAAATAAGGTGTGCTTTTGTTGGAATTCCACCATAAACTCTGGAATGAAATGGCTGCCATACATAGAAATGTTGATTAATGAAAGAAATGAAATGATCTCGTAATTTTTACCAGAGCTGTAAATGAAATTGTGGTTTGTTCATCCCACTTAGGGAAGCATAGAAATTATTTTGAGAGTCATGACTGCAGAACTGAAACAATAATGATGTGCATGAATCAGGGGTTCACATCCCACACCGCACTTTTCTCCTGTTTTTTTTTTTTTTCTCTTTGGTTTTTATTTTTCATTTTTTTTACATTAATACAGTATGGACCAACCAGTTGCAGTCAACAGTTTTATGGTCCATAAAACTCTTTCTCTGATCAGGGTATGCACGTAAACTTATAGGTATAGATTGAATTGATGGGGTATCTTGCAGTAAATGTCAATTTAATCTCTGACCATGAATGTAATTGCAGAAATTCATTGCTGTGGAGCAGCGGGATGGTTGTATGTCCCCTGAGCAGAATTGTACCCAAAACTCCCTTGCACGGTACTTTAATTAATTTTAATTAATAGTTTAATTAAGAACCTACATTTGGGCATACACATCTATATGGTTTGCCTTCTTCTCAAATTATCTATTCTAATCATACTGTAAGTTGATGCATGGTGTATGGTTTAATGTGGTCATGCTACATCTAGACTCCCAGGCTTATGGGCCTGATTCACTACTCCTCATCTGATGGACTCTGCAGTGGAGAAACAAACACCATCATACCAACTCTGTCTTCAATCCTTTAAACCAACACAGGGGAGTGAATTAGATGGTCACATGGTTTCTGAGTGCTTGTTTCAGTGATTTCCATAGCAGGTTTCCAGGCTTGTTATCACTTCTCATTCAAAAGTAATCAGTCACTTGTTTCCATAGAAACAAAAAGCCCCTGTGACTTATGGGCTATGTTCCTGGCCTTAGAACACACCTGATTCATGTGTGCTATATCCAATGAAAGGAAAACAACAGAGCCATACCCTACTGAAAGCAAGCAGCTTCTATAAATTGTATCAAACACATGTATCGAAATTAGCTCACTCAGCTTTCAGACAGGTGAAAACTGTGTCTCTGTTATGCTGTGGGGAAAATTTAGTGGTTTGGATTGGGGTCCAAGTGTACCCTTATAGGGTACACTGCAAATCACTGGAGCCATTCTCACTAATTCCCTTTATCCTCCAATGAAACGTTTATATGCTAATAGGAGTGGTGTCTTCCAGCATGACAATGTCCTAATCCACAATGCTCACTGTATGGTTTGATAACTACAAAAATGTTTTAAATCACATGCAGTGGCCTTTGCAGTACATTACAAGCAACTTGGAGCATCCATACCAAGGGGAATCCATATCTGTTACAAACTAGTCTGGTGAATAACGGTGGCCCGAGTCCTTATTAGGTTTATTTTATCTTCCTTAAATCTGTCATCTGCCTGTTCATTTTGACTTTCTTTTATTAAATGTTTCCCTGCTTTAATATTACTACTGTAACAGCATGTAATAGAGAAAAAAATGTTTCATAAAATTATTGGGCCAATGTTACTAACTGAAATGAACAGACTTCCAGAAAGAGTAAACGTCTCCCTCTGCTGGTTGTAAACAACACACACACACACACACACACACACACACACACACACACACGCTATGGCTATAACCTGATTCTGTATTTGTTTAATGGTCAAAATATTTATAAGTTATATCTTCCGGTTCAGTTTAAAACTGAAGTGGGTGTCGTTTTTTAGGAGAGGGTGTTTAACTTTTTTTTTTTTTTTTTGCTATTACTATCCCTTTTTAATGCATTTTTTCTTTCTTGTCGAATGTGACTAAGTAAGGTTGCTTGATGTGTTCCAAAGCAACAACATATTTTCCAAATTAAGATCTATAATAACAATATAACAACAATAACCATTTATTAATATTTATTTTTTTTGTCATGCATGGGAAATTTAGCTCTGCATTTAACCCATCCTGAGTGAGCATTGTGGCGGCCGGACAGCCGTTGGGGGTTAGGTGCCTTGATCAACAACTAATAAAAACTAATAAAAACAAACAAACAAACAAACAAACAAACAAACAAACAAATAAATAAATAAAGGCCTGCGATGGCCTGGCGAGCTGTTCAGGGTTTACTCTGCCTTCGCCCAGAGTCGGCTGAGATGGGCGACAGCCTCCCTGCGACCTAATTGGGATTAATATATATAGGGGCAGTGGTGGCCCACTTGTAGAGTGCTGATCCCAAGGTCGGGGGTTCAGGACCCACTGTCACCAGGTTGTTACTGACCACCCCCCACAGCTAACTGGGTTATCAAAGGCCAGCCATGTCTCTCACTGTCTGTGGTGAGGGGCATGTAAAAGAACCATTGCTGTCGTTCGAAAAGAGTAGCCCATTGGGTTGCTGTCAGCATGTTTCTGCCCTAAAGGGTGTACTATATATATGTATATATATTGATGAAAGTACTCGGGCACTTGAGAAAATGATGAGTTGTAATTTTGTCACCGTTCATTGAACATGTAGGTAACTTTGCAAAAGTGGACCAAATGCAGTTTGAGCAAAACACAATGTGTATCTGCACTATTTGAGTAGTGGTTTGGAAAGTCCATATAAAGGCTCAAAAATGTCCACTATTGTTAGTCTAGTGCACGTCATAATGCCACGTCTACCACGTGAACAACGTCTCCGGGCAATGGGTATGGTGGGCGCCGGGCTGAGTTACAGTAAGGTGGCGAGGCGTATGGGCTGTACACGATCCACCATCAGAAACGTGATTGACCACCACAACATGACAGGGTCAGATGGTGACAGGCCACATCTAGGACAAGAGAGTGACGACTCCTGAACAGAATCGCTACATCCGGTTGCAGCACTTGCGGGACCGTTTTCACTGTGCTGTGTCACCGCAAATCACCATCCATATCACCTCAAATCACTGCCTGTAACAACACAAACAGAGGACATACCCAATACTGACTGTTGTGACTTTCATTTTGGCAGGTGCCATTTTGTTTTGTTGTTTTTGATGTACATATTTAATTCTTGACACTTTTGTTTGTTGTTTTTTGAAGCCAACATGCTAAACAAATTATCCATATTACAAAAATCCAGTTTTGGGTACAAAACCCTACTAACAAATGAACCATCGACAGAAGTCAAATGGACAACCTCACTATTGGTTACAACACTTCAGATATCCACTTGGTCACACGTAGCCTGTGGGAGATGATCACTATTGCAATGGTCTCAGCAATAGTAAGCCTGATCACACTAAGTGGAAATGTACTTGTGATGCTGTCCTTCAAGGTAAACAGTCAACTAAAGACTGTGAATAACTACTATCTACTAAGCCTGGCTTTTGCTGACCTAATCATTGGTATGTTTTCCATGAATTTATACACTTCCTATATACTCATGGGCTATTGGTCACTAGAAAGCCTTGCATGTGACCTCTGGTTTGCTATGGACTATGTGGTCAGCAATGCCTCAGTTATGAACTTGCTAATAAGTAGCTTTGATCGTTCCTTCTCCATTACAAGGCCTCTGACCTATAGAACACCAAAGTGTGCTGGGATCATGATTGGATTGGCTTGGCTTGTGTCCTTCATCCTGTGGGCACCTCCAATTTTATGCTGGCAGTATTTTGTAGGCAAAAGAACAGTACCTGAGGGACAATGTCATATCCAGTTCGTTTCAGAACCGGTGATAACTTTTGGGACAGCGATTGCTGCGTTTTATATTCCAGTTTCTGTCATGACCATCCTGTATTGTCGTATTTATAAAGAAACAGAAAGGCGGAGTAAAGACCTGGCAGAGCTCCAGGAAATCCACCATTCTACAAACTCTGACAATAAAAACCTGCCCAAGACCCCCATTTTAAGCTTCTGTTTCAGTAATACCCCCACAAGTCAGAACCAGGTATCCTGGGCATCTTCCAGCCATAACAACACTTCAAAATCTGAAACCATCTTCAATGATGAGTAGTCCAAAGCTGACTACCTAACTACTTTTACCAGTTACGCATCTTCTGAAGAAGAGGAATGTGCTCCTGGAGTCCTCGTGGTCTATAGGAATCATGGTTGCAGGAAGAACCATACTGTCCTGTCCAATAATGGTGAGGAAGATCATTTCATCCTATCATCAGGGAAAGAGAACTCCCAAAAGGTCAAGAAGAGTGTTTTAGGTAGGTTCAAACCAGTTATGAAGGGAAGCAACTCTACACAGCCTAAAAATGGGAATCCCAAAGGAGCAAATTCAGTGGTGTCTTTGGCCGAGTCCTCGAGCATGCAGTCCACAAAGAGCCAGATAACCAAGCGCAAGAGGATGGTCCTCATCAAAGAAAGAAAGGCAGCACAGACTCTTAGTACTATTCTGCTGGCGTTCATCCTCACGTGGACACCTTATAACATCATGGTGCTTATCTCCACTTTCTGTTCAGATTGCATACCTCTGTCTCTATGGCAACTAGGCTACTGGCCATGCTATGTCAATAGCACGGTCAACACAGTGTGCTGTACTCTCTGCAACAAAAATTTCAAAGGACTTTCCGGAGGATTCTCTTATGCCAGTGGAATAAGAGGCTGGTGGAAAAAAATTTCTAGGCTGGACAAAACCCTGTGGATGCAGGTTCTCATGAACAAAATAACAATTAGTGTCTAAAACAATGTACAGATGAGGCTACATGTTTAAGGGAATATGTAATATGAACAAAAAATTTCCACTGTCATTTTTATGATTTAAAAAAAAAATCACATTATCTAAAATGACTTATTTCTCAGCTGTTCCACATAAGATGTTCTATTAAGAAAATCGATGATCCGACATAATGACCACTTATTTGTACTTGACATTCTTAGTTTATGCCTAATATAGGCTTAGAGGCTTTTACATTTTTTGAAAATTACACTTTAATATGAACATAAAAAAATTCTTGTACCTGCCCTCAAGATTGTACATGCCTTTCAAATGCCTTTTTCCATTCATGAAAACAATAAACAAATATAACTCATATGTGCAAAACAAATTTTAAGGGACACAATAAAACTGACATATTGACACAAATTATGAAATGGATTAGTTTTCATTTATTTGAGTTAATGCATGTATTATCAAGATGACGAGATGCCCTATATTTTAAGGACATTTGTGTTTATTAATTAAACAATAATATCATAATATAATATTAAATTACATAATTAAAATGATAAAATTCATTGGTGGTAAGAAATAATAATAATAATAATAATAATTATTATTAATATTGTTAGTATTAGTAGTAGTAGTAGTAGTAGAATCCTCTATGCAATGCTCTTTGTAAGTAAGATTTAAAAACATATACTATACAGAAACAACAGTATTATTTGTAGTAATTTAATTTTTGTAAAAGAACCTCAGACTTTTTCTTTTAAAAAATGCTTGTCCTTCTCAGTTTTCTGAGCTTTTATTAAAGGATTATTATTCCGAACCAAATTCTCAAAAGAAAATTTATTATGACTTTTCTAAAGATCAGCTCTCCCAGTCAGATGATCAAGAAAAAAAATCTAATCTATTCCATTGATCAGCCCTTCCCCATTCTAAAAACTATTTTTTTAATGAAATGATCAGATAGAAGAGAACACTTTCCATGATACTGTACAGATCAGCCCTCTCACAAAAGCTTAGAGCTCATCCTTTTTGCAATCTGCAGGACGCATGATTTTCACCATATCTGAAGGCTTCACCATCATCCAGGCGTACTTGCACAGGTGCTCCTTATTGCAGTCCTTTTGCCAATAGATGACGTTCCGGCGGTTGAGGTTGGCACCAGCACAAGCATCATACCACCAACCCCCACCAGCAACCCCCTGAAACTCTAACTTAGCACAGTTCTGGAAATAGTTATCATTGTCACGGTCCTTGGTGGTAAACTTCTGGTTATCATGGAGGTAATTCTCTGGGTCCAGAGTGAGGGCATCCACAGCAGTACCATGGTACAATCCCAGACGCAGCCTGTACTGCTCATCTTCTTCTTCCACCAGAGCTGGGTCATATTCACCGGTTTTGGTTAGGGCATCTTTGTCCACCAGCTTGATGCCCAGCTTGTAGCGGATAGGTCCACTGGTAAGTTGGTGGATGTACTCATTTCCCAGCCAGTGGTTACCTGTCAAGGTTCCAAAGCCCAACTTATACTCCTCCCAGGAGCGGTCAAAGTCCACACTGCTATTGACTGTGATGTGCTGGATCACGGTCCAGCCACCTTCCTGCATGGCACAGAAGGCTACGATGGGTGAATCTCTGGGTTTGATTATGTAGATTCCGTCCCGTGCTTGACCTCGAGAACTTTCCCACAGCTCATGACAGTCCCTGGGTAACTCTGGAACAGAAAGATTTAGATTACAATTGTAAGAGGATGCGCATTTCTGCAGACAGATTTACACCAAACACGTTTATATTCTTAAAAAAAAACAATTTATTCTT